>CAMRHE010001146.1:0-201644 GCA_947044405.1 Leptodactylus fallax
CAGGAGGAGCCGCTAAACGGCATTTCTCACTGTTGCTTTACAGTAACTGACAACCAACTAACCATGTCTGGACGCGGCAAGCAAGGAGGTAAAGTTCGTGCTAAGGCCAAGACCCGCTCATCCCGAGCTGGACTTCAGTTCCCCGTCGGTCGTGTGCACAGGCTTCTCCGCAAGGGCAACTACGCCGAGAGGGTGGGTGCCGGCGCTCCCGTTTATCTGGCGGCTGTGCTGGAGTATCTGACCGCTGAGATCCTGGAATTGGCTGGCAATGCCGCTCGGGACAACAAGAAGACCCGCATCATCCCCCGTCACCTGCAGCTGGCCGTGCGCAATGACGAGGAGCTCAACAAACTGCTGGGTGGCGTGACCATCGCCCAGGGAGGCGTCCTGCCCAACATCCAGGCCGTGCTGCTGCCCAAGAAGACCGAGAGCAGCAAGCCCAGCAAGAGCAAGTGAGCGCCGCTCGTCCCACACCCGCCGTCTATACAAGCAAAGGCTCTTCTAAGAGCCACCCACCTTGTCTACAACAGAGCTGCCGCCTCCTATAGTACATACATACATACATACATACATGTATGCACGGTCTGCCTGTATTCTCTAGCCAACTCCTGGCCCGACCAGCTGTCTTTACAGAGTAAACCTTCTGGTGGCGCGGTCCATGCCAGCAGGCATGAGGGGGTTTCTTTGGAGGGAGATGGGGTCAGGTCGCCCGGGGCGCAGGTTCTAGTATCAGTCCGGGCTGCTGCTATTACTAATAATAATAGCTCTCCTCCTTATCATCTTCCTCCTAATCCTCTCCGCCAGGGCACAGCCAGCGCGGCAGGGTTAGGAGCTCAGGTGAAACGGGCACAGGAGGCTTGATTGAAAACTGCCATGGGCGCCGGCTCCGCCAGGAGAAGCTGTGTCTCTTTGTCCCCGCTTCCATTGTTGGTGGTTTTGAAATTCCCGCTCAATGGCAGATTCCCATTCAGCGGCCGTTAAAACCCGCGCGAGAGCCGGCCGGCCGGCCCCGCCCAGCATGACGTGGGGCATGGAGTGAGTGTACGCGGGGGAGGGGGGATTGGGCGCGAATTTGAAAAGTCCCCAGCGCTGAGCCCCGCCCTGTCAGTTAGTTCTTATCCTCCGCTCCTAAGAGCGGTCACCTAGCGGCTCCTCATAAGGGAGATGGTGCAGAGGAGAGCGGACGAGTCGGCTGGGGCGCGGAGGTACGAGGGGCGCTGCCGATAAGGACATGTGCCGAGTACACAGAGACGAGGTGTCGGGGGAAGACATGTCTCTTCCTCCCCTCCAATGATGAAAGGACGGGGGCGCGGCAGGCTCATGAGGAGAGAATAAAGAAGGGCTGGTTAAGAATGAGGATTAAGCTCGTCTGAGGGAGGATTTGGTGGCTCTGAGAAGAGCCTTTGTGTTGTTAGACGGTGCCCGGGGCAGCAGCAGCATATTTAAGCCCTCTCCCCACGGATCCTGCGGGCCAGCTGGATATCTTTGGGCATGATGGTGACCCTCTTGGCGTGGATAGCGCACAGGTTGGTGTCCTCAAAGAGTCCGACCAGGTAAGCCTCGCTGGCCTCCTGCAGGGCCATGACCGCGGAGCTCTGGAAGCGGAGATCAGTCTTGAAGTCCTGGGCGATCTCTCTTACCAAGCGCTGGAAGGGGAGCTTACGGATGAGCAGCTCGGTGGACTTCTGGTAGCGGCGGATTTCACGGAGAGCAACTGTACCGGGGCGGTAGCGGTGAGGCTTCTTGACTCCGCCGGTGGCTGGAGCGCTCTTCCTGGCGGCCTTAGTGGCCAGCTGCTTGCGGGGAGCTTTCCCTCCGGTGGATTTACGGGCGGTCTGCTTAGTTCTGGCCATCGCTCTGTATAGACGTACACAGCAGTGATATGAGCTGAGGAGCGGAAAGAGCACTATATTTATACACCCGCGCTCGTCCTCATTGGCTCATGTAAAGCCCGCCCCCTCCATCCCATTGGTTTATTTCTACCCGCTCAAATACAGGCACAGAATTAGATCTCATGCCCTCTCCCCCAGAACCCCGTGCACGGCGCTGTACAGCACCCCGCCAGCATCAGCCTACATAGGGGGGCAATCTGCTGCATTACTCCCCCTATACACCTTCGCCCCTTCCCGTTATATCCTGACCTCTAAGCCCCGAGTCTCTCAGCCTCCAGTCTAGTCCATTCCTCTCACCTCTCCTGAAGAAACCTGCTGGCTGCTGCTGCTGCTGCTGGAATTTCACCCAACTCTGACCGGACGGCTCATGTGTCAGTCCGGACACGGCCCAGCCGAGATGAGCGGGAACGGGGCACTAGACTCCCTTTAACATGGCGCCCCCTGGTGGCAGTGATCAGTTAGCTCTACCAGGCCTGGACAAGGTGGTGGCTTGGTAGGAGAAGTGCAGGGACTACATTAGATACAACAGTACAATCAAGAGAATACAACGATTGTCCTCTCCGCACACCCCAGAGTATAACAACCTTCCCTCACCTCTCCTGGGCTAGCTCCCTCCCAGAGTATAATGGTGATTTGTGGGTGGCAAATCTGGCTCCTTACCCCAAATTTGTAAGGGACAGTTCCATACATCAGGTATGGAAGACACTGCAGGCATAGTTACCCCATTGCCGTGAATGCACCTTGCTGACTGGTAGAGGTGCTGGGAGTCAAACCATCGCCAATCTGGTAATGATAACCACATCTCCTAAAGCCGGCTCAGGCGTCAGCAGCACTTCAGGCATATTTTCTCAGCACGGGGCTCTCTCTAATGTTTAACCCTCTGCTGCTCCAGGTAATCCCATGGGAGCATGGACCATGTAAACCTAGTCAGAGGGTAGGAGGCAGTAAGGGGGGAAATCATGAGGCATGGCATCCTAGTGTCCAGGCTGTGGGCTAGCCTAGTTAGAGGGCCTGTGCGATTGTTTTTTTTTTTTTTGTATGTGTGTGTGTGTACCTAGAAGCACGTGCAAAAATAAAGTATGATACGGCAGCTGAATAAGCTAACGTAGGAGCTTGTTCATTTCAACAAAACTGGACAGATTTATATGGGTTTATGCAACAAACAAGTCCAGGGATATGAGGGATATCCTCTGCCCCCAAAAAACTGGCTTACTGTGGG
This sequence comes from Leptodactylus fallax, assembly GCA_947044405.1. NCBI lineage: Eukaryota > Metazoa > Chordata > Amphibia > Anura > Leptodactylidae > Leptodactylus > Leptodactylus fallax. The sequence continues at coordinate 3,112 of CAMRHE010001146.1, forward strand.
TAGGCTTAATTTAGGCCCCGTTGGCTCTGGTATTTAGGGCCAGCGTACGGGTTTAGAAAGCCTTAGAAAGAAATTGACAACTGACCCTAACTGTTTATTTCTCATGGACCATGGTGCTTGTGCGAACGCCGTGACCACTTCAGTACTTGCATTGCCAGGTCACTATGTGCAGTGTAAAGAGTGAAAGGATCACTGCACTCGCACAAGCACCACAATTGCTTCCGACAGCTGATCAGCAGGGGTCCTGAGCAGTGGCGTAACTAAAGTCTTGTGGGCCCCGGTGCAAACTTTAGTCTGGGGCCCCCTCCCTAGAGCAAATTATAAACAATACTGGGACAGTATCATATGCTCCACAGTGGCCCCCACACATATTACACCCCACAGGCCCCCACAATTCTGCCCACAGTGGCCCCCCACAGTATCATGCTCCACAGTGGCCCCCACACAGTATTACATGCTCCACAGTGGCCCCCACATAGTATCATATGCTCCCGCCCCCATACAGTATAATATGCTCCCAAGAGTTCCCCTCTGCTTCGGTGCTTATTATTATTATTATACTCTGGGGTCGCCTCAGACCCCAGAGTATACTAAGTAGAGGTCCAGGGGAAGTGATTAAAAATAACAAACACTTATACTCAACCTTGTCTCACCCCTTCCGGGCATCCTCGCTCCGTCCGTCTGTCTTGAGCATCTTCCTTGATCCTCTTCTGCCTGGCGACTGAGGTCACGTGCCCAAGACGGCACTGCTGGGGCCTGTGATTGGGCCTCAGCGGTCATGTGGGGCACGATGACGTAATTACGCCGGCGTGCCCCATGCGACCTTAGTCAAAGGCGGGAAGAGCCCTGGAGAGGATGCTGAGCCAAGGAGAGGTGAGTATAACTATAATTTATTTTTTTTTTTTTTTACTTTTTTAATTATTATTTTTAGTCACCTCCCCTGGGCTAGCATCTATTGGAATACAATATGTATAGCGGTTGGGGAACCAGGCTTTCCCCCATCGCCATCATGGTGGTCCGGGGCCCCGGCCATTTCGAGCTGGCCGTGGGACCCGTACTCCTCCGGGTCCGGTCACGGAGGCTCCCACTGGGACCGCGATCGTTACCCCACTGGCCCCGAGTGTTGGATCCCTACTATGCTCTTGTTGATGAACTATCAAGAGGATAGGTCATCAATACCAAGAGACTGGCATAACCCTTTAAAGGGGTTGTTCACCTCTTTTGTATTTATTAAAATAAATAAAAATCACTATCACAAGGGGGGGGCGGCCCCACGAACGAGCGCCAAGTCGGGGGCGTAGCCCCCACCACCGCACAAGGGGGGGGGGGGGGGGGGGCGCAGCGGGGGAAGAATACGCTGTAGGAAGGGGGTAGGGGGACCCGAGCAAAAGGGCCCACAAAACTGAATGGGTCCCAAAGGTCTTTCTGCCAAATAAAATGCACCACTTTTCCAAGTGATGCAAAGTCTGTAATGGGGCCCTTACCTATGTTGCATTAGGGCCCCGGAGCTTCAAGTTACAACTTTGGACACAAATGTTCCTCTTTCTGTATCTGCCGTAATAAATGTCTGCTAGAAGTCACCAAATAGATAGCAGAAGCTGCCTTTCTACACACATGGAGGAATCACATTTACAGTGCCAGCCTTCTGCCCGAGGGCTGCTCAGAATCGCTTCCCAGCCGCAGGTTGTGCTATCCCTACCCTGCACTAATAACCGGTGTGTGTGTGTGTGTGTGTGTGTGTGTGTGTGTGGTGTGTACAGTAGTTATCGACTGGACACCGTGGGCTATGAACCAGTCAGTGCGGCCAATACGTGGAGCAATAGCGCCACCGTGTGGCCACTGAGGAGAACGGCACGCACCTCATCTGGATCCACCCCAGACTGAAATAAGCCTAATAAGACTTAGAAGAACCGCACCCGGATCCGACTGCTGAACAAGAGGGGCAAACGACCTGAGCGATTTCTGAACTTGAGTTCTATTTGGGATCCTTATGCGTATGCGGAGCAACGCCACGGACATGGCTAGCGCTATAACTGTGGTGTAACGCCCTGGACTTCCCGGGGAATTATGAGCCCAAAGCGCGATAACCTCTGAACAGATACCCCACACGGCAACGATGCGTTTTTTTCAAGACATAACGAGGCGATTAGAACCGTTAAACCTGAGGTGAGAAATGGAGGGAAATTCAAACCTGGCGAAAACGCCAATGAGCTGCGGCGGGCGGGGCTTATGACGCTCCACAGGTCACATGACTTGCTGGTCCAGTAGAAGCGCGCGCAGACAGCAGCGCTCCCTGTGCATAGCCCGCCTATAAATAGGGCTGCGCTGGCAGGGGCAAGGACGTTATTTTCTCTCGTTGGTGCTAGAGAAAGCTTTGTCTTATCATGCCTGATCCCGCCAAGTCTGCCCCAGCGCCCAAGAAGGGCTCCAAGAAAGCTGTCACCAAGTCCCAGAAGAAGGACGGCAAGAAGCGTAAGAAGAGCAGGAAGGAGAGCTATGCCATCTACGTGTACAAGGTGCTGAAACAAGTCCACCCCGACACCGGCATCTCCTCCAAGGCCATGGGCATCATGAACTCCTTCGTCAACGACATCTTCGAGCGCATCGCAGGGGAAGCCTCTCGCCTGGCTCATTACAACAAGCGCTCCACCATCACCTCCCGGGAGATCCAGACCGCCGTGCGTCTGCTGCTGCCCGGAGAGCTGGCCAAGCACGCCGTGTCCGAGGGCACCAAGGCCGTCACCAAGTACACCAGTGCCAAGTAATCTGCTCCGTCACCTGCTCTGTACTATCTGTACCCCAAAGGCTCTTCTAAGAGCCCCCACACCTTCCACACTAGAGCTGACTCCTCCTCCCTGATTGTCTCTAGAAGGTAGCTCACACACCCCCCCTGGCCCCCAGATAGTCACCTCCTAAGCTTGTGCATTGTCTAAGAATATGCAAGCCACGCGGTACGGTTGGAAGTGAACAAAGAGGAAAAAAAAAAAAAAAAAACATGGAGCCGGCGCTTTTTACCATCATCTGTCAGGTCAAGCAGCTTCCCAAACCCCCGGCTAATAAAACACGTCCGAGAGCCGGCATCTCCTGACATCACGTGGCGTGTGTACATTATTATATAGTATGTGTGTGTGTATCTATTACACAAACACACAATCTAGTTAGAGAGGGAAAAATGATCGTCGGAGCGGGAATTTGAAATCCCTAAAGCTCCCGTGGGGGATCGCTACCCCCAACGGAAGATCACGTCCCCGCTGGCAGTTTTCCTGCCACTTATCTTCCCGGTTACTAGGCAAGTTGAGTCTATGTATGCACCACTATCCCTTCACTTTTAAGCTGCCAAGTCTAGAGCACAAGCCGGATCAGATACGACACACGCTAGCGAAGACACCGGTAGGAATTGTAGCTTTTCCCTTAGAGGATGTGGGCGGCTCTGAGAAGAGCCTTTGGGTTATAAGTAGAGAGAGTCGGGGACCAGCAGAATTAACCTCCGAAGCCGTAGAGAGTGCGGCCCTGGCGCTTGAGCGCGTACACCACGTCCATAGCGGTGACGGTCTTCCTCTTGGCGTGCTCGGTGTAGGTGACGGCGTCACGGATGACGTTCTCCAAGAAGACTTTCAGGACACCGCGAGTCTCTTCGTAGATGAGACCGGAGATGCGCTTGACGCCTCCTCTGCGAGCTAGACGGCGGATGGCAGGCTTGGTGATGCCCTGGATGTTATCCCGGAGCACCTTCCTGTGCCGCTTGGCACCGCCCTTGCCGAGACCCTTTCCTCCTTTACCGCGACCAGACATCTTCTAGGCTGCTGCTGACAGAACAGACTAACGTCACCTACCTCACAGCCTCTTTTATATAGGGTTTAGTCGGACCAGAAAGAGAACTCTACTATGATGATGCATTTCCGGGGCGTGTCTTTTACGGACGTTCTCCTGCAAGCCCCGCCTCAATCTCGCGCTGAGTGGCTGAACACAAGACAGTGGATCATTTTGAATTTCCCGCTCATTCTACCATTCTCTGATCTTCTGGAGGCTGCTCAGCGGTCAGCGGGGCTCCTTCTACCCAGCCCAGTGGGTGACATGCAGGTCACTGCTCCAGATCTCTGCTTGCTTTCTGTCAACATTGTATTCAGAAACCGCACCCCCATCCTGATCTAATACTTCTCACAGCTGCGGTTTCTCCGCTCTTCCCCCTATGATCATCCTTTTCTAATAGCAGCCAGATAACAGCTTTAAGGCCTGGGCTACGCTGCGACTTTTTGTAGTGCAACTCGTTGATTTGAATTATTCACAGACAGCGGCAGCCAACTACATTATACACAACTCGGCGTATTCATTTCGACTGTAGCTGTCTTTGAATAGTTGACCCCTGGTGAGGGGAGTGCAGTTCCACTCTGGTCCAGGAGGGGGCGCAGGGAACAAGAGTACAGCTGTGGAGAAGGTCGTTCAACTGCATACGAACAGATGACCCGGTACACGGACCACAGCCACCAGGTGGCGCAACACATTACTACATAGGATGTTTCCTGTCTTGTCTCCAGTCATGTCCTGCACTACTACTAGGCTAAGGCCCCACATTACGGGAAAGATGTTTTTCTGTTTGTTTGTCATTGTAGATTTTGCTGTTGCTGTGTTTTGAGCTAAAGCTAGGAGTGGATTGAGAAGATAGAAGAAATATACATGCTTCTTAAATATTTCCCATTTCTTCTGAAACCACTACTAGGTTTGACTCCCAAAAAAAAACTGCCACAAAAAATAGCGGTGTTTCCACAACGTGGGGCCTCAGCCTGTACTATGGCTGCGCTACCAGCGTAAGGCTAACATCCCTCTGCAGCAAAATTGCTATTGCAGCTCTGGCCTCGCCTGGAGAGTCAGAAAAGACTAACAGTGACTAACTGGAACAGCGGGGTAGAGGGGGCCCTGCCCGCAAGTGCTTGCAACGCAGGAAGGAAAGGGGATAGAGACAGTGGCTGAGGGTAGAGGCTGCTCAGATGGTGCTGTGGTGGGACTAGTGTCATTGAAGGTTGTAGGCCTTCCTGAAGAAGTGAGTCTTCATGAAGCCTGTGATTGCGGGGGACAGTCTTTCGTGTCATGGTAGTGAGTCCAAGAGTCTGGGGAATGCACACGAGAAGTCTTGGAGACGGTTGTTTGTGTGAAGAGCGGAGAAGGAAATTGTAAGCGGACCGGACCGGAGGCTCCATGTGGGTAGGTAGTGGGATATTAGGTCACAGATGTATGGGGGTGGGGCAGCAGTTTGTGAATTGGGTTTGTATGATCTGCGATCTGGCCTTGACTGGAGAGTAAGAACGGTGAGTCCAGCTCTGGCTGTAACCTTAGGACCCAAATGGATAGCACATCCGTGACTTCAAAATCACACACTCTACACCCTCCAAACATCACAGCTTTAACTGCAGCTCTGGCAGTAACTAGAGAGTCAGAAAGGTGAGTGCAGCTATGACTTTGACTGGAAATTCAGAACAGTCAATGCAGTTGTGGCTCAGATTGGAGAGTCAGACGGGTTAATGCAGCTATGGCCTTGGCTAGAAAGCCAGAAGAGTGAATCCAGTCAGAGCCAGGGCTGCACTCACTCTTCTGACTCTCTAGCTTAGGCAAGAGCTGCATTCACTGTACTGATCTCCAGTCAGAACCAGGGCTGCAGAGTCAGAACAGTGATTGCAGCTTTTTCCTTGGCTGGAGAGTCAGAACAGCGAATGTATCTATAGACTTAAGTGTAGATTCAGAACAGTGAATGCAGCTCTGCCTCTTACTGGAGATTCAGAACAGTGAATGCAGCTCTGCCTCTTACTGGAGATTCAGAACAGTGAATGCAGCTCTGCCTCTTACTGGAGATTCAGAACAGTGAATGCAGCTCTGGCTGTAACTGGAGAGACAGAATGGTGAGTGCAACTCTGGTTGTAACTGAAGAAGCAGAATGGTGAGTGCATCTCTGGCCTAGACTGGAGAGTCAGAACTGTGAATTCAGCTCTCGCTGTAACTGGAGAGGCAGAATGTTGAGCGCAGCTCTGGCTGTAACCTTAGGATCCAAATGGATAGCACATCTGTGACTTCACAATTACCCGCTCTACACCCTTCAAACATCACAACTTCAGTAACTGCCAGAGCTGCGGTTAGAGAGTCAGAATGGTGAGTGCCGCTCTGGCTGCAACTGGAGAGTCAGAATGATGAGTGCAGCGATGGATTTCAGGAGCCAAGTAGTTAGTGTGTTTGTGACATCACAGCCATTAACTCCAAGCATAAAAAACTGTAAATGCAGCTCTGGCAGTTACTGGAGAATCAAAAGAGTGAGCGTAGCTCTTCGTACTAACTAACTGTAGGGTCAGAAAGGTGAATGCATTTATGGTTGTAATCTGAGAATAAGAACAGTTAGTTCGTCTGTGATTTCCCAGTCATCCTCTCCACACCCTCCAAGCATCAAAACTTTAACCCCTTAACAACCCAGGACGTAATAGTACATCCTAGGTCGTATGGAGAGGGCTCTGAGCTCTCTCCATACACGGCAGATGCTGGCAGTATAATACAGCCAGCACCCGCTGCAGACAGCTGCGATAGGTGCCGACACTGATCGCAGCTTTCAACGCTTTAGATATTGCGGTTAAACGCATCTAAAGTGTGCCGTCTTTTACTGATCGCCGCCCTCCGGAACATCATCGGAGGGCAGCGATCGCTTGCCTTGACAGCCAGGAGCCTACCGAAGGCTCCTAGGCTTGTCAATTACATCAGTTCAGTATGAGCGATCAGACCCCAGAGTATAATAGTTCCATGAGTGGGTCACTATGGGGCATAATACTGTGTGCAGTGGCCACTATGAAGCATAATACCGTGTGCAGGGGCCGCTGCGGGGCATAATACCGTGTGCAGGGGCCGCTGCGGGGCATAATACCGTGTGCAGGGGCCGCTGCGGGGCATAATACCGTGTGCAGGGGCCGCTGCGGGGCATAATATGAGCCTGAGGCAGGAAACAGTCCCTGAATTATGGAAATCTTCTTGTGTGGTACCAGTTCCAAAGAAACCTCACCCTATGGACCTCAACGACTACAGACCTGTAGCACTGACATCCCACTTGATGAAGATGTTAGAGAGATTGGTTCTCACACATCTCCGCCCTCTAGTGAGCCCCGCTATGGACCCCCTCCAGTTTGCTTATCGGCCGGGCATTGAGGTAGATGATGCCATCATCCACCTTCTGCACAGGGCTCTGTCTCACCTGGAGAAACCAGGGAACACGGTGAGAATAATGTTCTTTGATTTCTCCAGTGCTTTTAACACCGTACAGCCCAGGTTACTGAGAGACAAGCTGGGCCTTGCTGGAGTGGACCACCACCTCTCCAAATGGATCCTAGACTACCTCACAAATCGATCTCAATACGTGAGAGCCCAAGACTGTGTGTCAGATACCGTGGTCTGTAATACGGGGGCACCTCAGGGTACGGTTCTCGCCCCTTTCCTCTTCACACTGTACACTGCAGATTTTAGGTGCAACTCATCTAGCTGCTACCTACAGAAGTATTCTGTCAGTGAACGACTGCTCCACCCTAAGTGTGAGAAGGAGCGCTATCGGAAGTCTTTCCTCCCCGCTGCGGTCAGGCTGTACAACCAACACCGACCTAAGCGGAGATCAATACACACAGAGAACTGAAATATCTTTCTGCCTGTTAAATCCCCCCCCCCCCCCCCCCCTCCTCTGCTACTTCCTATCTGTCTGTCTGCTATCAATGTAATGCCTCTTATCTTGGAACATTCCTGTACATGTTGTATTTGTATTTGAATCTGCTTATCTTATCTTTGCTGCTGTAACACACTTAATTTCCCCATTTTGGGACTAATAAAGGACTATTATTATTATTATTATTATTATTATTATTATTATTATTACCTTGTAATACTGTGTGCAGGGGCGGCACCTGTCCCTTGTGCTCCGATGTCTCCCACCATGGTCTGGTTCTGCTGCTCTGGTGTTTTCTTCTGGCAGAAGTCTCCACCGCACATGACCGTTGAGGTCGCTGACACGGGGCGTCTCAGGGCTGTTGGGAAGAAAACCCTGGAGCAGCAGGACTGGAACGCGCTGGGAGACACACCTGAGCACCTTCCCCAGCCTCATATTAAAAAAGTGGTTGTCCTGGACAACCCCTTTAAGGTGGCACTTGAGCTTTATTAAAGGGGCTTTCCAGCTCATGTTTATTGATGATCTATCCTTAGGATAGATTATCAATAAGAGATCATTGGACACCTCCTCTGATCAGCTGTATGAAGGGGCTTTGGCACCTGTTTATATCATACGCTGTCTGTTTATAGTGACCGTGTGATGTCATTGTCACATAGATGTGTATAGGTGGAGGCTGTAGTTACATTTCATGGCCGCTATGAGATGAATGACACTATGTAAACAGAGAAGCAGTCATGGCGCTTACACAGGTACCACCAGGTTCATTCAAACAGCTGACCAGTGGGGGTCCTGGGTTTTTGAGCCCCACTGATTATTTTATTAATGACCTGGAAAACCTTTTAATTAGGAAACCTATGGGGCATTGATAAGGGGCATTATTCATACAGGGCACACACGGACATTATTAATTTAAAGATTCACTTGGGAGTATTATTCATTATGGGGGGTTATATCATATATTTTATAATTGGGGTAGCAGCAGGATGGGTGTGCAGGTGAGGACAATGTGGGTTGGATGCCTGGAAAAGTGAGGAGCCAAAGATGTCTGTGTTGCAAACTTTACAGAGACAAGTCACAGCTGGAAGAAGTGTTCATGGCGTTCCAAAGGGAAGAGAAGGGAAATGTGAAGGATTAGTCAGGGACATCTCCTATAAGTCACAAAATGTTACTGCACTGTATTCATCTAAATGAAAGAGGATAAATACCTGAGTGATGGGGGTCTGTCTGCTGAGACCCCCACTGAGCCAGAGAACTGTTGCCCCCCCCCCCCCCCCCCCCACACACACACACACACACACACACACACACTGGGTGGGAGTACAGCCTGACCGCAGCCAGGCTGAATATAGACGTGTCGCTTGGTGGGTGGATGGACGAACCTGTGTGGCTCTCAGTCAACTTTGATGGGAGTGCTGAAGATACCTGAAGTCCAGTACTCAGCTATCTGCGGCGCTCCTATTATAGAGAATGGGGGCCACGTGGGCTCGTCCATCCACCAAGCAGAAGATGTGTGAAGTTATTATCATTGTTAATGCCATGTTGTTGATCTCTGATACTGAAGTAATACAGGAAGAATTATTAAAAACTGTTTTATGACTTTGTGTATGTTTATTGTACGACGATAACAGCGTGTGAAGCTAAGTAGCATGTAAAGTCATTTTTTTTTTTTTTTTATTTATTTTATTTATTTTATTTTATTTTTATTTTCTTTTGGGGGGGGGGGGGGGGGGGGGGGCTCAAGTTCTGTTGCCCAACAGGATTCCTCCCTCCCCTGGACTGCCTGGAGGCAGCACACCTTCCGGCATCCAGGGCCGGAGGGTCCCTAGAGGGGCTCCTTCTGCGGGCGCTGGGCTCGTGAGGCCGATTCAGGGCTTAGGCGCTCCGGAGGCCTGGCCCTCCGCCGCCATTTCGGTGAAGCAAGGGGAGCCTCAGCAGGGGTCTCCTCAGGCCCCAGCAGCAAGCTATTCAGCTGCGCTTGCAGCCACTCCGGACCCCGAGCCTCCGCTGAGGCCCGCGACTGACTAAGCAGCTCCTCAATAGAAGCCATCGCGCTGTATACGGTATGCGGTGCGGTGGATGCGGGGTCACAGCTTCCCTGAGCATACCTCACAACTTTCAAAGGACAGGAAGAGGGACAAAATATGCAGGGCGCTGTGTGCGCCGTGGCAAATTTAGCTCCACCCACTTCTACATTGACTCCACCCATTCTCATCTATTTTTCCATGTGCCCCCACCCAGTATAATGCTCCTACAGTCACCCTAACATTATATGCCCCCACATTATAATGTTCCCCTCCAATTGCGCCACAGTATTAAGTCCCTCTTCTCGTGCCCCAGTTTAAACTGGCGGAAACTAGAGGGAGACAATAAACTGGGGCACCTGGAGGGTGACTTTAAACAGTGGGGGTAGTTGGAGGGGGACATTAAACTGTGGGGCGTAGCTGGAGGCAGGCATATCCCCCTCCAGCTAGCCCCCACGGTTTAATGTCCTCCTTCAGTTGCCCCCAGTTTAATGTCCCCCTTTATCTGCCACCATCTTAATGTCCCCCCTTCATCTGCCACCAATTTAATGTCCCCTCTTCATCTGTCACCAGCTTAATGCCCCCTTCATCTGCCACCAGTTTAACTGTCCCCTCCATCTACCACCAATTTAATGTCCCCCTTTATCTGCCACCAGCTTAATGCCCCCTTCACCTGCCTTCACTTTAACTGCCCGTTCATCTGCCACCAGTTTAATTGCCCCCTCCATCTACCACCAATTTAATGTCTCCCTTTATCTGCCACCAGTTTAATTGCTCCCTTCAAGTGCCTTCAGTTTAATTGCCCGTTCATCTGCCTTCAGTTTAACTGCCACCTACATCTGCCCCCCAGTTCCCCCCTCTTGGTCACACATGCCATCTCTTCTATCCTCATCTTCGATCACTCTCGTTCCCAGCAGCTTCCTCTGTGTAACATCACACTGTCCAGCAGTATCCAGAATACCTCCGCTCACACAAGAGTCTGATCACATGGTCATGACGTCATCAAAGGTCCTTTAGCCACTAGGATTTAGAATCTACCATTTAGCCTTTACCCTACCCTAATAAAGTTTGTTAATAGCAAAACACTTTAGGGGCATAGCGGGACAAATTGTAAGCTATGCGGGAGCGCGGGACAGCAGTGTAAAATCGGGACTGTCCCGCCAGATGTGGGACAGTTAGGAGCTATGCCTGAGTCCTCACAGCAGCATGACTGCCGTTGCTGTTCGCGGGCTTTCTATTTAAGCCCTGTGCTGCAGCCTACCCTGGTTGCTACCCAACGTAGTATCCTCCGAACTCTCCAATGCTGCAGTCCGGCGCGAGCCCATGTCATGGGAGGCCCCCCCACCCCCCGGCTGCGCCTTCAATCCAGTCTCTTCTGGATGGCTTGGATAAGGGCCTTTCCCCTGCCACACTTAAGGTACAGGTTTCAGCCCTATTCCCTGCTTAAGCAGAGGATTGTCTCAGAACCCCTTAATTCCCAGATTTCTTAAGGGTGCTATGAGACTTAGGCCAGTGTGGCAGCTCCTGTTCCACACTGGGATCTATCCACAGTTCTTTCTGGCCTCTGCGGCCCGCCATTTGAACCATTGGAGGCGCTGGATCTTAAGTTTCTGGCTTTCAAAACCACCTTTTTGCTAGCTATCACCTCAGTAAAAAGAGTATGAGAGTTGCAGGCTTTTCTTCTGAAGAGCCATATATTTTATTCTTGGGATTAACCCTAAAGTGCCCTCTCGGGATAATATCAACCAGGTGGTCTCCTCACCGGTTTTCTTTCCCAGCTCCATCTTCCAAGGAGGAGGGAAAACTGCATACACTGGATGTACTGTAGTAAGGTGTCTCCAAATTTATCTTCTGTGTACACGACCCTTCAGAAGATCGGAGGACCTCTTAATTAATATATATGGTAGAAACAAAGGTCTCGAGGCTTCCAAACCCTATTTATCAAGATGGATTAAGGAAGCAAGTAAAACTTCTTTTTTGCTCGGGTTCACACCACACGAATTCATCAGACACCATTTAACCAGGGCTATGTCGGCCTACTGGGCTGAGAGTCGGTCTTGCCTTTTGAGCAGATTTGTGCAGCCGCTTTTTGATCATCCAAACTAACCTTTGTTAAACACCATCGGTTAGATGTCCGTAGTTCAGAGGCTGCTTCCTTTGGACATTCATACTGTCTTAAGCACTGTATTGCGGGAGAACCCTCCCTAGGGGATCTACTTGCCACGTCCCCCATATTATGCTGCAGTAGGACGTAAGGGAATCGTTGATTATGATGTCAATCTGTTTTCCCTTACGTCCTAACAGCAGTACAAACCCCCACACCCCTCAGGTAATAAAAATTCTGTCTGTTCTACCAGCACACAGGGGCAGAAATACCCCATATTGTGCTGCTGTTAGGACTAAGGGAAAACAGATTAACATCATAATCAATGATTCAGTCTGACACTGTATAAGGGGGAACATATATATATATATATATATATATATATATATAGCTATTATATATAAGGGATACATATTATATATAAGTGGGCTCTTATTTATAAGGGAGGGACTATTATATATAAGAGTGGCTACTATATTTAAGGGTAAAACTTGAATATAAGGGGGGGCTATTATATATAAGGGAGCTATTATAAAGGGAAATCATATATGGAGGGCTATTATTAGGGTGAACTATTATTTATAAGGTGGGCTATTATTTATAAGGCGGGCTATTATTTATAAGGCGACGCTATAAAAACTGATAACTGGGTGAAAAAACCATTAGGCGGTACAAAGGTGGTCTTTTGAATTGTGTGTGGGGAAAATGGTGCTTGTTATTACTGTTTTGGGAGCAGAAAGGAGGCATTATTAAAGGAGCTGCCACTGGAAGACGAGGCTGTTGCTTGTATATCAGCATAAGGGGTCCCACTTTCAATTTTACCCAGGGCCACACTTTGTCTACAACCGACCCTGGTTACACAAGTTGGTGGCAGGGGGTGTATTGTTAATGCTTTTGTTATTTTGCTATTTACAGGAGCCATCTCTGGAGTGGATGTGAAATTGAGCGCCTTGTATCATCGCTGGAATAAACTCTCAGCGCTCTGTATACATACGGGTCTATTAAATGTAGGTTGACTCCATCAAAATGGCTGCTGCTACCATGGCAACCAATGTAACAATGGCAAGACAGTTCCAAATAAAATATACCTAATGCTGGTTATACCCTGAACTGTCCCTATGGCTGCCCTGTTGGCTCCAGAACATTTGAGGGTATAACCAGCATTAGGTATATTTTTGCACTTGGGAAGGGGCATTAATATGGGGGTTTGCTGGGCATGTACCTCAGGTGCAGGCTACCGACAAAGCCTTGGTGATGATATGTATAAGATACAGTGCTATTCACATTAACCCCTTGTCTCCCTCACCTTCTTAGCTCCACCCACAGATGCGCCTCACCTGCTTTTAGCCACTCCCCTTACACCTGTTCTAAGGTATGTGTGTGTTTTAAATAATCTCAGTCACCCTGAAATCTGAAGTCTGAAATATGACCTTACCTTCACCTTGTCAGGGATCTGTGCTTCAATTCTTGCTGTTCCAGGCAGGGGTCTGTTGTGACAGCCGTAGGCGGTCTCCGTTATGTTTCCCTTTCACCATATAGGTGGCAGTTAGAAGATATGGCAGTTGGAAGTGATGCTTTATGGGATCTAGCTGTGGAGCTTCTGCATAGAGACCGTACGTGTCATAGCTGACCTTAGCAACCAATCAGAACACTGCTTTATATTTTAAAACTGCAGTGTAATAAAGAAAGCCACGATCTGATTGGCCATAACAGACAACACCAACACCGTGTAGTATATCTCCTCTGGCTTTATACAGGAACAGCTCATTACAGCTCAGTTTTATGTACAGAATGGGCAATTTGAAAAAAAGAGAATGGGGGGGGGGGGGGGGGGGGCAAAATAGTGCTGTATGCTATGTTCTCTTGCCTGGTAAAATGGCACGCTCTCTATGCTGCTCCCCTCTACAATTTACACAGACCTGTTCCACACAACATAATGCTTTCCACGAAGATTGACAATCATTAGGCCATTACCTATTGGATTATTCCACCAGGCAACGGCTGACGGGCAATAATATATTCCCCAATTGCCTATGCTTGATACTCCACTGGCCCGCCTGTTCGATTCCAGGTATTGCTGAACATTATGTGCAGATGCTAAATAGCATAACCCAAAGGATTGTGTGCAGATCTACTTTAAATATAGGACAAATAGTGAACCCGAACTGAGCCCTATGGCAGCGAGGGACCCCTCTCAGTCCTCCTGCATACAGCAGAACAGTCCCAAATTCCAGGTGCTGTCCCGCAGGCCTTGGGCGGTGGGTCCCACATAACCTGCATATCACTTAAAGATGGCATTGTATTATGTGGGGCCCACTGAAGGGATATTATTATACAGATTGGGGCCCCTAATGGGGCTTTTTACTGACTGAGGCTACAGAAGGGACATTATATTATGGGGGGGAAGGGGGGGCACTGTGAGGACATAAGACTGTCTGGGGCCACTACAGTGTCATTGTAGTGTTGGGGGGGGGTATCCTTCTTGGATCTGTCAGCACAACGTTCTCATGGCCTCCTCTATCTCCACTGTCTTCCTCATCCCGGTAGCTGGAACACCGCTGACAGGAATTCCGGCCTTCTCCACATGTCTCTGGATTATTGGGCCTTGGATTAAATTTGCAGGGGCTGTCCATTACATCTGGACTGCACGGAACCTCTCCAGTGAGTATACTCTTGATGCATTGTAGTCCGGGAGTTTTCCAGGAGACTCTGCAGATATTAGGTGGCGCAGCTCTAGCTTTGGCTCTCAGACCAGAGGACCAGTTGTGGCCTCTCTCCTCTCTTGGCCATTTTAAAACATTTCTCTACCCCACAGGGGATCCTTCGCTCTTTGCTGCTATAATTTGTGTCCCAGGAGACAGTTTTATAAAGGACATTAGCACCTGCCCAATCCACATTACCACCTGCAGACCCTGTCCCCTCTAGCTGGTCTGCACAAGGGCACTACCCTGCTCTAGCCTCTGTTAAATATACCCCCTCAGCACATCAACAGGCCAGGCGAGTGCATCTGGACTATAAGTGACCCTAGTCTATTCCTGGGATTCTCACCTCTCCACTGTTCTGGCCCCATCTCTGCTGATATTGGGTATATTCAGGCCTTATTCAAGTGCTGTTGCCCTGACACTGCCCAGTATACAGTTAGGTCCAGAAATATTTGGACAGTGACCTGTTGCGTGACTAAAGTCTTGTAGGCCCCGGTGCAAATTCTGACTGGGGCCCCTCCCTACAGCATATTCTTGATAGAAATTGTTATGGGTGCTGCAGCAGTATCTCATATACTTAAAAGGGGTACAACTACAGGCTGTTTGAGGGACCACAGCGCCTTTGCGAGTGCCGTGACCCCTTCACTATTTACATCGCACAGTATCTGTTTTATAAACACCGTGCAATGTAAATAAAGCCTGTAATAACATTGCACGGCTGCTATAAAACAGATGGTGTGTGATGTAAACAGTGAAGGGTCCCCAAAACAGTGTAATATGTTCCCCAGAGCCACCCCTCACAGTATAATTCACTGAAGCTCAACAATTGGAAACACCGATACTTTAAAATGCCACTTTTATTTAGATTAATCCAAATAAAACCAAAATATAGGGGGGGGGGGGGGCGAGAAATACATAAAAAATATACACTATTCACACTACTACCGCCCATCTGGCTCCATCCTAGCTCTACCGGCTGCTTAGTTGCCCAGGGGTTCTCCCCCATACCTCAGTTGACCCATCTGGGGTGATTTTTACAGCCAACTCTGGAAATAGCGGCCTACCTGCCATCTTTCACTCCGCGTCACCGCGGTGTACATTTATCTTCAAGCCACAGCACCGCATGCTATGGAACCTCCTGGACTTCTCCCTGGGACTCACCGCTCCTACAGCCTCTGACACCTACCGCCGACACCACTACTGCCACACGCTGAAGCGAGGATCCGTCATCTTCCTCGGCCTCTTCACTCCCTCCTGGGATACCATGCCTCTTTTTTCATTTGTATCATCTGTGGCTCTGAGGTCCTGTCACCTCCCTGCTGGCTGTGTCCTCTCGGCTAAGCACTGCGTTGGGGGGCTCCCGCCCCCCTGGCGCGGGGCTCGGGGGGAACAACCGCAAAAGAGGAGACCCCCCCCCCCATAAAGGGGTCCGGGGCTTTTCCCCCTCTCCTGGCCCCCCCCCCCCCCCCGGGGGGGGGCGGGGGGTGGGGCCCCCATTTTTCCCCGGGGGGCCGCCCCCCCCGGGGGGGCCCCCCCCCCCGGGGGGGTGTCTGCACAGACCACCCTTCCCGGGGGGGGGGCCCCCCCCCCCCCCCCGCGCTTCCCCCCCCCGCCCCCCCGCGGCTGGGCTGGCCCGCCTTCCCCCCCCCGGTGCGTGGTGTGGGGGCCCCTGCGCGCTGCCGTGGCCCCTTTTTTTTTTTTGGGGGGGGGGGGGGGGGGGGGGGGTGGTCTTTTTTTTTTTTTTTTTTTCTTTTTTTTTTTCTTCCTTTTTCTCCCTTCTCTTTTTTTTTTTTTTTTCTCTCCTTTTTTTCCCCCCCCTCTCCCCCTCCTTTCTTTTTTTTTTTTTGGGGGTGGGGGGCGCGCGGAACCACAGAGAAAACACGCACACACCCCCCCCGTTCTTGGCAGGATTTGAACCCAGGACTTCCCTCGCTGCAATTCTGCAGTGCTAACTACTGTGCCACCGTGCTGCCCACAACCATCAGGGAGACTACTCACCCCTCTCCACCATCACCCAGGTGTACATATCTTTGAGCGACAATAGGCCGCTCTAGCTGAGACTCTTGCCATACCGATACCAGGTAACTTTCCTTGCACATCACCTCCTACTGTGAATTCCAAACGGCAAGTGCAGCTTCCTCACGTTAACATCAGGTGGACTCCTCGCATTGCCGGTGCTGCTTCACACAGGTGCTGACGGTGTTCCCGGATCCTGCAGAGACTCTCCACAACCTTTGGATCCCGCCGATCGAAAACAGACGGGGAAGATATTTTAAAATACCAGAGTGCTAATAAGGATCCTCCTGTGCTTCTCCTGGCACGCTACATTCATCCACAGGTGGACTAAAATCACTTGCTGCTTGGCCTGTCCAGCAAGCAGCCTGTGCAGATGTGCAGACCCTAAGCTCCTTTTCTGGCTTTCTTTATCTTTAAATGATCTGCTAGAAATGCCCTAGTTTTATCCCAGGTCTCCAGCAAGCCCAAATATTTGCTGTCGTGGGGGGCCTCGACCACGCTGGAGACTAAATCGAGCCGAACGGCGAGTTGTGCCTCATAAAAGTAACTTGTCCTTCCTCTAAAGGAACGTGAGCTGCTAAGGCTCGACCCTAGGTGTCCCGTTGACAACCTTTCGCATACATACCTCTGATACAATGGTGAAGATAGGAGGCAATAAAAGCTCTGATCTACCCACAACACCCAGATTGTTGAAACCTCAGGGTGATATGCAAAAATGATTGAAGAAAAAGGAAGACGCTGCTGTGGATGACACAATGGACGGTGACTTCGGCAAACGACTGTCAGGCCCGATTACAAAAGCCTTCCTATGTAAAGCCCTTACCATGGCTATGCAACCTGTGCTTTCAGAGCTGGCTTTTGTACATACTGAAATGCAACAATTCGGTAAAAGAGTGGACACGCTCAAAGTTACTTGTTCCAGCTTAGCGTCCCACTCGGAAGCACTTGCTAATAGAATGTCATCACACTCTGAACACCTCAATAGAGCGTCCTTGCTCTTGAGGGCCAGGAGAATAGGAATAGGAGGAAGAATATATGTTTAAAAGGTCTGCCAGAAACATGGACCTCTGATGGCCTACAAAAAGTGGCCATGGATATAATAACGCATACATAGAGCCTTACGCCCTAAACTGAAACCTTCAGATCCCCCACGTGATATAATTTGTGGTCTGCTGTCCTATGTTGATACCTCGGCGATCCTACGTGCGACAAGAGAGCGTGACCGCTTACAGCATGAGGGAGTAGATATTAGACTGCTTCAGGTTATTGCCCCGTCAACCTTAGCTAAAAGACGTCAACTAAGACCTCTTTTGGAAGCTCTGAGAGAGAGAGGAACATTCACTACGCTTCGCTGTTCCCATTTGGTCTTGCAGTATCCTGTGGCGGTCGCCAAAAATCATCACTACTCCGGTGGATTTAGAGAAGCTTCGGCCTGTATTGGAAATACCACCTATTGACCTCCCATCCTGGCTTCCCATAGCACCGGATCTGGATATACCTACTCTACAGAGATTGGACTGGGCTCCATCTCTTCCCAGATTTGAATCTCCTAAACGGAGGAAATTGCAGCTGCGAGCCAATGCATCGTAGACTGATACATGTCCTGTCGATTTTTTTCCCGTTCTTACAGATGTTTGCCTTCTACTACTGGGGGTAGGTGTTCTCCTTCCGATTCCCGGCATTTCTGAGGCCTTATAGCTGCCTTTTGCGGTGAACAGTCGGAAGGAGATCACGCTGAAATGCAGTGCATCTGCTACTGTTTGCAGTTCTATACAGCTGAATAATGGACTTGCTTATGCTACGAGTTCTTTGATGGTTAGTTTTGATTCTTAGTCTAGATAGCTGGGTTATATTTACTTTCACTTTGTTCAGGTTGTAATGGAGCACTTCCTGTGCCACGAGTACTTGACCAACAGTTACCCTTATTACACGTTCGCTCCCTTCCCATACCTTTTCTGCAACTCGACCAGGGTCGGACTGGGCCACCAGGGGACCGGTGAATCCCCCCGGTGGGCCCTATGCCCGTAGGGGGCTTTACCGGACCCCCACCGCTTTCTTATAATAGGCAGTGGAGGTGCGGTAATGGCCCCTATTCACTTACCGCTCCCCGCTCCTGGCCAGGGAGCCCCCTCGTGCGCCGAGCATTGCGTCTTCGCGGCGCACAGGGCCCAGGCTGAAGCGGGAAGAGGAGAGGCCGCGAGCAGGAGCGGGGTGAGGTAAGTGATGCAGCCAGGTTCTTCCCAGTTTTGCGATCTGGTTTTAAGAAGCGGATTGCAAAACTGGGGAGAAGTGGCATCGCCGACCCGGTTCTGCTACTAGTAGAGCAGAAAGCCACTGGCTTCCTGCTCTACTACTCACAAGCTTGTAGGCCACAGGCCCCATGTGTTATGTAAAGAACAGGCGCCGGGGGGGGGGCGGGGTGGGGGGGGGGGGGGGGGGGCCGCCCCCCCCCCACCCCAATTTTTTCCCTCCCCGGGGGGGCCAAAAAAAACCCCCCCCCCCCCTTTCCCCCCCCACCCCCCCCCGGGGGGGGCCCCCCCCCCCCCCCCCCCCCCCCCCCCCCCCCCCCCCCCCAAAAAAAAGGGGGGGGGGGGGGGGGGGGGGGGGGGGAAAAAAAAAAAAGGGGGGGGGGCCAGGAAGGTGTAAAATTACAAAATAAATAAATAAATAAAATAAAAAAGCATACTCACCGGTCCCCGGCACCCCGTTGTTCCCTGCCTGTGTCTTTTCGGTCTCATGGCGGCACCTCATTTCTAGAAACCCTGTACCTAATTGGTCTTAGCGGTCACATGACATGCAGGACTCCCAGCAAGGAGTCGCCGGCATGGGACTGAATGGACGCTGGCAGCGCACAACAGAGTGTCGGGGACAGGTGAGTATGCTTTTTTATTTATTTATTTTACACCTCCCGCCCGGCACATGGGTTGCTCCAATTCCCGGACAACCTTTTTAAAGGATTTATCCATTTTTCTAATATTGATGGCCTGTTCTTAGGATAGGCCATCAATATTACATCTGCAGGGATACAACAGCCAGGCCCTGCAGATCAGCTTTTCCAGGACAGAGCGGCTACAGGTAACGGTAACATTTCTAGGAGCCACGCTGTTCACTTGCCATACAGGGTGTAGCAATGGGTTTAGGTAGTGCAGTGGTGCAAAATCGTATGAAACCTTGCTAGACAGGAAGGATTGTCGGGAACAGATTAACAAACACCTCACTCTCTTCTCAGGGTCCACCCCTGCTCCCCTAGTCTGAGAGTCCCATAAATCTTCTATTAGAGGTACTTTCATATCTCTAGCCTCCAGGGTCAAAAAAACAGAGGCAAAATGAGATCGATGCGCTGCTCCGAAATATTTCCACACTTGAGTCTATAAAAGGGGAGCAGTAGCGGCCATTTGGTTGCGCTTGGAGATTCTAGGTGGCAGTGTGACTGGCATGAGACCTCCAGTCCATATGATTGATATGCATGTGCAGATGTGCAGTCTAGTAGTCTGAGGCCCAGTAAAGTGACACATGTACTGCTATCTATCTGTTCCATGACTGGCTGCCTCCCCAGACACCAGGAGAGAGCAGCTTAACTTTTTCCCTAGAGTACACTGTGTGGTCTGTACAGGACCTGGAAGAAGCTCCTGCTCTCTAGAGACCAAGTGATTCTCCACCTTCCTGCAGCTCTCTCTCTCTCTGCCTTCTGTGTCCTGTATGGATGGTGCAGCTGCCAGGAGGATGAAGGATAGACCAGCGACCACTTCTTCTTCTAGTGGACACCTCCACCCATCATGGCATCCTTTACAATATTTATGTGTAACTGCAGGAGGCTGAAAGACAGAACATCCACCGCTTCTCCTAGTGGACAGCTCCACCAATTCATGCCATCCTACACATACATCTATGTGCAGACAGCTGTATACACAGTGTCGCCCGCTTTTCTATTCTGCCCAGTGTAGAGACATGACTGTAGGGTAGTGCCCCATGAGAAGTGTACCCCTTGTCAGCAGTATATATAGGGCAGGACAGGGAGCTGGCAGTGAGCGGAGGCCGCCGCCTGTGTTACCCTCCCCGGCTCTCAGCAGCTCTAGGTCGTCCCCGCATCGTACAATCAGCTTCCGGTAGCATAGAGATTGCGGTAAAGATTCCTGTGACGGTGACAAGTGCTGGGAATAGAAGGAGCGAGCTCCCGCAGCGGTTTTATCTCCCCGCATACAGAGTGATGGACAGATCTGGGTGGGCTATGGCGGAAGGATCCAGGGGCCCCCCCCCCCCCCCCCCCCCCCCCCCCCGGGGGGGGGGGGGGGGGGGGGGGGGGGGGGGGGGGGGCCGAGCAAAAATCACTTCTATATTTTGGCTTTAAATTTTCAATTTCCAAACTTACCGCACTTTTTCCAAAAAAAAACGGAAGTAGTCCGTGGGGGTGGGCAAGGGCTTCCTCCCCGGGGGGAGGGGGGGGGGGGAAGGAGGGTCCGTACCGGGGGGGGTCCGGGCGCTGCCGCGGGGGCGCGCCTGCAGTGCGACGAGCCAGATACATGCTGCGCTGCGGAGCAACAGGCCCTGAAGGACCGGAGGGAAAGAAGAGGCGGCTGGAAACATCGGAGGGGGCGGGGGTACCCCCTAAGGCCGGGCCGGGAGTAAAAAAAGAACCCCTGGGGGGGGGGGGGGCGGGGGCCCCCCCCCCCCCCCCCCCCCAAAAAGGAGGGGGGGGGGGGGGGGGGGTGGGCTCCCCTTTTTCCTCTTTTGGGGGGGGGGTTGTTTTTTTTTTTTTTTTTGATTTATTTTTGTTCTTTTTTAAAAAAAAGAGGGGGGGGGGGGGCCCCGTCTTCTGTTGTTGGTGTTGGTTGGTGGGTGTTTTTTTTTTCTTTTTTTTTTTCTCCCCCTTCATTGATGAGGACATAATCACATCCAGTATCCCTCCTTGACACTTTATCGTGCCAAAAGGGCGACAAGCCATTGTGTGAACAGACCTTTTTTTTTTTTTTAATATATTCAGATGAGCATCTCAAACTCTTTATACTCAGAATTTGAATTTTGCTCAATTCATCATCATAAATAATCTCTCTTTTTTTTTTTTTTTTTTACTATTATACAAGACAAAACACACAAAACCACACAAGACAAACCGCCAAAAAAATTCATCAGAAAATCAGATTCCACAACTGAAAGTGTCACATCTTTTCTGCTTCCTTTGCTCCAAACTTCTTTTTTTTCCAACAAATAGTAGATGTGAACTTCACTCAGCGCTAGTTTAACGCAATTCTTCGTGTCAATCAAGTCCCTTTTGAAAATCAAATCATTCCTATTCTTCCACAAAGCGTTCTTTACACAGCAAATGAAAATCCAAAGCATTTTCTTCTTTTCATTAATCATATCAGTAGGATGTAACCCATACAAGACAAGCTCATGATCTATTCTTTTGAGCCCTGTGACAAATTTTAATAAGTCTCCAACTGACTTCCAGACCTGCTGGGCATAGAAGCAATTCCAAAATATATGCGTGCACGTTTCCTCACCTCCACACCTTTCTCTTGGGCACAAGTAATTGTTACAGAGTTCCCAATGATATTGGAAAGATCTTATTGGCAGAAACTCATGTACCGACATCCATATTAGGTCTTTGTGCTCATTTGACAAAAAACGCCAACTTATATTCCGCCAAATCTTTTTAGAAACCTCATAAGAATAATTTTTAATTGGTTCCATTCCCTCTGTCTTATGAAACTCTAATAAGATTTTCTGACTGCTCCTTAAGGTCACAATGTCCATTCTGTCGAGCTGCAAAGAGCTTATAGTCTGTTGTATACATACATATTGCCTTGGAAGCCAAATCATGTTCGGAGCCTTTAAAGAGCTTAAGGCCCACTTATATCTCCGGAAAAGAAATCCTAGGGTATATTTTATAAAGAAACTCCATGGTACTGTTAGAAAAAAATATCTGAAACACAAACTGAAATAATTTGCTGAAAGTATATTACGTGAATTAGGAGTATTCTTCCCACCATTAATGCACCGTTTATATACCTTTTCTCTTTTTAACTTTTCAAACCTAGAGTTCCATAGAAAGATGAAAAATCTCCGCTGGAGAATCTTCAAATTTCCTTTACTAGGCGGAAACACAGTGTTAATGTACAGTAAAATTGGTATAAGAATTGTTTTCATAATCAGTATTCTGCCTTCTAGAGACAGCTTTCTGAGCTTCCAAAAATCTATCTTTTTCTGGATTTTTCCTATGGCACTGCTCCAATTAATGTCTCCATTATTCTCGGCATCGAACCAAATTACCAGAATTTTTATCATGTCGGATGATAAACTTAATAAAGGAATATCTGTGCTGTTCCACTGACCAAAAACCAGACAGTTGCACTTGCTGATATTGAGCCAAAAAGCTGACGCCTCACAAAAGGTTTTGAGTTGCATCCCATTACTTGCAGGTAGATGAACTCCTTTTATTATTTCGTCTTTTCTAATCATACTCAGAAGAGGTTCAATGGAACAAATAAACAATAATGGTGACATGGGGCAACCTTGTTATACCCCCGATTCCAGATTTATTTCAGACGACAAAAATCCGTTGACAAGCACTTTACTTTTGCATTTTTTATATAATAACATAACATGATTAATGAAGACTTCCGGAAAAGTCGTTTTGCGTAGCGACTGGAACAAAAATTTGTGTGAAACTCGATTATAGGCCTTTAAAAAATCCAAAGATAATATTGCAAACTTATGCTTCCTAAGGTTTTGATACCAAATAATATCTTTTATTGCATTTAAATGTTGTGAGATAGCTCTCCCTGGAACCCCGCACACTTGGTCAGGATGAATGACCAAGTCGATGACCGTTTTCATTCGGTTTACCAGTATTTTTGCAAACACTTTTTAGTCCACGTTCAGTAGACTAATAGGTCTCCAATTTTCCAAACGTGTTGTATCCCTTTTTTGAATAACAAGTAGATAATACCACTTCGCTATGACTCTGGCAATTCTGTACATGCAAATATCTCGTGAAAAACATAAACAAATCTTCTTTCAAAAAACTAAATAAAATTCAGCTTGAAGACCATCAGGTTTGGGTGTCTTCCATTTAGAAAAGCTCCTAAGAGCGTATAAGATCTCATCAGACTTCAAAGGCTGGTATAAAGTACCCCAATGTTCTGGGTTTAAGGAGAACTCTAAGGAATTTAGTACATCCTCCAAGAAGATCATATTAATCTTCTTCTGACCGAACAAATCTTGGTAGAACTGCTGTGTTTTTTTCAAAATTCCTTGTAGACTTTCTTCGCCTTCCAGATTTTTGATAAGCTCCTTTTTTTCCAAAATTTTCCTGAAGAAATATCTTGAACATTTTTCATCCGATTCTGCCTTTTCTACTTTTGCCTGAAAAATAATTTCCTTACCTCTTTCAGAGATGACGTTTTTAATCTCCCTCTTCACTACATTCCTGTAATAGCACAATATGCAGATTATTAATTTTCACAAAATTAAAAAGGGCAGCCCTTTTCCTAGGGCCCCTTATACTCCTGGTATTCAGGGAGGCGATCTTTATGCAGATCATGATATTGCCTAGGTCAAATCCTCACTAGAACTACTTAAAGCGAGGTCTTCTACCACCATACAAGCAGCATGGCTAACATCCGAATCTGACTCAAATTGGCTAATCCTGGAGGGATCTGAAGCCGTTGGTAAACT
The DNA here is from genome assembly GCA_947044405.1 of Leptodactylus fallax. Taxonomy (NCBI): domain Eukaryota; kingdom Metazoa; phylum Chordata; class Amphibia; order Anura; family Leptodactylidae; genus Leptodactylus; species Leptodactylus fallax. The sequence goes on from CAMRHE010001146.1 coordinate 27,310, forward strand.
ATGTACAGGTTGGGGTTCACTGCTTAATCTTTTTTTAAACTCATGTCTACTTCCAAATTGATCTCTCTCTTCTTCTCCTTCATCCTCAAGCTTCTTCCTTTTCGGCTCAGATGCGGTAGCCTCCATGGCTTCTACACCAGAACAGGTTAATTGAGGTGCTGATTTTGGCTTGAAGACTCATTGAGCTTCTGTGCGTCCTGGAGCTGACTAGCTCCAATCAGCACATTAACCCCAGAGCCGCCTGCCACAGCTTCACCAGCTGCATCCACAGCGTCCATTTCATCACTCCACACCTTGTTGTCTGGCTCGGCCACATCCGTCTCCACCGCACCTGTTTCAGGAATAATCACATTTTCAACAGAAGACTCAGCACTAACCTCCAACCTTTTTTTCCCTTCCTTCTTGGCTCTCTCCTCCATTCTGTCTTGAGCCACTTCAGCCCATGTTTTTTCTCTTTGTCTGGGCAGTCTATAAAGAGATGTCCTTCCTTTGAACATATATTACACACCACATTTTAGTTACATTCCTCCTGTTTATGACCTGAACGACCGCAACGTTTGCATAAAACAACTTCTTTCTTACAATTCTCATGTCTATGGCCAAAGTCTTGACATTTTTTGCAAAACAAGGCCATGTTAGGACAATAAAGATAGCCTTTATCCCCCCCAATAACAAAATTTGAGGGTGGGTGAAACTCCTCACCTGTGAATGAGTTAGAATTAAGACGTTCTAAAAAGCGATATTTCCCTGTCCAGAGATCTTCGCTATTCATAACTTTTTTTGCATCCAGTACAGAAGAATAATTTTTCAACAAAAACAAAGCTATGTCATAAATTGGCACATGAGGGTTAAACATAAACACAGTAAGTGGTATTTCCCCACATGAATATAGAAAGACAAAAAATAAATTACTTAACTCTGGGCTGGAGTTGTTTCTCTTCACCTGTGACACAAATTGCAGGCAGCTGTCTTTATCCATGAAAACTAAAACAAATTCACCTTTCTTGCGGTATTCTTGAAGGCATAGTATGGTCTCTTTCCTCACACCCAACAGGTCAATTAGAACTTTGTTCACCAAGTAGTTTAGGGTATATTTATCCCTCTGGTCTTCTTCCACCATTATACAGACACAGTTGTTCATTCTTGTCTCGTCTGATCTTACAAAACGATAGCAATTCCTTGTTCTGGGAACTTCCTCCATTGATGAGGCCATAATCACATCCAGTATCCCTCCTTGACACTTGATCGTGCCAAAGGGCGACAAGCCATTGTGTGAACAGACCTTTTTTTTTTTTTTTTTTTTTAATATATTCAGACGAGCATCTCAAACTCTTTAATCTCAGAATTTGAATTTTGCTCAATTCATCATCATAAAAAATCTCTTTTTTTTTTTTTACTATTATACAAGACAAAACACACAAAAACACACAAGACAAACCACCAAAAAACATTCAGCAGAAAATCAGATTCCACAACTGAAAGTGCCACATGTTTTCTGCTTCCTTTGCTCCAAACTTCTTTTCTTTCCAACAAATAGAAGATGTGAACTTCACTCAGTGCTTCTTTAACGCAATTTTTCGTGTCAATCAAGTCCCTTTTGAAAATCAAATCATTCCTAGTCTTCCACAAAACGTTCTTTACACAGCAAATGAAAATCCAAAGCATTTTCTTCTTTTCATTAATCATATCAGTAGGATGTAATCCATACAAGACAAACTCATGATCTATTCTTTTGAGCCCTGTGACAAATTTTAATAAGTCTCCAACTGACTTCCAGACCTGCTGGGCATAGAAGCAATTCCAAAATATATGCGTGCATGTTTCCTCACCTCCACACCTTTCTCTTGGGCACAAGGAATAGTTACATAGTCCCCGATGATATTGAAAAGATCTTAATGGCAGACACTCATGTACCGACATCCATATTAGGTCTTTGTGCTCATTTGACAAAAAACGCCAAAATTATATTTCGCCAAATCTTTTTAGAAACCTCATAAGAATAATTTTTAATTGCTTCCATTCCCTCTGTCTTACAAAACTCTAATAAGATTTTCTGACTGCTCCTTAAGGTCACAATATCCATCCTGTCGAGCTGCAAAGTGCTTATCTTCTTTTGTATACATACATATTGCCTTGGAGGCGAAATCATGTTCGGAGCCTTTAAAGAGCTTAAGGCCCACTTGTATCTCCGGAAAATAAATCCTAGGGTATATTTAATAAAGAAACTCCATGGTACTGTTAGAAAAAAATATCTGAAACACAAACTGAAATAATTTGTTGAAAGTATATTACGTGAATTAGGAATATTCTTCCCACTATTAATGCACCGTTTATATACCTTTTCTCTTTTTAACTTTTCAAACCTAGAGTTCCATACAAAGATGAAAAATCTCCGCTGGAGAATCTTCAAATTTCCTGTACTAGGTGGAAACACAGTTTTAATGTACAGTAAAATTGGTGTAAGAATTGTTTTCATAATCAGTATTCTCCCTTCTAGAGACAGCTTTCTGAGCTTCCAAAAATCTATCTTTTTCTGGATTTTCCCTATGGCACTGCTCCAATTCAACTCTCCATTATTCTCAGCATCGAACCAAATTACCAGAATTTTTATCATGTCGGATGATAAACTTAATAAAGGAATATCTGTGCTGTTCCACTGACCAAAAACCAGACAGTTGCACTTGCTGATAGTGAGCCGAAAAGCTGACGCCTCACAAAAAAAATTCTGTGACTCTGATGGCTCTCTTTAGAGCTATTTCTGACTCGCAGAGGATGGATATATCGTCCATATATCCCAAGGTTTTGAGTTGCATCCCATTACTTGCAGGTAAATTAATTCCTTTTATTATTTTGTCTTTTCTAATCATACTCAGAAGAGGTTCAATGGAACAAATAAACAATAATGGCGACATGGGGCAACCTTGTTTTACCCCTAATTCCAGATTTATATCAGATGACAAAAATCCATTGACAAGCACTTTACTTTTGCATTTTTATATAATAACATAACATGATTAACGAAGACTTCCGGAAAAGTCGTTTTGCGTAGCGACTGGAACAAAAATTTGTGCGAAACTCGATCATAGGCCTTTAAAAATCTAAAGATAATATTGCAAACTTCTGCTTCCTAAGGTTTTGATATCAAATAATATCTTTTATTGCATTTAAATGTTGTGAGATAGCTCTCCCTGGAACCCTGCACACTTGGTCAGGATGAATGACCAAGTCGATGACCGTTTTCATTCAGTTTACCAGTATTTTTACAAACACTTTGTAGTCCACGTTCAGTAGACTAATAGGTCTCCAATTTTCCAAACGTGTTTTATCCCCTTTTTTGAATAACAAGTAGATAATACCACTTCGCTATGACTCTGGCAACTCTGTACATGCAAATATCTCGTGAAAAAATAAACAAATCTTCTTTCAAAAACTAAATAAAATTCAGCTTGAAGACCATCAGGTTTGGGTGTCTTCCCTTCAGAAAAGCTCCTAAGAGCGTATAAGATCTCATCAGACATCAAAGGCTGGCATAAAGTACCCCAATGTCCTGGGTTTAAGGAGAACTCTAAGGAATTTAGTACATCCTCCAAGAAGCTCATATCAATCTTCTTCTGACCGAACAAATCTTGGTAGAACTCCTGTGTTTTCTTCAAAATTCCTTGTAGACTTTCTTTGCCTTCCAGATTTTTGATAAGCTCCTTTTTTTCAAAAATTTTCCTGAAGAAATATCTTGAACATTTCTCATCCGATTCTGCCTTTTCTACTTTTGCCTGAAAATAATTTCCTTACCTCTTTCAGAGATGGCGTTTTTAATCTCCCTCTTCACTTTTCTAATCACATTTTCCATATTAATTCCTCCGTTTTGTAATTGGAAGCATGTTTGTAATTGCGTGTTTAATTTCCTATACCACGCCAGCTTCTCTATGGCCTTTTTTGATCCAGCCTTCATAAAGAAAGTTCTAATCTGAACTTTGTTGTATTCCCACCATAATAGCAGTGAACAGAATTGTAATTGCCTCCTCCTTTGATATTTGTAGAACTTACAAAATTTCTTTTGAATTTCTTCATCCTCTAGTAATGAAGTGTTTAGCTTCCACACTCCTTTCCCTTTAACAATTGCTGAAAACTGAAGAGACATAGATAAGATCTTATGATCCGAAAAAAAATAGTTTTCTTCACCTCACAATGGGTGCATTCAAAATTTGAGAAAAAGAAAAAATCAATCCTTGACATCGTAACACTATTACTCCAAGTAAATCCTGGTTCATCCTGATGGCACAGCTTCCATGCATCTTTCAGTCCATGATCGTGCACTAAGTCATATAGTTGTTTTTCAGTCCTATCTCTCCTCTCACAATCAGTGGACCTTTTCTCACCCCCTATTATGCAGTTGAAATCCCCTCCTACAATGAGAGGCAATGAACCAGGGATGTAAAGGTTAAGTAAATCCAGCAAGGCCGATCTTTCGTCTTTATCTACTGACGCACACACATTTAAAATTCGTAGATATTGACATGTAAACATCAAAGCCCTTCCAGGCTGGATGTCTATGAAAGAAAGGATTTTAAAATCCTTATTCTTAAACAATATTCCTACACCAATGGATTTATTTAGATTGTCTCCTGACCACACAGATGATCCCACCGTTCACTCCTTTCTTAGGAACTCATAGTTATGGTCAAAGTCCAGACTGTATTCCTGTAATAGCACAATATGCAGATTATTATTTTTCACAAAATCAAAAAGGGTGGCCCTTTTCCTATGGCCCCTTATACTCCCGGTATTCAGGGAGGCGGTCTTTATGCAGATCATGATGTTGCCTAGGTCGAATCCTCACTAGAACTACTTAAAGCAAGGTCTTCTTCCACCATACAAGCAGCATGACTAACATCCGAATCTGACTCAAATTGACTAATCCTGGAGGGATCTGAAGCCGTTGGTAAACTATGTACAGGTTGGGGTTCACCGCTTAATCTTTTTTCAGATTCACGTCTACTTACAAATTGATCTCTCTCTTCTTCTCCTTCATCCTCAAGCTTCTTCTTTTTCGGCTCAGATGCGGTAGCCTCCATGGCTTCTATGCCAGAACTGGTTGACTGAGATACTGATTTTTGGCTTGAAGACTCATAGAGCTTCTGTGCGTCCTGGAGCTGACTAGCTCCAATCAGCACATTAACCCCAGAGCCGCCTGCCACAGCTTCACCAGCTGCATCCACAGCGTCCATTTCATCACTCCACACCTTGCTGTCTGGCTCGGCCACACCCGTCTCCACCGCACCTGTTTCAGGAATAATCACATTTTCAATAGAAGACTCAGCACTAACCTCCAACCTTTTTTTCCCTTCCTTCTTGACTCTCTCTTCCATTCTGACTTGAGCCACTTCAGCCCATGTTTTTTCTCTGTCTGGGCAGTCTTTAAAGAGATGTCCTTCCTTTGAACATACATTACACACCACATTTTAGTTACATTCCTCCTGTTCATGACCTGAATGACCGCAACGTTTGCAAAAAACAACTTCTTTCTTACAATTCTTATGTCTATGGCCAAAGTCTTGACATTTTTGCAAAACAAGGGCATGTTAGGATAAAAAAGATAGCCTTTATCCCGCCCAATTATAAAATTTGAGGAAGGGTGAAACTCCTCACCTGTGAATGAGTTAGCATTAAGGCATACTAAAAAGCGATATTTCCCTGTCCAGAGATCTTCGCTATTCATAACTTTTTTTTGCATCCCGAACAGTAGAACAATTTTTCAACAAAAACAAAGCTATGTCATGAATTGGCACATGAGGGTTAAACATAAACACAGTAAGTGGAATCTCCCCACATGAATATAGAAAGACAAAAAATAAATTGCTTAACTCTGGGCTGGAGTTGTTTCTCTTCACCTGTGACACAAATTGCAGGCAGCTGTCTTTATCCATGAAAACTAAAACAAATTCACCTTTCTTGTGGTGTTCTTGAAGGCATAGTATGGTCTCTTTCCTCACACCCAACAGGTCAATTAGAACTTTGTTCACCAAGTAGTTTAGGGTATATTTATCCCTCTGGTCTTCTTCCACCATAATACGGACACCATTGTTCATTCTTGTGTCATCTGATCTAACAAAACGATAGCAATCGTTGATTGTAATGTCAGTCTGTATTCCCTTAGTCCTGACAGCAGCACAATATGGGGGTATCTCTGCCCCTGTGTTGTTTAGGACGGTGGAACCTTTAATTAGCACCAAAATAAGAAGGTGCCTCCTACTGGCGCTATAAGAGGGCACAAGAGATCTCCCTCCACTGTGTAAATTATAAAGTAAAAGGAAACAAGCTTCTAGGGAGGGAAGACTTGTGCTGCTGTCAGGACTAAGGGAATACAGATTGACATTACAATCAACGATTCCCCTTACGTCCGACAGCAGCACAATATGGGGAGATAGCAAGTAATTCCCCTAGGGAGGGTTTCCTCGCCTTACAAAGTCAAGGACTGTCTGACCAAAGGCAGTTGTCTGGGAACTGCGGACGTCTAAACGATAATGTTTAACAAAGGTCAACTGAGATGACCATGATGCAGCCGCACAAATCTGGTCCAATGGTAGGGACCAATACTCAGCCCAAGAAGTCGACTCAGCCCTGGTCGAGTGGGCCATAGAAAAGACTGGAGGGAGTAACTCCTGAATAAGAAAGGAAGACTTAATTGTCTCCTTGATCCATATGGATAGAGTAGGCTTGAGACCTTTGTTTTTACCCTGCATGTTGATTAGTAGGTTTTCGGCCTTCCTAAACGGTTGACTGCAGGATAGGTAAATCTGCAGACACCTTACCACATCTAAGGTGTGGAGTTTTTCTTCCTCCTCAGAGGTTGGAGTGGGGAAAAACACAGGTAACGGAATTAGCTGATTGCTATTATAGCATGAGGGGACCTTAGGGTTAAACCCAGGCAAAAACCTAAGGTGCACCCTATCTGCAAAAAACAAAATGTACGGTTCTCTAGAAGAGAGGGCCTGGAGTTCCCCTACTCTTTTGGCAGATGTAATAGCCAGCAAAAAAGTGTTTTTGTAGGCTAAATATTTTAGCTCCGTAGTCTCCAAGGGTTCAAATGGAGGACCGCACAGGCCTGCAAGGACTACCGCAAGGTCCCACTGGGGAACTGGAGATGATACCGAGGGGTTTAGCCTCATTGCCCCTTTAAGGAACCTTGCAACCAGAGGATCCTGAGACAGACGTCTGTTCAAATGAGCGGAGAGGGCCGCAATCTGCACTTTCAAAGTGGCAGGGGCAAGGCCCTTATCCAAACCGTCCTGAAGAAAATTTAAAATATCAGCTTTGAAGGTTCTAGATTATTATTACCCTTCTAGGAGCACCACTCCATGAAAATTTTGGCTGTCCTCTGGTAGTTCTTATTGGCAGAGTCTGCTCTTGCAGAAGAAAGGGTCTTCAGGACGGCCTCTGACAGTCTTCTATCCTGCTGTAGGGACTGCTCAACCTCCAGGCTGTCAGGTTGAATCTCCAGAGATCCTGGCACTTCAGAGATCCTTGGGAAAACCAGGTTCTGCATGGGGGGAAGCCTCCAATATATCCCTCGACTCATCTCCATCAGTTGGGAAAACCAAGCTCTTTCTGGCCAGAATGGAATGATGGCTATCACAGAGACTTGGTCCTGTCTGATTTTCATCAATACCTTCGGTATCGTTGGAATTGGAGGGAAGATGTATGCCAGCCTGGACCTCCAAGGGATGGACAGGGCATCCACTGCCAAGGGATTGTCCTCCTGGTAAAGGGAACAGAACGTCTCCACCTTGGCGTTGAGTCGGGTTGCCATGAGGTCTATTTCTGGAAGACCCCACTTCAGGGTAATCTGGTGAAAGACTTCTGGCTTGAGTGACCATTTTCCTGATACGACATGATCCCGACTCAACCGATCCGCTACTATGTTCAGGGAGCCCTTGATGTGAACTTCGGATAAATGGGTTAGATTTTTCTCTGCCCATGTAAATATCAGATCTGCCTCCCTGAGGAGGTTTGGTGATCTGGTGCCTCCCTGTCTGTTCACGTACAGCACTGTGGTCATGTTGTCTGACCGGATCTTGACTGCTCTTCCCTTGAGAAGAGGCGAGAAATTGAGTAAGGCACGATATACAGCTCTGAGCTCCTTCCAGTTGGACGAGGTCCTTCTTTCTGGAGCTCTCCAGACTCCCTTTATGGAGTTTTCGTCCAAATGGGCTCCCCATCCTGTGAGGGATGCATCTGTAGTCAACAGGGTCCAAGGGGGTTGGACCGTGAACCTTCCGTCTTTCAGGTGTAACCACCACTTGAGGGAAAAACGGGTCCTGGGGGAGAGTCGAATCTTCTTGCTGAGTGTAAGAAGGGTGCGATCCCATGCCTCTAGTAATTCCCTCTGGAGGGGACGTAAGTGTCACAAGGCCCATGGGACTGCCTCCACTGAGGAAGACATCAAGCCCAGGATCTTCATCAATGTTCTGATGGAGGCTATCGGCTTTTTGAAGAGGTGCCGGACTGCCACGACCAGCTTCTCCTTCCTTGCTGGTGTCAAGGAGATTTGCAGGCGGACTGAATCTAGTAAGTAGTGGAGGAACTTCCTTCGGGTTTAAGGGATCGTTTCTGATTTCTCCCAGTTTATAAGCCATCCCAGACTCTGAAGCAGGGAAACGGCTGTCTGTAGGTGCTGGAGCAGAACAGACTCTGACTGGGTCTTTATCAACCAGTCGTCTAGATAAGGCACCAAGAATATCCCCTGAAGACTGAGGGCAGCCGTTATGGGGGCCACTACTTTTGTAAAGGTGTGGGGAACAGAGGAGATCCCGAAGGGTAGTGCTGTGAATTGAAAGTGCTTTCTGTGGCCGGAAACTACTACGGCAATCCTTGGAAACCTTCTGTGTGGAGGTAAATAGGAATATGCAAATAAGCGTCTTTTAGATCCAAAGTCACAAAAACATCGCCTTGGAGGAGAAAGGTGGTGACAGACTTTATGGTTTCCATACGGAAGTGCTTCTTTTTGATGAAGCGGTTGAGGTACCTTAAGTCTATGATCATTCTCCACTTGTCTGCCGGTTTTGGCACCAGGAAGATGGGAGAATAGACACCGGATCCTTCTATCTAGAGAAGGGACTTCCATCAAGGCTCCCTTGTGAATGTACTCTTGGATGGAGCATTCCAATGTAGTCTGCTGCATTGTAGGGAGGCTGCGAGTTAACACAAACCGATCCTGAGGAGGATGGAGGAACTCGATTGCATATCCTTTTTGAAATACCTCCCGGACCCATGGGTCTCGAATTTTTTCTTGCCAGCAGTTGAGAAAGTGGGAGAGATGACTTCCGACAGGAATCTCGGCCACAGGAAGACTGCTTCTGATGTCAAAAGCTAGGCTTCTCTTTTTTATCATCAGACTTTGAGAATCTCCGGCCGGCGCCTCTAGAGGAATATCTAGAGCCTCTCTGGGACTGCCGTCCATGACGAGGCGGATAGCCTCTACCACGGCCAGAGTCAGACCTACCTCTAAAGGCATGGGGTAAAATTTTACCCTGCCTGTCGGCCAAGCCCCCTAGGCTCCCGTCTAGGGCACTGCCAAAGACTCTACCTGGCTCAAAGGGCAATGCGCACAAATTATATTTTGAGGGGAAATCAGCTCTCCAGGGTTTAACCATAGAGGTCTTCCTGCTGCAGTGGTAAGTGCCAGGGATTTGGCCGCCAGCCTTAATTGATGGTGGGAGGCCTCCGCTAAATATTCAGCTGCCAGGGAAACCGAGCCTAGAAACCCTAGCAGCTCGTCTCTGGAGACTCCAGAGTCGATGTTCCTCTCAAGGTGGACCAGGTCAGTGCGTAATTTGGCTGACACTTCACAAGACGCAACCGCACAGCGGTCTGGGCCGAGGCAGCTGAATAAGCCTTCTTGAGGGTATTGTCAATGCGCCTGTCCATGGCGTCGTGCAAATTTGCTCCATCATCTGATGGTACCATAGTGTGGCTGGACAATTTGGCCACAGCCATATCCACCTTGGGAGGAGGACCCCATTGATCTCATTGAGCAACTGGGAATAAAGCCCTGAACCTCCTAGGAACCACAAGAGGTTTTCCAGGACATCTCCACTCTGAGGACATTAATTTTTGTAATGTCTGGTCCACTTGGAAGACCCTAGGCCCTCTATAGGTGGATGTGGAGGCTTCCCCGTCAACATCACGATCCTTTGACCGGATGGACTTCAGCAGCCGGCTTAATTTTTCAAGTGGGAAACACGGTCTGTTGGAATCTTCAGTGGAATCGTCAGATGAGAGTGTCTCGTCTACTATCTGATAATCTTCATGAGAGATCCGTAAGGAATATTGTGTCTCAACCTGCGGTCTCTTGGCAATCTGGGCGATGGAAGAACGAATCTCCTTAAGAGACTCCTCCATATAGTCCTTTACCCAAATGACAACCTCTCTTATGGAAGCTTTTTCCGGCGGAGGACCGCAACATTGGTGACAGCGGGTAAAATCATAGCCGTCAGGTAAAGGGGTATTGCAATCCAAACACGTTAGGTGTTTACGTTTATAGGACTTTTTTCCTCCTAAGCCCATCGCCGTTACCTTATGCAGAAGATGACATCTGAAACATCAAACAGCCACGTGACAATGAAGAATGGAAGATTGCCAAGCATCGCATAAGAAAGTAAAAACCAAGGGGTACCTTACTTTTTTTTTTTTTTTAAATCGGTCACTTGAGACAAAAAAAACGTCAGGAAAAAAAAACAGCCACCGCAAACCGCGGCCAAGGAGCTAGAAACCACCAGCTCAAAAAGGACTGAAGACCTTTTAAACGTAATCCAGCAGCGAGGGGAAGGAGCCAAACAAAGAAACATTCATACAGCACCAAAACGGGTCAAACGCCATAGTGGATCATAAAGGAGCATAAGCCTAAGCCAGAGGCTCAAAATACAAGCAGCAAAAATCACTTCTATATTTTGCCTTTAAATTTTCAATTTCCAAACTTACCGCACTTTTTCCAAAAAAAAACGGAAGTAGTCCGTGGTGGTGCGCAAAGGCTTCCTTACCCCGGGAACACGGGACCGGAGAAAGGTTCCGGCCGGGGAGGGTACCGCTTACTTCTGGTGATGAGCCAGATACATACTGCGCTGCGGAGCAACAGGCCCTGAAGGACCGGAGGGAAAGAAGAGGCAGCTTGAAACATCGTAATGGACGGAGGTACCCCCTAAAGGCAATCCCGGAGTAAATAAAGAACCCCTAGCAACGGGAGGTCACGAGAGACCTCCGTCCACCCGTCCCACACAAGACAGAAAAAAACAAAGGGGAGGGAGGTCTCCTGTGCCCTCTTATAGGGCCAGTAGGAGGCACCTTCTTATTTTGGTGCTAATTAAAGGTTCCACCGTCCTAAACAGCACACAGGGGCAGAGAAACCCCCATATTGTGCTGCTGTTGGACACAAGGGGAATTCCTTGTTCTGGGAACTTCCTCCATTGATGAGGACATAATCACATCCAGTATCCCTCCTTGACACTTTATCGTGCCAAAAGGGCGACAAGCCATTGTGTGAACAGACCTTTTTTTTTTTTTTTAATATATTCAGATGAGCATCTCAAACTCTTTATACTCAGAATTTGAATTTTGCTCAATTCATCATCATAAATAATCTCTCTTTTTTTTTTTTTTTTTTTTACTATTATACAAGACAAAACACACAAAAACACACAAGACAAACCGCCAAAAAAATTCATCAGAAAATCAGATTCCACAACTGAAAGTGTCACATCTTTTCTGCTTCCTTTGCTCCAAACTTCTTTTTTTTCCAACAAATAGTAGATGTGAACTTCACTCAGCGCTAGTTTAACGCAATTCTTCGTGTCAATCAAGTCCCTTTTGAAAATCAAATCATTCCTATTCTTCCACAAAGCGTTCTTTACACAGCAAATGAAAATCCAAAGCATTTTCTTCTTTTCATTAATCATATCAGTAGGATGTAACCCATACAAGACAAGCTCATGATCTATTCTTTTGAGCCCTGTGACAAATTTTAATAAGTCTCCAACTGACTTCCAGACCTGCTGGGCATAGAAGCAATTCCAAAATATATGCGTGCACATTTCCTCACCTCCACACCTTTCTCTTGGGCACAAGTAATTGTTACAGAGTTCCCAATGATATTGGAAAAATCTTAATGGCAGAAACTCATGTACCGACATCCATATTAGGTCTTTGTGCTCATTTGACAAAAAACGCCAACTTATATTCCGCCAAATCTTTTTAGAAACCTCATAAGAATAATTTTTAATTGGTTCCATTCCCTCTGTCTTATGAAACTCTAATAAGATTTTCTGACTGCTCCTTAAGGTCACAATGTCCATTCTGTCGAGCTGCAAAGCGCTTATAGTCTGTTGTATACATACATATTGCCTTGGAAGCCAAATCATGTTCGGAGCCTTTAAAGAGCTTAAGGCCCACTTATATCTCCGGAAAAGAAATCCTAGGGTATATTTTATAAAGAAACTCCATGGTACTGTTAGAAAAAAATATCTGAAACACAAACTGAAATAATTTGCTGAAAGTATATTACATGAATTAGGAGTATTCTTCCCACCATTAATGCACCGTTTATATACCTTTCTCTTTTTAACTTTTCAAACCTAGAGTTCCATAGAAAGATGAAAAATCTCCGCTGGAGAATCTTCAAATTTCCTTTACTAGGCGGAAACACAGTGTTAATATACAGTAAAATTGATATAAGAATTGTTTTCATAATCAGTATTCTCCCTTCTAGAGACAGCTTTCTGAGCTTCCAAAAATCTATCTTTTTCTGGATTTTTCCTATGGCACTGCTCCAATTAATGTCTCCATTATTCTCGGCATCGAACCAAATTACCAGAATTTTTATCATGTCGGATGATAAACTTAATAAAGGAATATCTGTGCTGTTCCACTGACCAAAAACCAGACAGTTGCACTTGCTGATATTGAGCCGAAAAGCTGACGCCTCACAAAAAAAATTCTGTGACTCTGATGGCTCTCTTTAGAGCTATTTCTGACTCGCAGAGGATGGATATATCGTCCATATATCTCAACGATTTGAGTTGCATCCCATTACTTGCAGGTAGATGAACTCCTTTTATTATTTTGTCTTTTCTAATCATACTCAGAAGAGGTTCAATGGAACAAATAAACAATAATGGCGACATGGGGCAACCTTGTTATACCCCCGATTCCAGATTTATTTCAGACAACAAAAATCCGTTGACAAGCACTTTACTTTTGCATTTTTTATATAATAACATAACATGATTAATGAAGACTTCCGGAAAAGTCGTTTTGCATTGCGACTGGAACAAAAATTTGACGAAAATCGATCATAGGCCTTTAAAAAATCCAAAGATAATATTGCAAACTTCTGCTTCCTAAGGTTTTGATACCAAATAATATATTTTATTGCATTTAAATATTGTGAGATAGCTCTCCCTGGAACCCCGCACACTTGGTCAGGATGAATGACCAAGTCGATGACCGTTTTCATTCGGTTTACCAGTATTTTTGCAAACACTTTGTAGTCCACGTTCAGTAGACTAATAGGTCTCTACTTTTCCAAACGTGTTTTATCCCCTTTTTTGAATAACAAGTAGATAATACCACTTTGCCATGACTCTGGCAACTCTGTACATGCAAATATCTCTTGAAAAAACAAACAAATCATCTTTCAAAAAACTAAATAAAATTCAGCTTGAAGACCATCAGGTCCGGGTGTCTTCCCTTTAGAAAAGCTCCTAAGAGCGTATAAAATCTCATCAGACTTCAAAGGCTGGCATAAAGTACCCCAATGTTCTGGGTTTAAGGAGAAGTCTAAGGAATTTAGTACATCCTCCAAGAAGATCATATCAATCTTCTTCTGACTGAACAGTTCTTGGTAGAACGCCTGTGTTTTCTTCAAAATTCCTTGTAGACTTTCTTCGACTTCCAGATTTTTGATAAGCTCCTTTTTTTCCAAAATTTTCCTGAAGAAATATCTTGAACATTTCTCGTCCGATTCTGACTTTTCTACTTTTGCCTGAAAAATAATTTCCTTACCTCTTTCAGAGATGGCGTTTTTAATCTCCCTCTTCACTTTTCATATCACATTTTCCATATTAATTCCTCCGTTTTGTAATTAGAAGCATATTTGTAATTGCGTGTTTAATTTCCTATACCACTCCAGCTTCTCTATGGCCTTTTTTTATCCTACTTTCTGTGGGGAACCGCTCAGGTAGATGCTTGGTAGCAGTGCAGGAAACAGGGACACATAGATTGGATCACACTCAAGTTTAGTATTTATTCACTTGCAAGTGTATAAACAGGTTTGCCTTTACAAAGGCACAAACAAAAAACAAAACCTTCTCGGCTGAGAAATAACTAATACAACAAAATGGTCCCTCTCTATACAAGAGCCTGGCTGCCAGACTCTCACTCTGGTTGCTTCAAATGGGTGGCACAGAATTACCTTGATGCAGGTTCAGCTACACAGCTCACATTTTTCCTCAGTGTAGTGCCACACCTCCTAGTACTGACACACAGCCTATATCACGCCTTAATTGGGCTGACTTCCCTGCTGTGGGCTTCTACCAGATACCCTTTAAACTTCCTGGCTGTAACATACCTGTTCTCCCAAACCACACCCTTCACTTTCTCACATACCCTCCCCCTCAGTTCTCTCCCCTCGGGGCGAACTCCAGACATTAAACAATGAGTCCGGGACAAGGCATCCGCATTGCCTTGCAGTTTCCCGGCTCTGTGCTCCACCAAAAAACTAAAATTTTGAAGGGACAAGAACCACCTAGTGACCCTGGTATTCTTGTCCTTGGATCTGCTCATCCAAGTGAGGGGTGAGTGGTCGGTCACTATACGGAATTGCCTCCCCAGCAAGTAGTACTTCAGGGCCTCTAACGCCCATTTTATCGCCAGACACTCTTTCTCTACTATGCTGTAGTTTTTCTCTGCTGGCATGAGTTTCCTGCTCAGGTAGGTAACTGGATGCTCTTCTCCATTCACCTCCTGAGACAGGACTGCTCCAGCCCTACATCTGATGCATCTGTCTGTACCACAAACTCTCTGCTGAAGTCGGGCGTAATGAGGACAGGAGATCCACACAAGGCCACCTTTAATGCCTGAAAAGCACTTTCGGCCTGGTCATTTCACTGCACCAAAACGGACTTTTTACGTTTTAGAAGGTCCATCAGGGGAGCAGATACTGTGGCAAAGTTGGGTATAAAGCGTCTGTAGTACCCAACAATGCCCAGGAATGACCTAACTTGTTTGGTGCTCACAGGTCGAGGCCATTTCTGAATAGCATCGACCTTGTTGACCTGGGGTTTGATTATACCACAGCTGATCACATACCCTAAATAGCGTGTTTCTTCCATCCCCAAAGCACAATTCTTGGGGTGAGCGGTCAGGCCAGCTGCTTTTAAAGAATTAACTACAGCTTGTACCTTGGGCAAGTGACTCTCCCAGTCATTACTGAAAATGATGATATCATCCAGATATGCTGAGGTGTATCTTCTATGAGGTTTTAAAAGTATATCCATTAACCGTTGAAATGTGGCTGGGGCCCCGTGGAGCCGAAATGGTAACACAAGATAATGAAAAAGTCCCTCAGGGGTGATAAAGGCAGTTTTTTCTTTGGCACTATCCGTCAGGGGTACCTGCCAGTATCCCTTAGTGAGATCAAGTGTAGAGAAGTACCGGGCCCCTCCCAGTCTCGCAATAAGTTCGTCTACCCGAGGCATGGGGTAGGCGTCAAATTTAGACACCTCATTCAGTTTCCTGAAGTCGTTGCAGAAACGCAACGTCCCATCTAGCTTGGGAACTAGGACAATGGGACTGGCCCATTCACTTTTGGACTCCTCAATGACCCGTAACTTTAACATTTTCTGCACTTCATCCGAAATGGCTTGTCGACGAGCCTCGGGGATCCGGTACGGTCTCGACCGTACTTTCACCTGGAGCTCGGTAACAATATCATGCTTGATTATAGACGTACAGCCGGGTAGCTCAGAGAACACGTCTGTATTCCTTGCTACAAACTCTCTAGATTCTTGCTGTTGGCTTTTTGTGAGGGACTCCGCTATTGTTACCCCTACTGCTTTCTCTGTAGTCCTAACCTCAACCTGTGGGGACAGTACAGGAGGCAGTTTAGCCGGAGATCTTTCTGTAAGCAGACTCTCTCTATCTTTCCACGCCTTTAGCAGGTTTACATGATAAATCTGCTCTGGTTTTCTCCTACCAGGCTGACGAACCTTGTAGTTCACTTCCCCTATTTTCTCCATCACCTCATAGGGTCCTTGCCACTTGGCAAGGAACTTACTCTCCACTGTGGGAATGAATACGAGAACTCGGTCACCGGGTTTAAAGGTCCTTACCCTCGCTGACCTATTGTAAACCCGGCTTTGAGCCCTTTGGGCCTCCTCCACATGCTCTCTGACTATGGACATAACGGCCACTACCCTGTCCTGCATACCAGCAATTTGTTCAATAACACTTTTATGGGGGGTGGGTTCTTGCTCCCACGTTTCTTTGGCAATGTCCAACAGACCCTTAGGATGTCTGCCGTAGACCAACACAAAAGGAGAAAACCCATTGGTAGCTTGTGGTACCTCGCGGATGGCAAACATCAAATACAGTAACAGAACATCCCAGTCCTTTCCATCCTTGTTTACCACCTTTTTTAACA
Organism: Leptodactylus fallax; assembly: GCA_947044405.1. Taxonomy (NCBI): domain Eukaryota; kingdom Metazoa; phylum Chordata; class Amphibia; order Anura; family Leptodactylidae; genus Leptodactylus; species Leptodactylus fallax. The sequence continues at coordinate 44,000 of CAMRHE010001146.1, forward strand.
TACTTTTTAAGGTTTTATTAAACCGTTCTACTAACCCGTCTGTCTGGGGATGGTAAACAGATGTACGTAACTGCTTGATATTGAAGAGTTTACACAGTTCCTTGGTTACTTTGGACATGAACAGGGTACCCTGATCTGTGAGGATCTCATTGGGTAAACCCACTCGGCAAAACATGGCGAACAACTCTTTGGCAATTAACTTCGCTGACGTGTGCCGTAGTGGGATGGCTTTAGGATATCGCGTAGCATAGTCCATGACTACCAAAATATGCTGATGAACCCGAGCAGACTTAACTAAAGGACCTACCAAGTCTATGGAAATCCTTTCAAAGGGCACCTCAATAATGGGCAGAGGTACCGGGGGGCTTCGAAAATATACCATGGGGGCATGCAACTGACACTCCGGACATGTTTCACAAAACATCTTCACATCACGATATACCCCTGGCCAATAAAAACGCTGCAATATTCGGTCCAGTGTTTTTGTGGCACCTAGGTGTCCCCCTAGCACATGTTTATGTGCTAACTCCATCACTGTCCGGCGATAAGGCTGGGGTACCAGTAACTGCTCTAAGGTCTCTCCTCGCAACCTGTCAACTTGGTATAACAACTCTTGTTTGACAGCCATGCTGGGGAACACCTCATCAGCGCCTAGGCGCTGAGACACACCATTGATAACCGTTACATTCTCCCAGGCCCTTAGCAGAGTGGGGTCCTGGAGTTGTGCAGAACCAAAATCATCACGAGATACCTCTAAATTTGACATTTGAGGTTCGGTACTGGCTGCCTCGGCTTCGCCTGCCATTACCTCTAGGGGAAATACAGAGCTACCATTTCCTTCTAGCATGGTCACCCCTATGGCAGGAGCCCTAGAATCCAAGTCATTGGGTTCAGGCTCGAGGACCTGACCAGACAGTACCTGTGGTAATCTTGGGGGTGGGTTCTCTGACCCTTGTTTTCCCTGCCACAGAGTCCAAAACAGGGGAAAGTCCCATCCCAGAATGAGGTCATGGGGTAAATTCTGGACAACCCCTACCTCGTGTCGGCTCTCCCCACAGGGGGTCTGGATGGCGACAATCACAGTCGGGTAGTCTCTTAAATCGCCATGTATGCACAGGACCCCGACTGTGCGTCTTGTGACAGTCCCGAGGTCGACACAGGACCCATTAACGAGGGTCACCCGACTGCCAGAGTCCAGTAGTGCCACCACTGAGCACCCAGCCACGGTCACTTGGCATAGGTGGCGCCCATCATCAGTGTCCGAGGTGGCAGCAGCATAGGCTGGGGCAGCATAGAGGGACACCCTCTGACCCAGGCTACAGTCCATGGGCTCTAAGGCACGGGGACAATTACCCGCAATATGGCCTGGCTCGTGGCAATCCCAGCAGACGACAGTCTCTCTCCTCCTCCCCTGGGTCACTCTCTTATCCTGGGGAGCTCGAGTAATGTTGGCCCTCCGGGCCTTGGGGACTTGTGGGATCTGGTGGGGCTCCTTCCTGAGGGACTGTGTAGTCCAGTAGTGTTCCACCAACCCCACCAATTCATTGGCGTTAGTTGGGTCTCCATGCCCCACCCACTGCTGGATCTTACCCGGTAAAGCCCTCAGGTATTGGTCTATGATTACCCGCTCCACCACCTAGGCTGGGGTCAACCTCTCCGGCTGGAGCCACTTACGGACAAGCTGTACAAGGTGGTGCATTTGTGACCTCTGTGGTAACACCTCCTGGTATTCCCAATTGTGGACTCTTTGAGCCCGAACGTGCTGGTCCACACCCAGTCGGGCCAGGATCTCTGCCTTCACCCGTTGGTAGTCACAATCATCCTGTTCACTCAGGTCAAAATAGGCTTGCTGGGGCTTGGCGCCTAAAAATGGTGCCAACACCTCGGCCCAGAGCTGTCGTGGAAGCCTCTCTCGGTTGGCCACTCTTTCAAACCCAGTCAGATAGGCCTCTATGTCGTCCTCTGCCGTCATCTTGGTCAGCGCTTTACGGCCTCTTTCCTGATGTCCCGCTCCGGCTTTGGTGGGTCAGCCATTTGCTGAGCAGCCAGCAATATCGACATCTGCTTGGCCAGAAGTCGGTTGGTCTCTTGTTGCACTGCATTAGCCTATATCAGCTGCTTCACAACCTCCTCCTTGGCTGTGGCTCTTTATTTCAGTGCTGTCAGCTACAGTACACACAGTCCGTGTATGTCTCACTGCACATATGCCTGCATCCGAAGCACCACATGTGGGGATAGATGCTTGGTAGCAGTGCAGGAAACAGGGACACAGAGACTGGATCACACTCAAGTTTAGCATTTATTCACTTGCAAGTGTATAAACAGGTTTGCCTTTATAAAGGCACAAACAAAAAACAAAACCTTCTTGGCTGAGAAATAACTAATACAACAAAATGGTCCCTCTCTATACAAGAGCCTGGCTGCCAGACTCTCGCTCTGGTTGCTTCAAACGGGTGGCACAGAATTACCTTGATGCAGGTTCAGCTACACAGCTCACACTTTTCCTCAGTGTAGTGCCACATCTCCTAGTTCTGACACACAGCCTATATCAGGCCTAAATTGGTAAGCTGACCTCCCTGCTATGGGCTTCTACCAGACACCCCTTAACTGCCTGGCTGGAACATACCTGTTATCCCAAACCACACCCTTCACTTTCTCACACTTCATAAAGAAAGTTCTGATCTGAACTTTGGCGTATTCCCACCATAATCACAGTGAAGGGAATTGTAATTGCCTCCTCCTTAGATATTTGTAGAACTTACAAAATTTCTTTTGGAGTTCTTCATCCTTTAGCAATGAAGTGTTTAGCTTCCACGCTCCTTTCCCTTTAACAATTCCTTTTCCTATGGCCCCTTATACTCCTGGTATTCAGGGAGGCGGTCTTTATGCAGATCATGATGTTGCCTAGGTCGAATCCTCACTAGAACTACTTAAAGCAAGGTCTTCTTCCACCATACAAGCAGCATGGCTGACATCCGAATCTGACTCAAATTGACTAATCCTGGAGGGATCTGAAGCCGTTGGTAAAATATGTACAGGTTGGGGTTCACTGCCTAATCTTTTTTCAGATTCACGTCTACTTACAAATTGATCTCTCTCTTCTTCTCCTTCATCCTCAAGCTTCTTCTTTTTCGGCTCAGATGCGGTAGCCTTCATGGCTTCTATGCCAGAACTGGTTGAATGAGATACTGATTTTTGGCTTGAAGACTCATAGAGCTTCTGTGCGTCCTGGAGCTGACTAGCTCCAATCAGCACATTAACCCCAGAGCCGCCTGCCACAGCTTCAACAGCTGCATCCACAGCGTCCATTTCATCACTCCACATCTTGCTGTCTGGCTCGGCCACACCCGTCCCCACCGCACCTGTTAGCATTAAGGCGTACTAAAACGCGATATTTCCCTGTCCAGAAATCTTCGCTATTCATAACTTTTTTTGCATCCTGTACAGTAGAATAATTTTTCAACAAAAACAAAGCTATGTCATGAATTGGCACATGAGGGTTAAACATAAACACAGTAAGTGGTATTTCCCCACATGATTGTAGAAAGACAAAAAATAAATTACTTAACTCTGGGCTGGAGTTATTTCTCTTCACCTGTGACACAAATTGCAGACAGCTGTCTTTATCCATGAAAACTAAAAAAATTCACCTTTCTTGCGGTTTTCTTGAAGGCATAGTATGGTCTCTTTCCTCACACCCAACAGGTCAATTAGAACTTTGTTCACCAAGTAGTTTATACCACCATTATACGGACACCGTTGTTCATTCTTGTCTTGTCTGATCTAACAAAACGATAGCAATTCCTTGTTCTGGGAACTTCCTCCATTGATGAGGCCATAATCACATCCAGTATCCCTCCTTGACACTTGATCGTGCCAAAGGGCGACAAGCCATTGTGTGAACAGACCTTTTTTTTTTTTTTTAATATATTCAGATGAGCATCTCAACCTCTTTATACTCAGAATTTGAATTTTGCTCAATTCATCATCATAAAAAATCTCTTTTTTTTTTTTTTTTTTACTATTATACAAGACAAAACACACAAAAACACACAAGACAAACCACCAAAAAACATTCATCAGAAAATCAGATTCCACAACTGAAAGTGCCACATCTTTTCTGCTTCCTTTACTCCAAACTTCTTTTCTTTCCAACAAATAGTAGATGTGAACTTCACTTAGCAATAGTTTAACGCAATTCTTCATATCAAAAATCAAAACAGTCCTAGTCTTCCACAAAGCGTTCTTTACACAGCAAATGAAAATCCAAAGCATTTTCTTCTTTTCATTAATCATATCAGTAGGATGTAATCCATACAAGACAAGCTCATGATCTATTCTTTTGAGCCCTGTGACAAATTTTAATAAGTCTCCAACTGACTTCCAGACCTGCTGGGCGTAGAAGCAACGTTTCCTCACCTCCACACCTTTCTCTTGGGCACAAGGAATTGTTAGAGTCCCCGATGATATTGGAAAGATCTTAATGGCAGAAACTCATGTACCGACATCCATATTAGGTCTTTATGCTCATTTGACAAAAAACGCCAACTTATATTTCGCCAAATCTTTTTAGAAACTTCATAAGAATAATTTTTAATTGGTTCCATTCCCTCTGTCTTACGAAACTCTAAAAAGATTTTCTGACTGCTCCTTAAGGTCACAATATCCATCCTGTCGAGCTGCAAAGTGCTTATCTTCTTTTGTATACATACAGTCATGGCCAAAAGTTTTGAGAATGACACAAATATTATATTTTCACATGATCTGCTGCCCTCTGGTTTTTATGTGTGTTTGTCAGATGTTTTTATCACATACAGAAATATAATTGCATTCATATTATGAGTAACAGAAGCTTATATTGACAGTTAGAATGAGTTAATGCAGCAAGTCAATATTTGCAGTGTTGACCCTTCTTCTTCAGGACCTCTGCAATTCTCCCTGGCATGCTCTCAATCAACTTCTGGACCAAATCCTGACTGATAGCAGTCCATTCTTGCAGAATCAATGCTTTAATTTTGTCTGAATTTGTTGGTTTTTGTTTGTCCACCCGTCTCTTGATGATTGACCACAAGTTCTCAATGGGATTAAGATCTGGGGAGTTTCCAGGCCATGGACCCAAAATCTCTATGGTTTGTTCCCTGAGCCATTTAGTTATCACCTTTGCTTTATGGCAAGGTGCTAAATCATGCTGGAAAAGGCATTGTTGAGCGCCAAACTGCTCTTGGACGGTTGGGAGAAGTTGCTCTTGGAGGACATTCTGGTACCATTCTTTATTCATGGCTGTGTTTTTAGGCAAGACTGTGAGAGAGCCGATTCCCTTGGCTGAGAAGCAACCCCACACATGAATGGTTTCAGGATGCTTTACAGTTGGCATGAGACAAGACTGGTGGTAGCGCTCACCTCTTCTTCTCCGAATAAGCTGTTTTTCAGATGTTCCAAACAATCGAAAAGGGGATTCATCAGAGAAAATGACTTTACCCCAGTCCTCAGCAGTCCACTCCCTGTACCTTTTGCAGAATATCAGTCTGTCCCTGATGTTTTTTCTGGAGAGAAGTGGCTTCTTTGCTGCCCTCCTTGAGACCAGGCCTTGCTCCAAGAGTCTCCGCCTCACAGTGCGTGCAGATGCACTCACACCTGCCTGCTGCCATTCCTCAGCAAGCTCTGCACTGCTGGTAGCCCGATCCCGCAGCTGAAACACTTTTAAGAGACGGTCCTGCCGCTTGCTGGTCTTTCTTGGGCGCCCTGGAGCCTTTTTGGCACCAATGGAACCTCTCTCCTTGAAGTTCTTGATGATGCGATAGATTGTTGACTGAGGTGCAATCTTTCTAGCTGCAATACTCTTCCCAGTTAGGCCATTTTTGTGCAGTGCAATGATGACTGCACGTGTTTCTTTAGAGATAACCATGGTTAACAGAAGAGAAACAATGATGGCAAGCACCAGCCTCCTTTTAAAGTGTCCAGTGGTGTCATTCTTACTTAATCATGACAGATTGATCTCCAGCCCTGTCCTCATCAACACCCACACCTGTGTTAATGGAGCAATCACTGAAACGATGTTAGGTGGTCCTTTTAAGGCAGGGCTGCAATGATGTTGAAATGTGTTTTGGGGGATAAAGTTCATTTTCTAGGCAAATATTGACTTTGCAAGTAATTGCTGTTAAGCTGATCACTCTTTATAACATTCTGGAGTATATGCAAATTGCCATTAGAAAAACTGAAGCAGTAGACTTTGTAAAAATTAATATTTGTATCATTCTCAAAACTTTTGGCCATGACTGTACATATTGCCTTGGAGGTGAAATCATGTTCGGAGCCTTTAAAGAGCTTAAGGCCCACTTGTATCTCCGGAAAATAAATCCTAGGGTATATTTAATAAAGAAACTCCATGGTACTGTTAGAAAAAAATATCTGAAACACAAACTGAAATAATTTTCTGAAAGTATATTACGTAAATTAGGAATATTCTTCCCACCATTAATGCACCGTTTATATACCTTTTCTCTTTTTAACTTTTCAAACCTAGAGTTCCATAGAAAGATGAAAAATCTCCGCTGGAGAATCTTCAAATTTCCTTTACTAGGCGGAAACACAGTGTTAATGTACAGTAAAATTGGTATAAGAATTGTTTTCATAATCAGTATTCTGCCTTCTAGAGACAGCTTTCTGAGCTTCCAAAAATCTATCTTTTTCTGGATTTTTCCTATGGCACTGCTCCAATTAATGTCTCCATTATTCTCGGCATCGAACCAAATTACCAGAATTTTTATCATGTCGGATGATAAACTTAATAAAGGAATATCTGTGCTGTTCCACTGACCAAAAACCAGACAGTTGCACTTGCTGATATTGAGCCGAAAAGCTGACGCCTCACAAAAGGTTTTGAGTTGCATCCCACTACTTGCAGGTAGATGAACTCCTTTTATTATTTTGTCTTTTCTAATCATACTCAGAAGAGGTTCAATGGAACAAATAAACAATAATGGCGACATGGGGCAACCTTGTTTTACCCTCGATTCCAGATATATTTCTGACGACAAAAATCCATTGACAAGCACTTTACTTTTGCATTTTTTATATAATAACATAACATGATTAATGAAGACTTCCGGAAAATTCGTTTTGCGTAGCGACTGGAACAAAAATTTGTGCGAAACTCGTTCATAGGCCTTTAAGAAATCCAAAGATAATATTGCAAACTTCTGCTTACTAAGGTTTTGATACCAAATAATATCTTTTATTGCATTTAAATGTTGTGAGATAGCTCTCCCTGGAACCCCGCACACTTGGTCAGGATGAATGACCAAGTCGATGACCGTTTTCATTCGGTTTACCAGTATTTTTGCAAACACTTTGTAGTCCACATTCAGTAGACTAATAGGTCTCCAATTTTCCAAACGTGTTTTATCCCCTTTTTTGAATAACAAGTAGATAATACCACTTCGCTATGACTCTTGCAACTCTGTACATGCAAATATCTCGTGAAAAAACATAAACAAATCTTCTTTCAAAAAACTAAATAAAATTCAGCTTGAAGACCATCAGGTCCGGGTGTCTTCCCTTTAGAAAAGCTCCTAAGAGCGTATAAAATCTCATCAGACTTCAAAGGCTGGCATAAAGTACCCCAATATTCTGGGTTTAATGAGAACTCTAAGGAATTTAGTACATCCTCCAAGAAGATCATATCAATCTTCTTCTGACAGAACAAATCTTGGTAGAACTCCTGTGTTTTCTTCAAAATTCCTTATAGACTTTCTTCGCCTTCCAGATTTTTGATTAAGCTCCCTTTTTTCAAAAATTTTCCTGAAGAAATATCTTGAACATTTCTCGTCCGATTCTGACTTTTCTACTTTTGCCTGAAAAATAATTTCCTTACCTCTTTCAGAGATGACATTTATAATCTCCCTCTTCACTTTGCTAATCACATTTTCCATATTAATTCCTCCGTTTTGTAATTGGAAGCATATTTGTAATTGCGTGTTTAATTTCCTATACCACGCCAGCTTCTCTATGGCCTTTTTTGATCCAGCCTTCATAAAGAAAGTTCTAATCTGAACTTTGTTGTATTTCTACCATAATAGCAGTGAAGGGAATTGTAATTGCCTCCTCCTTCGATATTTGTAGAACTTACAAAATTTCTTTTGAATTTCTTCATCCTCTAGCAATGAAGTGTTTAGCTTCCACACTCCTTTCCCTTTAACAATTGCTGAAAACTGAAGAGACATAGATAAGCTCTTATGATCCAAAAAAATTGTGTCCTCCACCTCACAATGGGTGCATTAAAAATTTGAGATAAAAAAAAAAATCAATCCTTGACATCGTAACACTATTACTCCAAGTAAATCCTGGTTCATCCTGATGGCATGCATCTTTCAGTCCATGATCGTGCACTAAGTCATATAGTTGTTTTTCAGTCCTATCTCTCCTCTCACAATCAGTGGACTTTTTCTCACCCCCTATTATGCAGTTGAAATCCCCTCCTACAATGAGAGGCAATGAACCAGGGATGTAAAGGTTAAGTAAATCCAGCAAGGCCGATCTTTCATCTTTATCTACTGATGCATACGCATTTAAAATTCTGAAGGTCACATCTAGATATTGACATGTAACCATCAGAGCCCTTCCAGACTGGATGTCTATGAAAGAAAGAACTTCAAAATCCATATTCTTAAACAATATTCCTACACCAGTGGATTTATTTAGATTGTCTCCTGACCATACAGATGGTCCCACCATCCACTCCTTTCTTAGGAACTCATAGTTATGGTCAAAGTCCAGACTGCATTCCTGTACTAGCACAATATGCAGATTATTATTTTTCACAAAATCAAAAAGGGCGGCCCTTTTCCTATGGCCCCTTATACTCCTGGTATTCAGGGAGGCGGTCTTTATGCAGATCATGATGTTGCCTAGGTCAAATCCTCACTAGAACTACTCCAGAACTGGTGGACTGAGGTGCTGATTTTTGGCTTGAAGACTCATAGAGCGGCGCCGGGGGGCATCCCCCCCACCCCACCTTGCTCTGTACGGACAACAATCCTGGAAAGCTGTAGAGAAAGGAAAGGGGGGGGGGCCCGGGGGGGGGGGGGGGGGGGGGGGGAAAGGGAAAGGGGGGGGGGCGGAGGGGGGGGGGGGGGGGGGCCGCCGCCCCCCCCGGGGGGGGGGGGGGGGGGGGGGGGGGGGGGGGGGGGGGGGGGGGCCCCCCCCGGGGGGGGGGGGGGGGGGGGGGGGGGGGCTAGCTCCAAACAACACATTAACCCCAGAGCCGCCTGCCACAGCTTCAACAGCTGCATCCACAGCGTCCATTTCATCACTCCACACCTTGTTGTCTGGCTCGGCCACATCCGTCTCCACCGCACCTGTTTCAGGAATAATCACATTTTCAACAGAAGACTCAGCACAAAAAAAAACAATGATAAGGACATCATAATAGGTGTTTATTATAGACCACCAGGACAGACAGAAGACAAGGATGAGATTTTTTTCACAGCAAATGACCACGCTTTCGAAGAAATTTGAAATTGTTATCATGGGAGACTTTAATTACCCAGATATTCATTGGGAAACTCACACAGCTACGAGTAAAAGCTCTATCAAATTTTTATCCTCCCTAGCAGACAACTTCATTGCCCAGTTAGTAGAAAAAAACACGAGAGGAACATTCATTCTGGACCTAGTTTTAACTAACAAGGAGGACATGGTTAAGGAATTAAGGGTAGCAGGGACATTGGGATTTAACGACCATGCTATACTCGAGTTTGGGGTTGTAAGAAGAAGAAGACCTGAGAAGACAAAGACTAGAAGGCTTAATTTTAGTAGGGCAGATTTTAGGGGCCTAAAGGTAAGGGTTAGTAAAATTCCATGGCGAAAAATACTTAAGCACAAAAATGCACAGAGGGGTGGGAAATTTTCCGTAGGGAAATCATTAATGCACAGGAACTAACAATACCTAGAAGCAAGAAAAATGGGAATCACCTAAAAACTCCAGGATGGATGACCAAAAAATTACATAACCTACTAAAAAAGAAAAAGGAAACTTACAACAAGTGGAAGATGGGAGCTATATCTAAGGGAGAGTATACAGCAGTTTGCAGACTCTGCAAGATAAGCATTAAAAAAGCCAAGGTTGAATACGAATTGAAGCTTGCAAAAGAAGTTAAGAGTAATGTAAAAGGTTTTTGGGGATACGTTAAGAGCAAAAGAAAAGTGAAGGAAACCATTGGAGTCCTGAAGAACGAAAAGGGTGAAAAAGTTAACATGGTGTATCAGCAGGTGGCGTTACTAAATTCATATTTTGTATCCGTCTTCTCCCAAGAAATGGATGGTAATATCAACATTAATGGTGATAGTGATGAGGGGAATAAGGACTCCAAGCTGATTATGTGAAGGTTTGGTAAGAGAACATTTAGCTAAGATTAAGGAAACCAAGTCCCCAGGACCGGATGATTTACACCCTAGAGTTTTAAAAGAATTAGCAGAGGAAATAACAGAACCCCTTGCAATAATCTTTAATAAGTCATGGGAAACAGGAGTGGTCCCTCTAGATTGGAAAAGGGCAAATGTGGTCCAAATCTACAAAAAGGGGAATAGGGACGACCCAGGAAATTATAGGCCGGTAAGTCTGACCTCGATAGTAGGAAAAATCTTTGAACAAATCGTTAAAGAACATTTAATTAGGTACCTGGATGGGAAGGCTTTAATTAACCAGAGCCAGCACGGCTTTATGCCTAATAAATCTTGTCAGACTAATCTTATTTCCTTCTATAATAAAGTCACTGAATGGTTGGACCAGGGGAATGCAGTGGACATAGTATATCTTGACTTTAGTAAGGCCTTTGATAAAGTATCACATAACATTCTTATTGAAAAAATGATCAAGTATGGCTTTGATAAAATATCAGTGAGGTGGGTTCACAATTGGCTTAATGATCGGGCACAACGAGTAATTCTAAATGGCTATACATCAAACTGGAAGAAAGTAAAAAGCGGGGTGCCGCAGGGCTCTGTCCTGGGCCCAGTACTTTTTAATATTTTTATAAATGATCTGGATGATGGGGTTAATGGGGAACTAATAAAATTTGCAGATGATACAAAGATAGGAGGAATGGCCAACACTAGAGAGGAGAGAGAGTGCATCCAAAAGGACTTGGACACACTGGAACAATGGGCTGAGGTGAACAAAATGGTATTCAACAGGGACAAATGCAAAGTTCTACATCTGGGTAACAGAAATGCAAGAAGCATATATAGTATGGGAGGAATAGTACTAAGTGAGAGTACAGGGGAAAAGGATCTGGGCATAATAATAGATCACAAATTCAACATGAGTCAACAGTGCGGTGCGGTGGCTAAAAAGGCTAATAAAATTCTAGGATGTATCAAGACGAGCATTGAAGCTAGATCAAGAGAGGTAATTATTCCGCTGCACTCTGCCCTGGTCAGACCCCACCTGGAGTACTGTGTACAGCTCTGGGCGCCCCAGTTTAAGAAAGACATCGATTTATTGGAGCAGGTCCAGAGAAGAGCAACCAAAATGGTGGAAGGTCTACAAACCATGTCCTACGAGGAGAGGCTAAAAGAATAGGGACTGCTTAGTTTGCAGAAGAGAAGGCTAAGGGGAGACTTAATAGCGGTATTTAAATATCTGAAAGGTTGTCACAGTGCAGAGGGATCTACCCTATTCTCATTAGCAGAAGGAAGCACGAGAAGTAATGGGATGAAACTAAGGGGAAGGAGATTCAGATTAGACATTAGGAAAAACTTTCTAACAGTAAGGGTAGTGAGGGAGTGGAATTGGCTGCCACGGGAGGTGGTGAGTTCTTCATCATTTGAAATCTTCAAGCGGAAACTGGATAGGTATATAGCTGGGATGTTTTAGGAATTCCTGCTTTTGCAGGGGGTTGGACTCGATGGCCCTTGAGGTCCCTTCCAACTCAAACAAACAAACAAACAAACCTTTTTTTCCCTTCCTTCTTGGCTCTCTCCTCCATTCTGTCTTGAGCCACTTCAGCCCATGTTTTTTCTCTGTCTGGGCAGTCTTTAAAGAGATGTCCATCCTTTGAACATACATTACACACCACATTATAGTTACATTCCTCCTGTTCATGACCTGAACGTCCGCAACGTTTGCAAAAAACAACTTCTTTCTTACAATTCGCATGTCTATGGCCAAAGTCTTGACTTTTTTTGCAAAACAAGGGCATGTTAGGATAAAAAAGCCTGCATACCGCCCAATAACAAAATTTGAGGGTGGGTGAAACTCCTCACCTGTGAATGGGTTAGCATTAAGACGTACTAAAAAGCAATATTTCCCTGCCCAGAGCTCTTAGAGTTATTCATAACTTTTTTTGCATTCCGAACAGTAGAACAATTTTTCCATGAAAACTAAAACAAATTCACCTTTCTTGCGGTTTTCTTGAAGGCATAGTATGGTCTCTTTCCTCACACCCAGCAGGTCAATTAGAACTTTGTTCACTAAGTAGTTTAGGGTATATTTATCCCTCTGGTCTTCTTCCACCATTATACGGACACCGTTGTTCATTCTTTTCTCGTCTGATCTAAGAAAACATTCGCAATTCCTTGTTCTGGGAACTTCCTCCATTGATGAGGCCATAATCACATCCAGTATCCCTCCTTGACACTTGATCGTGCCAAAAGGGCGACAAGCCATTGTGTGAACAGACCATTTTTTTTTTTAATATATTCAGATGAGCATCTCAACCTCTTTATACTCAGAATTTGAATTTTGCTCAATTCATCATCATAAAAAATCTTTTTTTTTTTTTTTTACTATTATACAAGACAAAACACACAAAAACACACAAGACAAACCACCAAAAAACATTCATCAGAAAATCAGATTCCACAAGTGCCACATCTTTTCTGCTTCCTTTGCTCCAAACTTCTTTTTTTTCCAACAAATAGTAGATGTGAACTTCACTCAGCGCTAGTTTAACGCAATTCTTCGTGTCAATCAAGTCCCTTTTGATAATCAAATCATTCCTATTCTTCCACAAAGCATTCTTTACACAGCAAATGAAAATCCAAAGCATTTTCTTCTTTTCATTAATCATATCAGTAGGATGTAACCCATACAAGACAAGCTCATGATCTATTCTTTTGAGCCCTGTGACAAATTTTAATAAGTCTCCAACTGACTTCCAGACCTGCTGGGCATAGAAGCAATTCCAAAATATATGCGTGCATGTTTCCTCACCTCCACACCTTTCTCTTGGGCACAAGGAATTGTTAGAGTCCCCGATGATATTGGAAAGATCTTAATGGCGGACACTCATGTACCGACATCCATATTAGGATGTATTAGGTCTTTGTGCTCATTTGACAAAAAATACACCAACTTATATTTCGCCAAATCTTTTTAGAAACCTCATAAGAATAATTTTTAATTGGTTCCATTCCCTCTGTCTTACGAAACTCTAATAAGATTTTCTGACTGCTCCTTAAGGTCACAATTAGAGATGAGCGAATATCTCAAAAGTTCGATTCGGCACTTCTATTTGAAGTTCCAAAAAAATTTACTTCGATCCGAATTACTTTGCGACTAATATTGCTAAAAAAATACCTATTTCCTGGCTTCAGAGAGCCTGTATATTCGAGTAGAACACTGTGCCTTGCAGTAACACTCATATGGAACCTACTGTGGTAGTTAAACAATACTGTGAGTCCGAATGACACGCACATGACAGACGTTGCTCTTAGAATCGATGCACACTTCACTTATTTGGACAGTTATGGGGCCAAAACTGACCAACTAACTCAAGTGTGAACCCAGCCTTACAGGTCCATGTTAGTGCCAGGTAGAGAGAATCGTGCAGAGACCCAACATCTTACTGTAAAGTGAAAGAGCGCACTCCTTTAACACCGTCATCTGTCGGTTCCACATATATGTCTACAGAGTGGCAAGGCAACATAATGTGGAGTTGGCAGCAGCATCATTAAACCACAGAGTGGCAAGGCGACTGTTGGCAGCGGATTAATCTTTGACTGTCCAGGCGTTCAATAGTAAACAGATATTTATTGAGGAGCAAGAATAATACACTGTATTCTGTAACTTATGATCTCAGCTACTTGTCTGTGAGCTCCATGTGCTCTGCTCTATGCTGTAGCTACAAAACAAAAAAAAACAGAGAGAGGAACTTCCTGACTTTGTTACTCTAGCCCCCACCTTTTTAACAGAGCTTTATTAACAACTTAACACTATGCCTAGAGACAGAAGCTTATGCAGTTATAAACATATAAACAGTAGTTGTTGCAATACAGGCAATAATAAACATTATTCCAACACCCCCACTCAACAACTATTTATCTAGTTAGTCCCATTTAGCAACTGGAGAAAATGTAGCATTATAATCTTCACCATATTTCTGAGAATATCCTTTTGCAACTAATCTTGCTTTAAATCTGTGAACTTTGCCTTCAGAGTCATATTTGGTCTTAAACACCCACTTACACTTTATTGCTTTCTTGCCTTGTGGCAGTTTGGTGAGTTTCCAGGTTTGAAGTTGATGAAGCGATTTCATTTCCTCTTTAGCAGCATTAATCCACTTGTTTTTTTCATGGGCAGGTAGTCGTTGCATCTCATCCCATGACTGTGGCTCTAGTTCGGGTAGTGTTTTAGCAATGTAGGATAGACGCTTAGCTGGTATACCCTTGTTTGATCTTGACGATCTTCTTATTTCAGGTTCACTTGATGTTTCCGTTGCTTCTTCAATGGTTGAAGAATTTAACCAAACTTCTACATCTTTCTCTTTGTCATTTTGTAACTGTGACTTAGGTTGTTGTTGCTTCATCTGGACTACTGGTATGATGTCATGAAACTTGAGCGAGACGAAGTTCTCATCAATCATTACATCTCTGCTTATTGTGACCTTGTTCGTTTCTGGGTGCAGGGTTCTATATCCTTTCTGGGTTTCACTGTAACCCACCAGGATACCTTCTTTGGCATGGGATTCCCACTTGGTACATTTTTCCTTAGGGACATGCACAAATACTTTACTTCCAAATACTCTTATGTGTTGTAGATTAGGCTTTTTGCTGTTCCATATCTCAAATGGAGTTTTCTCTGTAGCTTTACCTGGTAACCTGTTTTGACGATAGCATGCTGTCATGATTGCTTCACCCCAATATGTTGTAGGCAAATCTGCGTCAAATAGCATACTTCTTCCACTTTCACAGAGTGTTCGATTTCTTCTTTCCGCTACACCATTTTGTTCAGGATTGTATGGTACAGTGGTCTGAAACACGATTCCATTTTTCTTTAAAATGCTTTGTGTCTCACTGCTTGTATATTCAGTTCCATTATCTGCACGCAGGATTTTTGGCATTCTCCCAAATTTGTTATATACTTCAGCTAGATATGTTTCAAGTTTCCCTGGGACTTCATCTTTGCTGTGAAGTAGATTGACAACTGTATATCTTGAATAGTCATCGATAAATGTGAGAAAACATCAGTATGTATTAAATCCAGTGGCTGCTCTGATTTTGTAGTACTATTCTTAGGAAAAGATTTTTGGGACATTTTTCCTTTAAGACAGCTTGTACACTTCATTGTCTGATTACACTGATCAATTGTAATGCCTTCAGCAAGTTGTTTTTGAACTAACTTTCTTATTGCTTCTGGGTCTCTATGTGCAAGACGCCTGTGCCTTAGATGGATACAATTTGTGTGTTGTTCTTGTTTAGCAGTATATGCGTTTTCTTTGCAATTTAACTGATATAGCTCATCTTTGATCTTTCCTTCTGCTAGTATACGGCCCCTTTTTGAGATGATGCAGCCGTTATCTTTAAATGTAACTTCCTTTCCTTGTCTTGTGAGTTTCTTCACAGATAACAGATTGCTTTCAAGGCTAGGTACATACAGCATTCTTTTACTGGGATCTTTCTGCTTTGTGTTGGGGAGACTTGACAATCAATGTAACCATCCCCTATTCCCTCTATATTCATATACTGACCATTAGCCAAAATCACTTTCTCTGAATTACTTTGGTTAAGGTTAGAAAAGAAGTTTCTGTCATTGGTCATATGACTAGTTGCTCCAGAGTCTATACACTATGCATGCTTGGATGTACTTGCATTAATGGTAAAAGCACTTTCAGTATTTGAATTGTGTTTTTCTTCATTGATGGCACTTTTAACCCTTTGATGATTTTGCTTTTTCAGATGATTCATCCTAGCTTTCCAGACTCTGCAGTCAGGTGCCCTGTTTTCTTGCATACAAAACACTCACATGTTTCTTTCAAATGACTTTTATTTTCGGGTAGAGCTTGGGCTTTTAAAATGGATTCTGCTTTAGATACCCCAGCGCTGCACACACTCTCTGCCTTCCGCTTGTATTCATCTATAAGCTTTCCTCTGACATACTCCAGTGTGAGCTCATTATCTGGGTGCGCATCTAGTGCGGTTACAGTCCTGCATATAACTGTTCCTATTTAGCTTAGACTGGTACAGCTTTCTCATTAGATATAGCTTATTGCTGAGATTTATCCTTTCATGCACTTTCTGCAGCTGCTCCCACATTTCTTTTGCATGTCACATTTGCATACATGTACAATCTGATCATCTTCTATGCTGAGGGATATAGTGCTTTGTGCTTTCTGGTCCTTCTCTATCCAGTCATCTGTTACTGGGTCAGGTTTAGACTCCTGTGTGTATTTCCACATACCTTCTCTTATCAGCAGCATCTTTATCTTGAATTCCCAGGATTGATAGTTCTGATTATTCAGGTTTGGCACTGTGAACTTCATAGAGTTGCTGCTGGTGGCCATCTTGGATCACTGTTGTTTTCCTTTTCTTTCTGTGTCTCTGGGTATCTGGGGGTATCTGGGCCCATAACCTGTTGGCAGCGGATTAATCTTTGACTGTCCAGGTGTTCAATAGTAAACAGATATTTATTGAGGAACAAGAATAATACACTGTATACACTGTATTCTGTAACTTATAATCTCAGCTACTTGTCTGTGAGCCCCATGTGCTCTGCTCTATGCTGTAGCTACAAACAAGAAAAACAGAGAGGAACTTCCTGACTTTGTTACTCTAGCCCCCACCTTTTTAACAGAGCTTTATTAACAACTTAACACTATGCCTAGAGACAGAAGCTTATGCAGTTATAAACATATAAACAGTAGTTGTTGCAATACAGGTAATAATAAACATTATTCCAACAGCGTCATAATGTGGAGGTGGCAGCAGCATGAGGAGGCCATACAGTGACCCAGTGGTAGCGGCATTAGGAGGACATACAGTGACCCAGCAGTGACTGTGGTAAGAGGAGGGCATACAGTGACCCTGTGGCAGAGGTGAAGGTAGTAGCAGCCTTAGGTGGGCATACAGTGACCCAATGGTTGTGGCATGAGGAGGCCATGCAGTGACCCAGTGGCAGCAGTATGAGGAGGACACAGAGGGACCCAGTGGAAACAGCATGAGGCTGGCATACAGTGATCCAGTGGCAGCGGCATGAGGAGGCCATAAAGTGACCCGGTGGCAGTGGCATGAGCAGGACATACAGTGACCCAGTGGCAGCGGCATAAGGAGGGCATACAGTGACCCAGTGGCTGTGGCATATGGAAGCCATACAGTGACATGGTGGCAGCAGTATGAGGAGGAGACAGAGTGACCTAGTGGAAACAGCATGAGGATGCCATACAGTGACCCGG
The DNA here is from genome assembly GCA_947044405.1 of Leptodactylus fallax. Taxonomy (NCBI): domain Eukaryota; kingdom Metazoa; phylum Chordata; class Amphibia; order Anura; family Leptodactylidae; genus Leptodactylus; species Leptodactylus fallax. Next base: position 61,669 of record CAMRHE010001146.1, read on the forward strand.
TGGCATGAGGAGGGCATACAGTAACCCAGTGGCAGCGGCATGAGGAGGGCATACAGTGACCCAGTGGCTGTGGCATGTAGAAGCCATACAGTGACCTGGTGGCAGCAGTATGAGGAGGACACAGAGGGACCCAGTGGAAACAGCATGAGGATGCCATACAGTGACCCGGTGGCAGTGGCATGAGGAGGGCATACAGTGACCCAGTGGCTGCGGCATGAGGAGGGCATACAGTGACCCAGTTCCTCCCCTGTGTGACTTTGATCGCCCAGGCAAAAGAGGTGTAGAACAGTGTGACATCGTTGTGCCCTACACATGTGATATGCTGGACGAGCACTGTGAATTGTCCCTGCAGTGGAGGCTGAGGACACAGTGGAGGATGAGGAGGACATTGTTGCAGGACCAACGGCGTAAAAACGTGTAGGCAGAAGCTGCGTCACCTGTCCAAGTTGCTGGTGTGCCTGGGCAGGAACCAGATTAACCCAGTGGGCCATAAATGACCTATATTGTCCTTGACCGTAGTACCGCTCCACATGTCAGCGCTGCCGTGCACTTTGGCAGACACCGACAGGCTCAAGGACTGGCCCACCTTCTGTTCTACATATTTGTGCAGGGCTAGTACTGCCTTCTTGGCAAAGAAATGACGGCTTGGGACTCTCCACCTCGGCTCGTCGCAAGCCATCAGTTCTCTGAAAGGTGCAGAGCCCACCAATGAAAGGGAGTGACTGCAGCACCAGCAACTTGGACAGGAGCACATTCAGCTTCTGCACCGTTGGATGAATGCACGCATACTGTTGTCTCTTATATATAGATTCTGTGATCGATTGCTGACGCAATGACTGACTAGGAGGTGGAGGAGCAGGAGCATCATAACCAGCAGATGATGGGAAGGACACACAGCTTCCTTCAGCTGACGTGGTGGAGCCTTGACTGCCTGAAATGGGGTGCGTGCCACTGGGTGATGCAATGGTTCCTATGACAGGCTGGACCACCACATTGGAGCCACGACTCTCCCAGGCCACTTTACGGTGACGCTGCATATGTTGACGCAGGACTGTGGTGCCAAAATTGGCACCCTGGCCACGCTTCACCTTCTGTCCACAGATTGAACATATGGCCATGTTCACCTCCCCCAGCAGCTTTACAAAAAACTGCCAACACTCCGCACTAATTGACTGCTACCGCCACTGCTTCCGTGAACCCCTGCACCACTACTATCCGGGCAGGTAGGCTGCTGCGAAGCAGGTTCTCTACCCCTGGCACATTTGGCTACCGACCAATTACTACTGCTACCCTGCAGACTCCGCCGCTGCCTCGTGAGCAAGCTGCCACCCTCTTCTCCCGATGATGATGAAGCCCCTTCATCACCTGGCTCCCAATTGCGATTGGCTACATTGTCATCCACTAATGTCTGCAGGTCACTGATGTCCTCCTCAACGGTCTCTGAGCCAGGAGCGTGACTGCTCGCAACACCAGCTCCCACACCACTCTCCTCATCACTACCTGCCCGCCTTCCGGAGGAAGCGGTGGATGTCTCCTTCAGATCTTGGCTGAGCAGGAGCTGCTGACTGTCCTCTAGTACCTCCTCCTCACTGTACAGTGGATCTGAGCCCACAGCATAGAGTACTTCTCTAGCTGAGGGAACAGAAAAGGACAGAGGCAGGTTGAGGACAGCTGAGGGCACATGGTCTGCTCCCGGGCCAGGCCAACTAAGGGTTGTGTCTGACAAACCTACCGACTCTTGGCTGGGGTTGTCTGATGAGACTTGGGATGAAGTGGATGACCGAGTCAACCATTCTACAACCATTGGGTTGCTGGTCGAGACACGACCGCTAGCTGAAACTGGCAGCTCAGGCCTCTGTAACTGACCCCTGCTGCCATGCCCGCTTACTCTGCGACTTATGCCTGTGCCATAAACATTTAGGCCTGTGGCCCTCCCCTGTGCATGGCCTGTTGTTTCTCTGTCTGACATACTGTTATATGAAAAAACGTAATTGTAAAAGAAATAAATACGGATCAAAAAGGCCTGTAATTTTCTACTTTGAAGAGAACGGCAAATATGCCCCTTATTTCTTTCCCCACTAATGAAGACCTTTAAAAAAAAGCATGATAAAGGCAGAGATTACTGGATAAAAATTATGATTTTTTTTGGCATTACTGTACTGCAAAATGGCCTTTAATTTTATACTTGTAACAAAACAGCAAATATGCCCCTTATTTGTTTCCACAGCAATAAACACCTTTAAATAAGTGTTATAATAACAGCTAACGGCACAGATCAGTGGCTATTATTGATTTTTGCCACTACTGTATTGAGAAATGGCCTGTAATTTTATACTCTGAACAAAATGGCGAATATGCCACTTAATTGTTTCCACACTAATAAACGCCTTTAAAAAGGCGTTAGAACAGATGACTGTAGCGATAACTGGATGATAATTCAGTTTTCTTTGGCACAGTAGTACTGACTAATAGCCTGTAATGTTATGCTTTGGAAGAACAGTGAATAAGCCCCTTATAATAGTCGCCTTGAAAAAGGTGTTAGAACAAACAACTGCAGATATTAGTGGATAATAATTCACAGTTTTTTGCTGTACTGCAGTGCAAAAGGCTTGTTGTGTTCCACCTTGAAGACACAGGTATGAATAATGAGCAGCAGTATAATGGCAGTGAGTGCTGCAATGTGTATTAAAATTCTTGCTGTTAATGATGCTGCAACCACCCCAAATTCTTCCTTCAATTCCTCCCTATCCTTTCCCTACATTTCTAAGGCTCAGCCTCTTTCCCTGACCTTCTATCTGTTTTCTGTCTTTCCCTAGCTCCTGCTGACATCTATCCCTACATTAAGAGCGATGTGAAATGACTGTACCTAAAATGGCCGAGGGTTTTTATAGGTCTGTGACATCACAGGGCCGGCTGGCTGCTGATTAGCTGCACGCTTGGCATTGTGGGTGATCCCGCGCTCCCAGAGTCCCTTGCCCCTTGTCCTAACATGTGCAGCAGCCATTTTATAATGAAATGTGATTCGATGCATCGAAGCGTGAGGAAATCCAGAATCAAGGCGAATCAAAGAATTCCTGAAATTTGGATCGAATTCCTCTTCTGCAGCTTCAATTCGCTCATCTCTAATAATCTTCCAAAAATTTCACCGACAAATCATTATTATAATATAGAATAATAAGCGGAGGCTGCGGGGAGGTGCGGAAATATAATAAATCATGCTCACCTCTCCTGGGCTCCTTTGCAGCATCCAGGGTCCAGGGCTTGTTCCCCAGCATCTTTAAGCCACTTCTGGCCACATGGGTGACGTTTGTGGCCCCAGGGGACCACTGAGGCCTGTGACTAGGCCTCAACAGTCACATCTGGCACATTGACGTCATGACTTGCATCAAAGTGTCATGCTGGTCAGAACTAGTTACGGATTAAAACTTCAACATAAAACATAATAAAATATAATTTTTTTTTCTTCCATCATTCAATACTTTTCTCAATAATATTACTAGTATTATCATTGTTTATTATACACTAGTTATCCATTCAATCTACCACATTAATTTATTGTTTATTTCCATATCAGCACAATATCTTAGTCCAGCCTATTATTAATTCTTTCCAATTGTGATCTACCTATCCATTATCCTATATTAAGACAGTTTAAACAATGCAAATCTGTTTCAATTATACTACCTCAAGATTACATACTTATTTTTATCCATTAACATAGAATGGTTCTATCACGTCAGTATGAAATGTATCACACTGTCCCCACAGACAGTCTTTTTTAGTTTCTTTTAGCTCCTATGAAGCCTTCATGATTCACTGATTAAAATATTTTTATTTATCTGTATATATGATATCCATATTGCATGCAGTACTTCAGCCAATTTCCACCCAGTAGATTAGTGTTAACATACCATTAGTGCCCAGATAGACGTTCTTTCAACCATTAGCATATTCCTATCTGCAGCGCAAGCGCAACTTTTCATTCAGATCGCTCACACTAGGACGTCAGCACTCTGGTTATCTGCTTACATTTTCTCCAGCATCCTCGTGCGGTGGAAGCCCACATTGTCTTCCCTGTACATCGCTCACGTTATCCTCTAACTACAGCCAGAAAAAAGAAACATTTAAGGTACTGTTTTGTAGTTTTTCTGATCACACTCAATACAACATTGATTCAGTTCTGAGTACACTGTACATATGACTAATGACATTAGTCAACTTTAAACTATCCATTAAATATTATCTGTTTAAGATACCTTTATTGATTATGCTCAACGATGTGATGTTGTGGATGTTTGTACTATTATTGTTATTATTATTATTATTATTAGGTTGTCATGTGACAACTTTTTCCCCTCCCATAATGGGGAAGTCTGTATAATCTCCATTTGTGAACACTTGGGCATGTACATTTGGTTTGAAAAAGGGGTCTTTACACTCCAAAACGTGTTACTCTTGTACTCTTATAATATTACCATTGGTCTTTTTTTATATGTATTTATGATTTTATTACTTTTTATGCTAATAAACTAAACCACTGTTCATTCAGTTGGTTTGAATGTCTATTCTGAACTAATAAACAGCAATTCCACAGACCCCAATTTGGTCTAGTGGTGTGAAGCGCCATTGGTCATCTCTATTTTCCACAACACTACTAGTGTATGTGGGTTAAATTTTTGTGCTATATGTACTTGGGATCCAGAGGATAACCAAGGAAAGTCGAACCGGAGCTGCCTCCATTACTTGGATTGATACGTATTTACAGTGGTTGTGACTTTTCACAACCATGTAAGGTGAGCCCTAAACCACAAAGGAACAGGGTTTATTGGGCTGTTGTATTTTAATGTAACAGGTTCTATACAGGGAACGCTTTTGTTCTGTATACTTCTATTTATATAGTTATGCTGGTCAGAAGAAGCTGAGGAATGAACACCAGATGCTGTGAGGGACCGTGAATATCAGGATTTATTATATTTCCGCACCTCCCTTTGGACCTAAGAAGAGACCCCAGAGTGTAACAATAAAACATCCACTTTGCACCAACTGGTGGGGGAACCTCACAAATATTCGGAAATTGAATCTCACAGGGTTCTCCGGCTACCACTGGCTGCCATCTGTTTATCCTAAGGAAATGCCAAACCACGTAGAGAAGGCATTTAGGACTGTAAGCCTGAGGCCCCATGTTGCAGAAACGCAGCTTTTTTTGTTGCAGATTTTGCTGCAGTTTTTTGAGCCAAAGCAAAGAATGGCTATAAAAGGAATGGAAAATATATAGGAAGTTCTTATACTTCTTCCTTCTGCTCAAGCCACTCCTAGCTTTGGTTCAAAAAGATGCAGCAAAATCTGCAACAAAAAAATCTGCGTTTCCGCAACGTGGGGCCTCAGCCTAACAGCGGTTTCTTGGGTGTGGGTCATGTTCTTCCCCCCTTCCCTGCACCCCCCTTCTTAATCCACTAGTCAGTTATCCATACTTCCCAATTTTCAGACAGAAAGAGGGACAAAATGTGTGGCACACTATGTGCGCTGTGGCAAATTTAGCTCCACCCACTTCTACATTGACTCCGCCCATTCTCACCCATTTTTTTTTTTTTTTGGTGTGCCTCCACACAGTATAATTCTCCTACAGTCACCCTAACATTATATGCCTCCACCTTATAATGTCCCCCTCCAATTGCCCTACAGTACTAAATCCCTCTCCTTGTGCCACAGTTTAAACTGGGGCATCTAGAAGAGGACATTAAACTGCGGCAGCTGGAGGGGGACATTAAATTGTGTTGGTAGCTGGAGGGGGACATTAAACCGTGCAGGTAGCTGGAGGGGGACATTAAACTAGGGGCAACCAGAGGCAGACATGTCCCCTTCCAGCTACCCCCATGGGTTTAATGTCCTCCTCTAGTTGCCCTCAGTTTAATGTCACCCTCCATCTTCCCCCCTAGTTTAATGTCCACTCCTCCATCTGTCCCCAGTTTAATGTCCCCCTTCATCTGCCACCAATTTAATGCCCCCCTTCATCTGCCCCCACCACAATGACTTCTCCCCATGCGGCCACTTCCCAACAGACCAGTAAATCCAGAAATCCATCTTTATCTGGCCACAGTCTGACCTTCACACGGGCCCAGGTGAGGAAGGAGATGAAAAAGATCAAGGCGAGGAAAGCCGCAGGGCCAGATGACATCAGTGCTAGGCTAATTAAGACTTGCGGGGACCAGCTGTGTGGTATAATTACATATATGTATAATATGAGCCTGAGGCAGGAAATAGTCCCTGAATTATGGAAATCTTCTTGTGTGGTACCAGTTCCAAAGAAACCCCACCCTATGGACCTCAACGACTACAGACCTGTAGCACTGACATCCCACCTGATGAAGATCTTGGAGAGATTGGTTCTCACACATCTCCGCCCTCTAGGGAGCCCCGCTATGGACCCACTCCAGTTTGCTTATCGGCCTGGGCATTGGGGTAGATGATGCCATCATCCATCTTCTGCACAGGGCTCTGTCTCACCTGGAGAAACCAGGGAACACGGTGAGAATAATGTTCTTTGACTTCTCCAGTGCTTTTAACACCATACAGCCCAGGTTATTGAGGGACAAGCTGGGCCTTGCTGGAGTGGACCACCACCTCTCCAACTGGATCCTAGACTACCTCACAAATCGACCTCAATACGTGAGAGCCCGAGACTGTGTGTCAGGTACCGTGATCTGTAATACGGGGGCACCTCAGGGTACGGTTCTCGCCCCTTTCCTCTTCACACTGTACACTGCAGATTTTAGGTGCAACTCATCCAGCTGCTACCTACAGAAGTATTCTGACGACTCTGCAATAGTGGGTCTCATCACAGATGATGATGACAGGGAGTACAGAGAACTGAACCAGCATTTTGTGGACTGGTGCCACCGGAACCACCTGAAGATTAACGCGGGGAAGACCAAGGAGATGGTGGTGGACTTCCGCAAAGGCAGAAGCCCTCCTAAACCAGTGGACATCCTGGGGACGGGCATCGAGATTGTGAACACCTATAAGTACCTGGGTTTGCTCCTTAATAATAAGCTGGACTGGGCAGATCATATGGAGGCCCTGTACAGGAAGGGCCACAGCAGGCTCTACCTGCTTAGGAAACTGAGAGCCTTTGGAATCCGGGGGGCACTTCTTAGAACTTTCTTCAACTCGGTAGTGGCATCAGCCATCTTCTTTGGAGTGGCCTGCTGGGGGAGCAGTATATCAACCAGGGACAGAAATAAACTTGACAAGCTGATTAGAAGGGCCAGCTCTGTCCTGGGGAGCCCACTGGACCCAGTGCAGGTGGTGGGTGACAGAAGGATACTGTCCGTGGTGAGCTCCATGAGGGAGAATAACTCCCATCCCATGCATGAGACTGTGATCGCGCTGAGCAGTACTGTCAGTGACCGACTGCTCCACCCTAGGTGTGAGAAGGAGCGCTATCGGAAGTCTTTCCTCCCCACCGCGGTTAGGCTGTACAACCAACACCGACCTAAGCGGAGATCATTACACACAGAGAACTGAAATATCTCTCTGCCTGTTAAATCCCCCCCCCCCCCCCCCTCTGCTACGTCCTATCTGTCTTTCGGCTATTAATGTAATGCCTCTCACCTTGGAACATTCCTGTACATGTTGTATTTGTATTTGTATCTGCTTATCTTATCTTATCTTTGCTGCTGTAACACACTGAATTTCCCCATTGTGGGACTATTAAAGGACTATTATTATTATTATTATTATTATTATTATTATTTACTGTCCCCCTTCATCTGCCACCAATTTAATGTCCCCCTTCATCTGTCCCCAGCTTATTTGACCCCTTCATCTTCCCCCTTCATCTCCCACCAGCTTAATGTCCCCCTCCATTTGCTGCCAGCTTAATGCCCCCTTCATCTGCCCCAGTTTAATTTCCCCCTTCATCAGCCACCAATTTAATGTCCCCCTCTCCATCTGCCCCCAGTTTAATTGACCCCCTTCATATGCTCCCAGTTTAATTTCCCCCTACATCTGCCACCAGTTTAATGTCCCCTTCATCTGCCCCTAGTTTAATTGCCCCCTTTCATCTGCCCCCACTTTAATTGCCCCCCTACATCTGCCTCCAGTTTAATGTCCCCTTTCATCTGTGTCCTCCCTGGATGCAGATGAGTTGAATCCAGGACATACTTCCTGCTGGCCAGGAACGTGGGACAAGACCCACAATCTGGGACTATCCCACATTTAGTATTTCCCAGGGAGATTTAGGGAGTTCACGCCCCCTCCGGCCTCTTTTCGGCTTTTCAGTAGAGAAATTTCTACCCTCCCTCCCCAAAAAAAAAAAAAAATATACAGTACAGACCAAAAGTTTGGACACACCTTCTCATTCCAAGAGTTTTCTGTATTTTCATGACTATAAAAATTGTAGATTCACACTGAAGGCATCAAAACTATGAATTAACACATGTGGAATTATATACTTAACAAAAAAGTGTGAAACAACTGAAAATATGTCTTATATTCTAGGTTCTTCAAAGTAGCCACCTTTTGCTTTGATTACTGCTTTGCACACTCTTGGCATTCTCTTGATGAGCTTCAAGAGGTATGGGAGTGTTAGAATTTTTATTATGGCAAGAAAAAAGCAGCTAAGTAAAGAAAAACGAGTGGCCATCATTACTTTAAAAAATGAAGGTCAGTCAGTCCGAAAAATTGGGAAAACTTTGAAAGTGTCCCCAAGTGCAGTGTCCAAAACCATCAAGCGCTACAAAGAAACTGGCTCACATGAGGACCGCCCCAGGAAAGGAAGACCAAGAGTCACCTCTGCTGCGGAGGATAAGTTCATCCGAGTCACCAGCCTCAGAAATCGCAGGTTAACAGCAGCTCAGATTAGAGACCAGGTCAATGCTACACAGAGTTCTAGCAGCAGACACATCTCTACAACAACTGTTAAGAGGAGACTTTGTGCAGCAGGCCTTCATGGTAAAATAGCTGCTAGGAAACCACTGCTAAGGACAGGCAACAAGCAGAAGAGACTTGTTTGGGCTAAAGAACACAAGGAATGGACATTAGACCTGTGGAAATCTGTGCTTTGGTCTGATGAGTCCAAATTTGAGATCTTTGGTTCCAACCACTGTGTCTTTGTGCGATGCAGAAAAGGTGAACGAATGGACTCTACATGCCTGGTTCCCACCGTGAAGCATGGAGGAGGAGGTGTGATGGTTTGGGGGTGCTTTGCTGGTGACACTGTTGGGGATTTATTCAGAATTGAAGGAATACTGAACCAGCATGGTTATCACAGCATCTTGCAGCGGCATGCTATTCCATCTGGTTTGCGTTTAGTTAGACCATCATTTATTTTTCAACAGGACAATGACCCCAAACACACCTCCAGACTGTGTAAGGACTCTTTGACCAAGAAGGAGAGTGATGGGGTGCTACGTCAGATGACCTGGCCTCCACAGTCACCAGACCTGAACCCAATCGAGATGGTTTGGGGTGAGCTAGACCGCAGAGTGAAGGCAAAAGGGCCAACAAGTGCTAAGCATCTCTGGGAATTCCTTCAAGACTGTTGGAAGACCATTTCAGGTGACTACCTCTTGAAGCTCATCAAGAGAATGCCAAGCGTGTGCAAAGCAGTAATCAAAGCAAAAGGTGGCTACTTTGAAGAACCTAGAATATAAGACATATTTTCAGTTGTTTCACACTTTTTTGTTAAGTATATAATTCCACATGTGTTAATTCATAGTTTTGATGCCTTCAGTGTGAATCTACAATTTTTATAGTCATGAAAATACAGAAAACTCTTGGAATGAGAAGGTGTGTCCAAACTTTTGGTCTGTACTGTATATGTATGGTGGGTAATTTTATTGTCCTTAGGGTTCTTTACAGTTTTCGCCGAGCTTTGTTTTTGGGGTTTATTTCCTTTGCCTTAGGATTTTTTCCCTTTTTCACTTATGGCTTTTTCTTGTTCTAGAGTTCTCTGGATATAAGTTCTTAAGCCATAGCTAGTGGCACTGATTGAGTATTTCAGGGGTGAAGGCGGACTTGCCTGCAGGGAGACCTGCGACCAGCACACCCTGTCATACCCACTGTTCAGATATTGGAAGTTATATGGTGAGAAATTTATTAAAGCTGTGGCCGACCCCATCCACATAAGAGTTGTAAAATGGTGTTCTGTTGTTATTTAAGATGGGGAGGGTACCTTGATCAAGGTGGAGCTATAAGACTCCACAGTCACAGCCATAGCTAATGTTGTGACTTTCACATTACTAAGGGTGCGTCAGAGAGGAAGAAAGGGGTTAGATAAACCTTCATACATGAGAAATCTAACGTGTGTTGGGGCTGGAGTATCTCCTTGTGTGAGATACTGTGGCCCTTAGCTGTTAGAGCAGGGCTCCTGACTCAGGGATGGCAGAAGGATGGAGATGGAGTCAGTGGCAGCAGAGCAATGGTGGAACTTTATTCACTAGGAGGCAACAAGCTTGATGGTTACAAAATTCTCAATTAGGCAAGCAATACAGGAGGCAAAATGGTTTCTCGAACAGGATCAGGGCACCCTAGTAATACACCACAAAACAATTACCAAAACAGACCGCACACAGGCAGTATAGACAACACGCAGGCAATATAGACATCACAAAGGGAGGGTGCATAAAGGTAAAAACACAAATGACACCATACTGTCAATGGAATACTGTAGTCATTTTAACCAGAGGGCACTTGCACCGGGCCCTATGGTAGCAGGGGCCCCCTTGGGACAGTGGGACAGTCCTGCGTTTACAGAGCTGCCCACTGTTCTGGGCAGTGTACCCAGGACGAACCCTGTATATCCTAACATCAACTTATCTGTACTCGTACAATAGAGAAGCAGGAAGCTGTCCACTCCTTTTTTAACCATTCGGTCCCTGCCTCGGCTCTCATTGTCTTGGAGCAGTAGATACGGTGAGGTCACTAACAGCGTGCCTGCTGCTCCCTGAAGCCTCTGGGAGCAGAAACAGTAGAGAACAACAGGGAAATGGGGTGAGGTTAGTATTGGGGGTTTTATTATGTATTGAAGACCACTGAGATGCTCAAAATAGGAGGATGAAGTATATAATAAGGTGGAACTCTGTATATAATAAGGGATGACTCTGTATATAATACGAGAGGATGCAATATGTAATAAGGTAGAACTCTGTATATAATAAGGGATAAGTTTGTATATAATAAGAGAGGATGTAGTATATACAGTTGTGCTAAAAAGTTTACATACCCCGGCAGATTTTTTTGTTTTTTGGCCTTTTTTTAGAGAATATGAATGATAACACAAAAACTTTTTCTCCACTCATGGTTAGTGGTTGGTTGAAGCCATTTATTGTCAAACTTCTGTGTTTTCTCTTTTAAATCATAAAGACAACCAAACACATCAAAATGACCCTGTTCAAAAGTTCCCATCCCCCAGTTCTTAATACCGTGTATTGCCCCATCTAACATCAATGACAGCTTGAAGTCTTTTGTGGTAGTTGTGGATGAGGCTCTTTATTTTCTCAGATGGTTCTCCAGTTCCTGTAAATTCCTGGGCTGTCTTGCATGTCCTGCGAGCTTGAGATCTCCCCAGAGTGGCTCAATGATATTGAGGTCAGGAGACTGAGATGGCCACTCCAGAACCTTCACTTTCTTCTGCTGTAGCCAATGACATGTCGACTTGGCCTTGTGTTTTGGATCGTTGTCATGTTGGAATGTCCAAGTACGTCCCATGCGCAGCTTCCTGGCTGATGAGTGCAAATTTGCCTCCAGTATTTGCTGATAACCTGCTGCATTCATCTTTCCTTCAACTTTGACCAATTATTCTGTGCCTTTGAAGTTCACACATCCCCACATCATCAGTGATCCACCTCCGTGCTTTACAGTAGGAATGGTGTTCCTTTCATCATAGGCCTTGTTGACATCTCTCCAAATGGAACGTTTATGGTTGTGGCCAAAAAGTTCAATTTTTCTCTCCTTTTGTACCTTGTTCCCGAAGTTTTGAGGCTTGTCTCTGTGCTGTTTGGCGTATTGAAGGCGAGATTCTTTGTGGCATTTGCGCAGGAATACCTTTCTTCTGGCAACTCAACCATGCAGCCCATTTTTCTTCAAGTGCCTCCTTATTGTGCATCTTGAAACAGCCGCACCGATAGTTTTCAGAGAGTCCTGTATTTCAGCTAATGTTATGTGTGGGTTTTTCTTTACATCCCGAACAATTTTCTGGGCAGTTGTGGCCGAAATTTTGGTTGGTCTACCTGACCGTGGTTTGGTTTCTGGGCATATAATGGTAATGTATGTGGGTGAAAGATATTGTGACATTAAAGTGCGGATGGTAAACCATGTGAGTATGTAAAAATGAAGATAATGGTTCCTTTCTAGGGAAGTGACAGACCATGTGGATCTGATTGATGGTAATAATAGTATATATTGTGTTTAAAAATATTATTACTGCAAACATCTGGGATATTAAAGATATTATATATTAACAATTAGTTGGTAATGATTTCAGTGACCTCATTCAACCCATTGGGATTGAGAGTGTTGAGCTTGAAAATCCAAAACATTTCCCGTTTGCGTAATCTTCCAAATCTGTCATCTGCTGTTCAGGGAATCTGTTCTATGGGAGCTACTTTGAATGATGAAAATTCACTGTTGTGGAAATTTTTAGCATGTTTGGAGACCACATGTTTGAGGTACCCTTTACATGTATTGGTCCTATGGTTATTTAGTCTTATATGGAAAGATAGTGTGGTGCGGCCTACATATTGGAGACTGCAACCACATTCTATTAAATAGATGACGTAGTCTGATTCGCAGTTGAGATATTGATTTATTTTGAAAATTTCTCCAGTCATATTACTTTTAAATTGCGTTGCATTATTGCATATGGAGAGACAGCATTTACATTGCCTTTTCCCACACTTGAAAATCCCTTTTCGTTCTTGGATATTTGGTTTATTATTTGCTTGCTTCTCTTGATGGAGTTTACTGGAGGCTAGGATACATTTAATGGACCTGATGTTGGTTTTGGTCGCTTTGGTTTGGAGGGTCTCTCTTGGCCTAATAATTCCGTAGTCTGCTGTTCATCTGGAAGATAGTCACAAGATAATAACAGATTACAGCGCAAAATCCTTGATCTGTTGCCACCTGACTCTGGTTTTACCTCATACACTGGACTGTTTTCATGTTTTCTTCTCACAAAAACATAAATCTTATCTTCCCAATAGGAGCAAAGTTTTCCTGGTCCCCCTTTCTCATATAAGTTCTTCACTAGCACTCGACTTCCTGGAGTAAGTTCAGCGCCATGACTTTTCTGGTCATAGTATTCCTTGCTTTTACATGCTAACCTCTTTGCTGTTTCTGAAGCTATTTTATAAGCTTCTTCCATTCTCTTTTTTTCCAGACAGTAACATAATCTGCGTAAGTTCTGTACTTCTCTGATACTGTGATACTGGGGTGTCAAACATTATGTCAATTGGAAGTCTGGGTGATCGACCATACAATAGGTACAATGAATACCCTGTTGCCTCACTTTTTGTACAATTGTAAGCGTGGACAACTTTTGACAAAGAGTTCTACCAGTCTTGCTTTTCTTCTTCTGTAAGAGTTCTCAACATTGACAACAATGTACGATTGAATCGTTCAACTTGTCCATTACCCTCTGGGTGATATGGAGTTTTATGAGAATTCTGAATTCTGCAGTATTTCCCAAGTCTTGCAAATAACTGATTCTCAAATTCTCCTCCCAGATCATGGTGTAATTTTGTTGGAAAGCCAAACTTTAGAGCAAAATCAATAAATATTTTGTCTGCTGCAGTCTTACCAGACTTGTTTGTGGTAGCATATGCCTGTGCAAATCTTGTAAAATGATCCATTACAACAAGGATGTACTCATATCCTCCTTTGCACTTTTCCAGATACAAAAAATCAATGGATACCAGTTCAAAAGGATAAGTGGAGACAATGTTGTTCAATGGTGCTCTGGTTGGTTTATTGGGACGTTTACTGTATCTTTCAAACACCTGCATTCTCTGGTGACATAATGCTCAATATCCTTCTGCATGTATGGCCGGAAGAAGCGTTCTCTCATTAGATTCACAGTTCTTTCTATGCCCAAGTGTCCCATTTGTTCATGGAGTTCTTTGAATACTGTCCTATGGCAGACTTTGGGCAAGACTAACTGTAAGTTATGGCTAGTCTTCCTATAAAGAATACCATCTGAGTTGAGGTATAATTTAGACCATTCACTGAATAAGGCAGTTACAGCTGGTGGCTCTGTTTTTCTCTTCTTCTTAGCTGGAAATCTATTTTGATGTTTGTAGTGTAGCAGTCTCCCAATGATCTTATCATCTTCTTGTGCTTTTCTTATTGTTTCTTTTGGGAGCTGGTTAACACTTGCTATGAGGCCTTGCTCAGCTTCCCCAGATGCACTTTCTACAGTTACAGGGCACCACCATGGCATATGTTCCTCCTCTTGTATTGGAACTGCTTGCACAGTGCTACCAATAGCTTCCATGCTGATTTCTTGGGAACATTCCTTCATGTACTGGTCAGGATCTAGTGGCATTCTAGACAATCCATCAGTATCTGCATTGGCTTTCCCTGGGCGGTATTTAATGCCAAAATTGAAGTCTGCTAGTTCTGACACCCACCTATGGCCAGTCGCATTTAATTTTGCTGTAGTGAGCACATAGGTAAGTGGATTGTTGTCTGTATATACCACAAATGAAGGACTATAGTACAAGTAGTTTCTAAAACGGTCACATATTGCCCATTTCATTGCCAAAAACTCAAGTTTCCCAGAGTGCAAATGGTAGTTCTTCTCTGCTGCAGTAAGAGTTCTTGAGCCATAACTGATAACTCTCAACTTGCCATTTTGCCTTTGATATAGGACAGCACCAAATCCTTCCTGAGACGCATCACATTGCAGTATAAATGGGTTGTTAAAGTCTGGATACCCCATCACTGGTGGCTTGACTAACAAATCAATCAGTATCTCCAGGCTTTCTTGATGAAGGGCAGTCCAATTGATGGGCTGATGTGCAGGAAGTTGACTTTTGCCCTTCTGTTTGGACCTATCTCTTTTTGCTTTCTTTTCTGTGGTTGATGGTGAATTTGGCCCTGCAGACAGTAGATCATACAGTGGAACGGCAATCCAGGAGAAATTCTGAATATATGTCTGGTAGTAGGACAGAAAACCTAGTCTTTTTCTAAGCTCTCCCACTGTAGATGGAGGTTTGTTTTTCAAAGCCATTACTGGAGCAATTTCTGCTGGATCCATAGTATAGCCATCACCAGAGACAATCTTACCTAGGAACCGGACTTGTCTTTTGAACAGCTCACATTTCTTTGGTGTTAGCTTGATTCCATACTGTTGATAGCGCTGAAGCACAGTCCGTACATGTTCCACATTTTCAGTGAAAGACTTACTGTGAACCAGGTTGTTATCAAGATATGGTTGCAGTGTCGGACTGGGATGTCTAGGGCCCACCAGTGGAATTTTTTCTAGGGGCCCACCATCAGGACCCCTGCAGATCAGCGGTACCGAGACAGGGCGGCTAAAGGTAAAAATATGTCGGGAGCCATGCTGCTCAACCACTATACCATGTGCACCACTGCACTACCTAAACCCACCGCTACACTCTGTATGGCAAGTGAACAGCGTGGCTCTTAAAATTGTTACCTTTACCTGTAGCCGCACTGTCCTGGAAAAGCTGATCTGCAGAGGTCCTGGCTGTTGTATCATCGCAGATGTAATATTGATGGCGTATCCTAAGGACAGATCATCAATATTAGAAAGATGGATAAATCCTTTAAAGAGGTTGTCCAGGAATTGGAGCAACTCATGTGGCTGGTGGGAGATGTAAAGTAAAAAATAAATAAATTAAAAAGCATACTCACTGTTCCCAGCGCTCCGTTGTCCGCTGCCAGTGTCCATTCAGTCTCATGCCAGCAACTCCTTGCTGGGACTCCTGCACCTCATGTGACCGCTAAGACCAATTAGGTACAGGATTTCCAGAAATGAGGTGCCGTCATGTGACCGAACAGACACAGGCAGGGGATAATGGGGTTCTGGGGACAGATGAGTATGCTTTTTTTTTTAAAATGTTCTTATTTTTACACCTGCCTGGCGGCTGCCACTGTGATCGCTCCGGTTTATGGACAACATCTTTTAAGGGGTTGTCTGGGCCAAATTTTTCTATGGTCACTTCACTGGTCCCCCCCCATACAGTGGCCTCTTCATACTGTATGGAGAACAGTGATGAGGTCATTATATTGTGTGGGAGCAGTGATGGGGCTAACATCCTGTGGGGGGAGGGACATTAAACTGTGAAGAGCATATTAAAGGGGTTGTCCAGGGTTAATCTTTTTTATGGCCTAAGCTTAGGATAGGCCATAAATACCTGATCTGTAGGGGGCTGACACACCGGCCCCATCAGCTGTACGGAGCCACTATTCTATACACAACACAGGGCCGGAGGCAGAAAGCTCCATTCGATGTATAAGAGTCAGACGCCTTCACTGCAGCTCAGCTCCTACTGACTTCAATAAGTGCTGAGATGCAGTGAAGGTGCCCGGCTAATATACAGTGGACAGAGCTTTCTGCTTCCGGCCCTGTATTGTGTCCAGGACGGGCGCCAGCAGTGGCTCCGTACAGCTGATTGGTCCAGGGTCGGCCCCTTACAGATCAGGTATTTATGGCCTATCCTGAGGATAACCATAACAAATTATGCATGGACAACTTTTAATATACCCCCTAATGTGCCACACTTTAAAGAGGTTGTCCAGTATAATTTTTTTTCTTTTTTTATAATTAGTCTGGGGGAGGTGAATCCCCCCTACCCCCCCCCAAAAAAAAAAAAAAAACATACTAAACATACTCACCTGTCTCCGGTGTCCTTCCAGCACGTCCGGTCCCGCAGCTCCTCTGTCTTCTTTTTGTCGGAAGTGCTCACTGGCTGTGACATCCCAGGTCCCTTCCCTTAGGCCGCTGATTGGCCTCAGGGGTCACGTGATGTCACAGGAAGTCACGTGCAGAGGGAACTTCAGCTGGAAGAAAACAAGAGAACTACAAGATCGAACCACGCTGGGAGACAATGGGGACAGGAGAGAAAGTTTGGGGGGTTTTTTTGCTTTGTTTTTTTCGCCTGCCCCGGTGTAATAAAAAAAAAAAATATGCTCCACAGTGGCCCCCACACAGTATTATATGCTCCACAGTGGCCCCCACCCAGTATTATATGCTCCACAGTGGCCCCCACACAGTATTATATGCTTCCCACAGTGGCCCCCACACAGTATTATAGGCTCCACAGTGGCCCCCACACAGTATTATATGCTTCCCACAGTGGCCCCCACCCAGTATTATAGGCTCCACAGTGGCCCCCACACAGTATTATATGCTTCCCACAGTGACCCCACCCAGTATTATATGTTCCACAGTGGCCCCCACACAGTATTATATGGTACTCCACTTCTTTATGAAGCAGTTTAGGCACAGCAGTATATGTCTTTGTAACAGGTGTGGTATCTTTTAGATTAATCTTTAACTGGAGTGATGGAATATATCCAACATCAGACTCATCTCTGAAGAATGCATGACACTCTTCTCTTAACATCTGCTTTACTATGCACTGTTCGTCTGCATCAAGATGATCTGTAGGAACCAGAGGATCCCATTCCTCTTTAACTGAAGACATTTCACCCTCTGGTTTGTCAACATTTTCCAAGGTTTGAATGGTTGTGGTCAAAGAAGAAACCTGAACAGATTTTATGCAAGCTGGGTATACTGCTTTGACTGTTTCCATGTGACCCAACACAGTTTTTGGACCCAGTACAATATCATGTTTAGTGGGGTTCATTACTAGAATGGTTACCCGCGCATAGTTGTGATAAGGTACAATCACAATAGTCTCCTCTGTATATATTCCCTCTGGTAATTGTGCAGTGTTACTTGGCACAAAGAGTTTTTTCCGGTTCTTCTGATGAGGTCCCACATGAACACCACACTTGACACCCATTATAGTACCTGCAGGAATAATGGTATAACGTACTCCTGTTCTCACCTCCTTCGAAAATGCTTCTGCTTGGCTCACTTGGACTGCTTGTACCACCATCTCTGCTTTTCTTGCAGGCAGTGAAAATGATGCGGCCAGTGTAGTCGCCAAAAACGATGAAGGGGTTTTTCTTAGGATGATTTTCTTAATCACTTTATATCCAATGATTGGCTCTTCAGCTACGTTGTTGTCACTGGATACTAGAAAAGGCACCAGAAGTTCTATGTTGTCATTAGCAGAGTTGAAAGGTTCCGTCTATCCATCCAATGAAAGGAATTTCAGTCTTATTCACTGCTCTCCCACATAATGGTGCAGAGCCTAGTAATTCTTCCACTGCCCTTACATCTGTTTGAGGAAGGTACTGCTGTCGCCAACTTTCGTGGATGATACTTGCTTGAGCTCCAGTATCCCATAATGCCTGAACAGGAACACCATTCAGTTTACATAGGACCATACACCTTTTTCCTATTAAATTGATGAGTTTTCTTTGGCCTCTTGATACACTTTCACTTATCTGTAAGTTAGTTGTTGCGGACTTCCTAGTAGTGACTTGCTGTGTATTGTTCTGTTGGATACAATCACATACATTTTGGAAATAAGTGTGTAACAGATTTTCTTTAGCTTCCATACCTTAAGATGATACTTTCTTTGGTTGGGACTGAGGCTTGGCACAGGTTACTGATTGTCCCTCATCAGCAACCTCCTGTCTTTTAACTGTGCAGATCTGGGTGCACAACATCCCCGAGCGTAATGTCCTTCTTTGCCACATTTGTAACATTGGCGACATGTATGACCTTGATATGATGCCTTGCAGGCCTCACAAATTGGATTCTGCTTATTTCTGGAAGATGCTTGGGATAAAACCAACCTTAGTTCTTGAGAAGTCCTAAGTAGCTTTTTGAATTCTGACATCTCATTCCTCAGTTCTTTCACAGCCTCCTCCCAGTTTGTCACTTCTGTATCTCCTGAAGGTGGAACTTTCTTTGATTTTAGTGTAGGTGGAGCAGCTTGTAGATGACTCTACTTTTGTAAGCACTCTTTGTTGTGTTGCATAGTTGTGTCACAGAAGAAGCTTGAGAGTAGATTATATGGGATAATCAGCATTTACTTCTTAGAACATGAGGTAAACAGCATCAAAACGTTAACACAGCAAAACTTGAAAGTAAAAAGGACCTTTTACAATAGAGAGATAAAAAGCAAGGTACAACAAGTCTCACATAGCATACCATTACACTCTATTCAGCATATAACACTAATAACATCGCCATCTACTGTCAGATAGATGTAAACTTCTGCACACAAATAAGTCTATCTGTTGCTATATATATGTATATAGTATATACCAACACCCTTTCTCAACAGTAAGAACTTATTCAGTTAAATATAATCTCTTCATCAGTCTCTGGTGTCTTTCAGCACTCAACGCCTTTGTGAAAATATCTGCTGTCATATCTTCAGTTGGGCAGTATTCTAAATTCAGAATTCCTTGTTCCTGATGATCCCGTAAGAAATGAAACTTCACATCAATGTGTTTAGTTCTGGGATTAACTCTTTCCATCTGAGCAAGAACAAGACATCCTTGATTGTCTTCATGTAACGTTGTTGGTCCTAACTGTTGTTGTCCTAAGTCTCTTAGTAGTTGTCTTAACCAAAGAACTTCTTGACTCGCATGAGCGGCGGCTACATATTCTGCTTCTGTAGACGATAGTGTTACTATAGATTGTTTTTTACTAGTCCAACTAATTGGTCCCCCCGAGAGTAAGAAAAGATAGCCACTGGTAGATTTTCTATCAATTGGATCTCCAGCCCAGTCTGCATCAACATATCCAGTTAAAACGCATTCATCACTTGCAGGTAGTTTCAGTTTAACGTTGCTAGTTCCTTTCAGATAACGTATTACTCTCTTTACAGCTTTCCAATCCATTTCATTGGGGTTTGACACTTTTCTGCTCAAAATTCCTACTGCTGCTGCAATGTCTGGCCTTGTAACAGTCGCTAAATATAGTAATTTTCCCATTGCTTTTCTGTATAGCTCATTATCTGGTAACATATTTTGTTCACTTTTAATTTCCTTCAGATATTTAGTTTCCATTGGAGACTTTACTGCTTTCGCATCTTTCAGTCCAAATGTTTCTATTATATCTTTGATCATGTGATTTTGGTTAAGTTGGAAACTCCCATCTTCTTCTCTTTCTATCTGTATCCCTAGGTAATGCTTCACATTTCCCAGATCTTTTATCTCAAAGTGTTGATCCAAAATTTTCCGTATTTCAGCTTCATCCCTTTCTCTTTCAAAACAAACTAAAATATCATCAACATATATCAGTACATAGATCCATCTGTCATCTAGTTTCTTTGTGTATAGACAGGGATCCGCTTTGCTTCTTAGAAAATGTTCATTTATGAGCACTTCAGTGATTTTATCATTCCACGCTTTAGCGGCTTGTTTTAAACCGTATATACTTTTCTGTAGCTTACAAACCATGTTTGGTTTCTCTTTATCTTTGAATCCTGGAGGTTGTTCCATGTAAATTTCTTCTGTTAAATCTCCATTCAGAAATGCTGTCTTTACATCCAGATGTTTCAATTCCATTCCTTTAGTAGCTGCAACCGCAAGCAAAGTTCTGATTGTAGTATGCTTGACAACTGGAGCAAATGTTTCATCATAGTCTTCTCCGTATTTTTGAGAATAACCTTTAGCTACGAGTCTTGCTCGGTATTGTTCAGCGGTGCCATCTGTTTGGTATTTAACTTTAAAAACCCATTTACATCCTATAGCTTTTCTCCCTTTTGGTAATTCTGTCAGTGTCCATGTCTTTGAATCATGCATGGATTTCATTTCTGTTTCTGTAGCCTTTATCCACTTATTGGCCTCTTCTTCTGAAAGTTGAGATATATCCTCCCAAGATGTAGGTTCATATACTTTATTTGTACTTGCCTTGTATGAAAGACGTACAGGTGGTTTTCCTTTGTTTTCTCTCATTGAACGTCTTGGTTCTGTGTCTGTCTGTAGTTCTATCTCTTCACTTTCAGTATTTTGAACTTTATCAATTTCAACTTCTTTTTCATCAGATGTTCCTGCACTTATATCACTGTTGTCTCTCTCATTTCTCATTTCCAGTGATGTCATAATGTTATCATTTAGATCTTCAATGAATGTTACACTGTTACTCACCGTAACTCTGTCTTTTTTAGGATCTAGGATTCTGTATCCTTTGCAGTTGTCACTATATCCAACAAATATTCCTTCTATGGCTCTGTTTTGAAGTTTGGAGCGTTTCTCTTCTGGAACAAAAACAAAAGCTTTGCAACCAAAAACTCTTAAATGATTCACACTTGGTTTCTTACCATGCCACAGTTCATATGGGGTTTTTTCCAGTTTTCTTGAAAAAAGTCTATTTTGCAGATAAGTAGCTGTCATTGCTGCTTCACCCCAGTATTTCTCTGGTAGTTTGGAATCTGTTAGCATGCATCTTATCATTTCAGTCAGAGTTCTGTTTTTCCTTTCTGCTACGCCATTTTGTTCAGGTGTGTATGGAACAGTTTTGTGATGCTCTATTCCATTCTGTCTTAAATAGTTCTCTATTTGGTGTCCTGTGAATTCACCTCCATTATCACTTCTAATGATGATTGGCTTCCTCTGAAACTTATTATACGACTTTGACACGTATTCTTCTAATTTACTGAAAACTTCACTTTTGTTCTTTATTAAGTACGTGACTGTGTATCTTGAGTAGTCATCTATAAAAGTCACCATATATCTATTACCTCCTGATGTGGTTACTTTCATGGGTCCACATACATCAGTATGCACCAAGTCAAGTGGTTTTGTGCCTTTTGTTTCACTCTCTTTAGGTATACACACTCTTGTAGCTTTAGATTTTATACAACATTCACATCTTACAATAATTGAGCAATCAGATATCAACAGATCTTTTGTCAAATTTCTGTTCTGTAATGCCATGATACTCTCAGGATGTCTGTGTCCTAAGCGTCTATGCCACATGTGAATACAATTCTTGTGATCATGTGTACATAACTTCATCTGTTCCTTTAATGTGTCTAGATGATATAATTGTTCACCTGCTTTTACATTTATTATTATCTTGTCTCCTGCTAGGATTGTACATTCATCATCTTTGAATTTTACAGTAAGTCCTTTAGCTGTTAGACGTTTTACAGATAATAGTCCTCCATCTAGTCCTGGAACATATAACACATCCTTTACTAGTATCTTTGAATTATGCCCAAATTTATCAGAATAGATTAGCATTCCTTGTCCAGTACCTTCCGCGGTTATTTTGCTCCCATCTGCAAGGTAAATAGCTTCTTTCTTATTTAGATCAAGTTCAGTAAAGAATCTCTTATTACTTGTCATGTGACTTCTTGCTCCTGAGTCAATATACCAACTCATTGATAACCTTTTATCGGTTACTTTAAATGTACCATTCCAGTGATCTGCATGTGGGTTAGATATTGTGCTTTTCACCTTCTGTTTACTTTCTTTATGGTATAACTTCTGTTCTGCTTTCCATATAGTACAGTCTTTCTTTAAATGTCCCTTTTTCTTGCATCTGAAACATTCTCTTGTTTCTGTTTTATAGGTCCTCTTATCTGTAATTTTAAGAGCATTTACACTGTCCTTTTCTGTGGAATCATTTGTTTGTTCTTTCCTTCGCTGGTATTCATCTATGAGTCGTGTTTTTACAAACTCTAGTGTAATGTCTGCTTCAGGTCTTGTTTCTAGTGCATTTATCAAAGCAGTGTATGAATCCGGCAAGCTACACAATACTATTGCTGCTACATGACTTTCTTTAATATCTTCACCAACTGATCTCAGCTGTGTTATCACTTCCATCATGGAGTTTATGTGCTCCTGCATGTCTTCCTGTGCACTTAATCTCATCTTGTAAAGTTTCCTTAGCAGAAACAATTTGTGATTTAAGCTGGATCTTTCATGTAACTTTCTCAATGCTTCCCACATTCCCTTTGCTGTATTCTCATTCCTTATGTGGATTAACTGATCATCTTCCACTAATAAGCTGATAGTAGCTCTTGCTTGTCTGTTTTTCTTATCCCATGTCTCATTATTATCATTGGGTCTATCTGTAGTGATTACATCCCATAAATCATCTTTAGACAATAACATCTCCACTTTGAACTTCCATAACTGATAATTCTCATTGTTCAGCTTAGCTACTGTAAGTCTGAGTTCTGAATTGCTGGTCATTTTAACTTGTCTTACTTGTTTGGAGAGAATTGTTCTGAAGAATCCTTTTGCATTCACTGGGTCTTTTTGTCTTCTATGCCTGGGCCCATAACCTGTTGCATAGTTGTGTCACAGAAGAAGCTTGAGAGTAGATTATATGGGATAATCAGCATTTACTTCTTAGAACATGAGGTAAACAGCATCAAAACGTTAACACAGCAAAACTTGAAAGTAAAAAGGACCTTTTACAATAGAGAGATAAAAAGCAAGGTACAACAAGTCTCACATAGCATACCATTACACTCTATTCAGCATATAACACTAATAACATCGCCATCTACTGTCAGATAGATGTAAACTTCTGCACACAAATAAGTCTATCTGTTGCATATATATATGTATATAGTATATACCAACATGTTGTGTGGTACCAGCCCGCTGATTTTGCTGGAAGAGGACTTCTTTAATTTCTGTTCCCTCTCTTGTTCTAAACTGGCAGCTTCATTCATTTTCTTTATTAATACGTCATCAGTGACAGTGTGATCATCCAAATAGGGTTTCAATTGGAATTTAATATGTTCACTCAGCAGTCCTGTTCCTACTAATTTCAGGAATTTCCTTTGGATCAAATCCGTTTCAAATTTTTCCTCTGCTCCCACTTCTCTAGTGGCAAAAAGAAGTCTGTCCTTTAGTTCTATTGCCCTGAAGAGGAAATTCTGAGGAGGTTCTTTGCTGTCTTGAGAGATATTTATTAACCAGTGGTATAAGTCAGAGTTGCTCTCCTCCTTGTCGTGTCCTTTTAAAATCGTCTTCAGCTGTGGCAGTGTTAGGTCACTTTTCCATCTCTAACATATTTCTTATATTCAGGCTGGGGCTTATTGCTTTAACTACTGCCTCAATCACCTCTAATTCACTGTAGCCTTTTTGCAGTCCCATGTCTATCTGGTGCATGAGATTTGTATAAGACAGTTTGTCTTTTTGACCTCTTTCACCAATTTGGCCACTAATTTTAAAGTCTTTCCGTATTGTCATTTCTGGCAACATTTTCTGTGGGGAAGTGCTGCAGTAAGTCTTTCTGACACGTCTTTCTTTGCTTGACTTGATGTCTCAGAAACATGAGCTTTTTCTAACAGCTTGCTAGATTTCTGGAATGCTTTTTGCAAATTGAGGTACTGTACCTTTAAATCTTCCAATTGGGTCTGCTCTGTCAGGGTCTCTTTTGCCTGTGCCCCCACCTCTGTCTCTGAATGCAGATCTGTAATGAACTGTTTGCACTTTTGGAGGAAAAGACAGGTAACCTCTTCATCCTCTGTTTCTCCCACTTCATCAAGCAGCCTTGATAGCATTCAGGAGGTGCCTGCGGGTTCTGGCTTTGGAGATTTGCTCCCCTGGCACTTTAATATATTTGCTAACAGCGCCCAGTTCATCAAATGTTAAATGCAGCAAGGACTCACTAATGTCATTAATGCAGCGCTCCACATCCATTGTCAGTCTGCTGGGCAGGATCTCACTGAGGGGACACTCACACGATATTACTGAGATGGCTGCACTTTACAGTCGGTTCTTTTCTATCTCTTATTGAGTGAATTCTACTCTGTATCTTCTATGAATTGTCACTCAATCCCATCCTCGTCGCCATTTTTGTTGCACACCTAATGAGTCGACACTGGTGTGTTTGGGGGGGGGGGGGTATATTCTTTATTTAACATTCATCTGCAATAATAAGGGACATGCATCAGACATGGAGATTAGGACCTCCCTCCTTCTTGTTATCTGAGGTGCACTACAATAAGTGTCCTACCAGAAATACTCCCCTGAGATAGATAGTCCCACTCTAGTGTCATATTACAGGACCTGTATACTGCTATTCTGGCACTTGTTAACATTAAAATTTTATGGGGGTGGATCATTCTCTGTACATATCTCACATACAGTGGGGGAAAAAAGTATTTAGTCAGCCACCAATTGTGCAAGTTCTCCAATTTAAAAAGACGAGGCCGGCCTGCAATTGACATCATAGGTAGACCTCAACTATGAGAGGCAAAATGAGAAAACAAATCCAGAAAATCACATTGTCTGATTTTTAAAGAATTTATTTGCAAATTATGGTGGAAAATAAGTATTTGGTCAATAACAAAAGTTCATCTCAATACTTTGTTATATATCCTTTGTTGGCAATGACAGAGGTCGAACATTTTCTGTAAGTCTTCACAAGGTTGGCACACACTGTTGCTGGTATGTTGGCCCATTCCTCCATGCAGATCTCCTCTAGAGCAGGGATGTTTTGGGGCTGTCGCTGGGCAACACAGACTTTCAACTCCCTCCAAAGCTTTTCTATGGAGTTGAGATATGGAGACTGGCTAGGCCACTCCAGGACCTTGAAATGCTTCTTACGAAGCCACTCCTTCGTTGCCCTGGCGGTGTGCTTGGGATCAGTGTCATGCTGAAAGACCCAGCCACGTTTCATCTTCAGTGCCCTTGCTGATGGAAGGAGGTTTGCACTCAAAATCTCACGATACATGGCCCCATTCATTCTTTCATGTACACGGATCAGTCGTCCTGGTCCCTTTGCAGAGAAACAGCCCCAAAGCATGATGTTGCCCCCCCCCCCCCACCATGCTTCACAGTAGGTATGGTGTTCTTTGGATGCAACTCAGCATTCACTCTCCTCCAAACACGAAGAGTTGTATTTCTACCAAACAGTTCTACTTTGGTTTCATCTGACCAGATGACATTCTCCCAATACTCTTCTGGAACATCCAGATGCTCGCTAGCAAACTTCAGATGGGCCCGGATATGTATTGGCTTAAACAGGGGGACACGTCTGGCACTGCAGAATCTGAGTCCCTGGCAGGGTAGTGTGTTACTGACGGTAGCCTTTGTTACGTTAGTCCCAGCTTTCTGCAGGTCAGTCACTAGGTCCCCCCGTGGGGTTCTGGGATTTTAGCTCACCGTTCTTGTGATCATTTTGACCCTACGGGGTGAGATCTTGCATGGAGCCCTTGATCGAGTAAGATTATCAGTGGTCTTGTATGTCTTCCATTTTCTAATTATTGCTCCCACAGTTGATTTCTTCACACCAAGATGCTTGCCTATTGCAAATTCAGTCTTCCCAGCCTGGTGCAGGTCTACAATCTTGTTTCTGGTGTCCTTCTACAGCTCTTTGGTGGAGTTTGGAGTGTGACTGTTTGAGGTTGTGGACAGGTGTCTTTTATACTGATAACAATGTCAAACAGGAGCCATTACTACAGGTAATGAGTGGAGGACAGAGGAGCCTCTTAAAGAAGAAGTTACAGGTCTGAGAGAGCCAGAAATCTTGCTTGTTTCTAGGTGACCAAATACTTATTTTCCACCATAATTTGCAAATAAACTCTTAAAAAATCAGACAATGTGATTTTCTAGATGTGTTTTCTCATTTTGTCTCTCATAGTTGAGGTCTACCTATGATGTCAATTACAGGCCTCACTCATCTTTTTAAGTGGGAGAACTTACACAATTGGTGGCTGACTAAATACTTTTTTCCCCCACTGTATATATAGGAACAGTCTTACTTGTGTACAGGAGATGTCTCTGTGGAAGCTTCCTTATGTTGATCTCCACATCTGCCGCACTGTCTTCTGTTCTGGACTTCACTCTGCCTGGGCGGCTTTTGGTTACTGGGCTGTATCCAGTTACTGGGGCTTCATCTGATCACTGGGGCTTCATTTGATTACTGGGCCCATAACCTGTTGCAGAGTGTGATTGCTGGATGTGGCAGAGTCAAAACCAGATAGACATATGTATATAACAGGAACAGACTTTAATGGAACATGAGTGCAGTAAGAGAAGGTCACCTCACATGGTGAATAACAGATCTAGTACAGCACACACACTAACAATACAGGAAGTGTATATCAACAGCATGAAAACAACAAAGTACAGAGTGTCTACAGATAAACATTTAGTAACAGCTACATCTAGTGTCATAAATGTGAACTGCAGTCAATCCAGCAAATATAAAGATGAAGCTGGCTGTTGCATATCTCCAACAATTATCCTGTTGCAAGACCCATGACCTGCGACTGAGACCAAGTTTTCTGACACTGGGCAGCACATTTCTCTCTAGAATCCTTTGATAGTCTTGAGATTTCATTGTACCCTGCACAGATTCAAGACACCCTGTGCCAGATGCAGCAAAGCAGCCCCAGAACATAACAGAGCCTCCTCCATGTTTCACAGTAGGGGCAGTGTTTTTTTCAGGATATGCTTCATTTTTCCATCTGTGAACATAGAGTTGATGTGCCTTGCCAAAAATTTTGATTTTTGTCTCATCTGTCCATAGGACATTCTCCCAGAAGCTTTGTGGCTTGTCAACATGTAGTTTGGCAAATTCCAGTTTTCTTAGATTCAAGTTATTTCTGTGACCATTGTGGGTTTTCCTTTCATTAAACGAGGGGTACCAACAATTGTGTCCACGTCTTTATAATAACGGAGGACTCTGTATATAAAAATAAGGAGGGACAGTGTATGTAAAAAGGTGGACCTCTCTATATAATAAGGGAGGACACTATAGATAATAAGGTGGAACTCTATATATAATAAGGGAGGAGGCTGTATATACAGTGCCTTGCGAAAGTATTCGGCCCCCTTGAACTTTTCAACCTTTTGCCACATTTCAGGCTTCAAACATAAGGTTATAAAATTTTAATTTTTTGGTGAAGAATCAACAACAAGTGGGACACAATTGTGAAGTGGAACAAAATTTATTGGTTATTTTAAACTTTTGTAAAAAATAAAAAACTGAAAAGTGGGGCGTGCAATATTATTCGGCCCCTTTACTTTCAGTGCAGCAAACTCACTCCAGAAGTTCAGTGAGGATCTCTGAAGGATCCAATGTTGTCCTAAATGACTGATGATGATAATCCACCTGTGTGTAATCAAGTCTCCATATAAATGCACCTGCTCTGTGATAGTCTCAGGGTTCTGTTTAAAGCGCAGAGAGCATCATGAAGACCAAGGAACACACCAGGCAGGTCCGTGATACTGTTGTGGAGAAGTTTAAAGCTGGATTTGGATACAAAAAGATTTCCCAAACTTTAAACATCCCAAGGAGCACTGTGCAAGCAATCATATTGAAATGGAAAGAGTATCAGACCACTGCAAATCTACCAAGACCCTGCCGTCCCTCTAAACTTTCATCTCAAACAAGGAGAAGACTGATCAGAGATGCAGCCAAGAGGCCCATGATCACTCTGGATAAACTGCAGAGATCTACAGCTGAGGTGGGAGAGTCTGTCCATAGGACAACAATCAGTCGTTTACTGCACAAATCTGGCCTTTATGGAAGTGGCAAGAAGAAAGCCATTTCTCAAAGATATCCATAAAAAGTCGTTTAAAGTTTGCCACAAGCCACCTGGGAGACACACCAAACATGTGGAAGAAGGTGCCCTGGTCAGATGAAACCAAAATCCAACTTTTTGGCCACAATGCAAAACGATATGTTTGGCGTAAAAGCAACACAGCTCATCACCCTGAACACACCATCCCCACTGTCACACATGGTGGTGGCAGCATCATGGTTTGGGCCTGCTTTTCTTCAGCAGGGACAGGGAAGATGGTTAAAATTGATGGGAAGATGGATGGAACCAAAATGGAACCAAATACAGGACCATTCTGGTAGAAAACCTGTTGGAGTCTGCAAAAGACCTGAGACTGGGACGGAGATTTATCTTCCAACAAGACAATGATCCCAAACATAAAGCAAAATCTACAATGGAATGGTTCACAAATAAACGTATCCAGGTGTTAGAATGGCCAAGTCAAAGTCCAGACCTGAATCCAATCGAGAATCTGTGGAAAGAGCTGAAAACTGCTGTTCACAAACGCTCTCCATCCAACCTCACTGAGCTCCAGCTGTTTTCCAAGGAAGAATGGGCAAGAATTTCAGTCTCTCCATGTGCAAAACTGATAGAGACATACCCCAAGCGACTTGCAGCTGTAATCGCAGCAAAAGGTGGCGCTACAAAGTATTAACTTAAGGGGGCCGAATAATTTGGCACGCCCCACTTTTCAGTTTTTTATTTTTTACAAAAGTTTAAAATATCCAATAAATTTCGTTCCACTTCACGATTGTGTCCCACTTGTTATTGATTCTTCACCAAAAAATTTAAATTTTATATCCTTATGTTTGAAGCCTGAAATGTGGCAAAAAGGTTGAAAAGTTCAAGGGGGCCGAATACTTTCGCAAGGCACTGTATAATATGGTGGAACTCTGTATATAATAAGGGCAGACACAATATATAATAATAAGGGAGGACACTGTATATAATAAAATGAAACTCTGTATATAATAAATCAATGAAGTCGATTAACCAAGGAAGAAAAAGTCTTTTAGTTTTATACATTCAGTTTCTCACAATAGTCAGTGCCCCCCTCATTACCCCCCACATTTCTGTAATTATTTCATGATAGATTTTCCTGGGGCAACACTGAAGATCTGATACAATGTAGAGTAGTCAGTGTACGGTTTGTAGAACAGGGCAAATTTGTTGTGCCAGGAAAATCACTTTTGATGCAGTATTTGGCATTGTATTGTCTGATCACTGACAGGCTGATCCCCCCGCACACCTTTAACCTCTGAAGCAATGCTGCAGCACTCACACGCAAAGACAGCCTCTGGATATGACGTTGGGCAAAGGCAGTCAACTTCTTTGGTTGACCATGGCAAGGCCTGTTCAAAGTGGAACCTGTGTTGTTAAACCATTGTAAGGTCTTGGCCACCATGCTGCAGCTCCATTTCAGGGTGTTGGCTATCTTCTTATAGCCTAGGCCATCTTTATGTAGAGCAACAATTCTTTTTTTTCCAATCCTCAGAGTGTTCTTTGCCGTGAGGTACCATGTTGAACGTCCAGTGACCAGTATGAGAGCATGTGAGAGCGATAACACCAAATTTAAGACATCTGCTCCCTATTCACACCTCACACCTTGTAAGACTAACAAGTCACTTGAGACCGGGGAGAGTAAATGGCTAATTGGCACAATTTGCCCATTCTCACTTAGGGGTGTACTCACTTTTGTTGCCAGGGGTTTAGACATTAATGGCTGTGTGTTGAGTGATTTTACCCTGTTAGACAAGCTGTACACTGACTACTTTACATTTCATCAGAGTATCAAATCTTCAGTGTTGTCCCATGAAAATATATAATGAAATAATTACAAAAATGTGAGGGGAGTCCTGACTTATGTGATTAGTATTGTAAAATTAAAAATAATAGCGCCTCAGAATATCTGTATAGTGGCCATAATTTGGCTTGAATCAGCTGCTGCACAGCCCGGGGACCAAACAACAAGAAAGTTGTCGGTAGTAATTGTATAAGATAAACAGTGCAAAAAGGGTTCGGGATAATTAATGCGCTGCTGTAAATACACAGTAAAAAAGATTACATTGTTTAAATAAACAGTTGAATAAACAAAATATATATATTAAAAGATATATAAAAATGAGAGAGTCTAGAGAATCTGAATATATTGAAAAATTTAAAAACATATATATGTTCAGAGTAATGACGTTAAGACGTAATATGAATTAATAACAGAAATCAATAAAAGAAATGCGCTACGTATTGAAATTGTCAAGGTAAAGACAAATTAAAAAATACAAGTTGATATGAATGAGTGTGAATGAACATAAATTCATATGTGTATAAATATAACTATATAGCTATATAAAAATGGAAAACACAAAAAAAATAAACTAAACCAAAAAATAGCCAAGGCTGTATTACTGGGACCTGTTATTGTGTATGTTGGATAATGATAATGGAAGAAACATGTTGGTGTGTGTGAGACAGACAATGATTGAAAGTATAATGTGACTAATGATGGTTATGTAAATAATGAGAATAGCAGTAGAGTGGGTGAATAATGATTGCTGGTAGAAGGGACGTCGTGTTATGTGTGAGATAGACAACAATTAAAGGTATAATGATGAGAATGAGGAGAATGTAGATGACAGTAGAGTGAGTGATAGGATACTTGGAGTGATGCAGGAAAAAATGAACTAGAATGACATAGAATGAATAAATTGAGAGCTTCGGCTTACCCTGGTGGTGAGAAGGATATTAACTGAATGAATGGGAGGACGGTAAGGGCGGGCAAATAAATAGGCAGCGGAGATGAGAACGCTAGCGCTTGCGTGCTAGCAGTGGTTAATGACAGGAGGAGGAGAGGTAGAAAGCAGTAGGGAGCGTAGCGGGAGCAGGTAAAGCTGCCCACGCGCAGTGAGGAAAGTGAAGGAGAGGAAGGTGAAGGAAATATGAGCATGCACGAGAGATGCCCGGGAGAAAACGCGCAAAGGGGGGGTTTAAGCAGCTACGCGAGGGCAGTGAAGAAAAGAGTAAGAGATGTGGGGATAAGTAGGAGCAATTGAAAGATGAGCGGTGCAGCATAGCGTGAGTGAGAATGACATAGAGAATGAATGGAAAGAAAAAAAGGTGGTAGGGGTGAGAAAAAGAAAAACATTAGCAAGGCAGACTGGAATGGTGAAAGAAAAAGTAGATGGGAATAGGGAATACAAGAATGGTAGAAGTGATAAGTGTAGGTGTCGAAACGCGTTGCCATTATACAAAAGAAAGGATTTCAAACTATCAGCAGCGCATTAATTATCTCGGACCCTTTTTGCACTGACTTTTGTGAGATACTGTACAAGTATCTGATGAAGAGGGCGGTATTTTACCCTTGAAACACGTTGCATTAACTCTTCTGTAATTTATTGGGTTTTTTTATTGCTTCCTTTATGAACCTGACTTTTTTTTCTTCCTTGGTGATCCTTGTTCATCAGTCCGGGTGTGGACTTGATCCTGGTGGAGGCAGCAGCTTGTTATTAGCAGAGAGGAGATCAGCCAGTATACAGTATACAGGAACCAAGGACTGTGTCGTACAATGATAGTTAATTTAGCAAATAAATTAAACTTCAAGGGTTCCTTGTATTATTCCCAAAAACAAGAGCAGCCAAGCAGCTCTTCATGGTGCAGAATATTTATTGGATAAGTGGACGTTTCAACATTTCGCTCTGTATTGCTCGCATCAAATCCTATGAGAACATGAACACATGGAGATTCTTAGAGCGGCTTGCAAGAATCGTACCCGATGTTCTATGAGGAACCAACATGGAGACAGACAAGTGCATAAAAGTGCTGCTCTTCTGAGCTTGTTTGAAGAAAAATGATCCTTCACAATGCATATAATGCGGGGCAGGATTATTGGGTAACATAGTAACATAATGCGCTTCTTCCTCAGGTGTAGGGGTGCTATATCTAGTTGTCTTTCTCAATGCTGGATCCTCATTTGATTTGTGATTGCTGTCAAACATGATATTTTTTCAGCAATCTGTGTGGTCTTCTAACCCATAATTGATGGTGGTGTGCCCTGCTTACAAAAACCATCAGACATGAGTACCCATTCATATATCTGTAACTGTCCGTGGTGTTGTGGCTGCACCATCTATTATGCAAGCTTACCCAGGAGGATGAACATA
The DNA here is from genome assembly GCA_947044405.1 of Leptodactylus fallax. Lineage (NCBI taxonomy): Eukaryota > Metazoa > Chordata > Amphibia > Anura > Leptodactylidae > Leptodactylus > Leptodactylus fallax. The sequence continues at coordinate 94,421 of CAMRHE010001146.1, forward strand.
ATGCTCCCCACGTCTCTAGTGCTTCTATAAGTTAGGCTGTAATTCACACACAATTCCGACTTCAAGACATGAGAGTTTAAAAAAACTTCAGTGGTAGAAGAGGAGGTTATGCAATGTCCTATCTACTTGCAGCACTAACTAGAGGACATCCAGCAATCGAGAGTGTCCTCTACAAGCCTCAGCCTCTCTGTATTACACCAGTACTCTGCTGTAGTCGTAGTTAGAAGCAGTGAGAATTTCTAATGTGAATAGAGAAACGGGGCAGAAAGTGGATGATAGTGCAGGATTTCACTGAAAGGAGCCAAAATCTGTTAATAAAGTATATCACAACATTTAATAATGATACAAATTCTGCCCAAAAATATCCTTAAAACAGTATCTCATATACTGTCTGATACAAATCCTATCCAAAATGGCATCCCCCATAAGGCCTCTAGCAAAACTTTTTTGGTGGCCTACAAGATATAAATGTCAATTATGCAAAAATGGGCAATTTATACCCTAAGGAAGAAAATCATTTCTGTTTTTGAAGTAGAAGAACAAGTTTTTCTTGTGCCGTTGTCTGTTTGATGTCCTCTCAATGTTATTCAAGCTTTCTTCTGCTATCTATATTATGCGGAATGCCACCGGCCAGGGCGGTACCATTGGAAGAGGTCTTGTATTACAGCGACTTGGAGGACCGCTGGACTACCAATCCTGCCATTCTCAACCCAGCAACTATAATGGGTCACAGCAATCTGGAGCACTGCTGTACATGCTAGCCTGGAGCAGATCCATCTGCCGCGTCAGCTGGTCACCCTATTTATCCACTGGAGAGGGGTCACCACTGTCAGGTTAGTTCTTCTTCCTATTGTGACAGTGTATAGCTGCTCAGCACATGGTGTTTCACTTTGATGGTTTTCATGTGCTCTTCTATTTACTAACATGCTGCGGTGGTAGAAGGTGTTCACATGATGGAATCTGCAACTGATTTTAGGTGGATTCTGGGACATACACGTTTTTCATCCTACTCATTCAGCCGCAGAACCCACGGCGTGAGACTAGCACTGACTATACCCCTCTGAGGCTAGTCAGCGAGCAAAATCAGGGCAGAAATCCAAAGCTCTGCTTCAGGTTACACAGGGCCAGAATTTGGAGAGGAATCTCAGATGAAGACTGCTTCAGATTCCTCTCCAATTCCTATGTGTGAACATAGCTTTAGTCTGCTTGCTGATCCTGCTTTATTGGACACCTTAGACTTGTTTAACCCCTTCCCGTGAAAAAACATTTTTTTCTAATTTCTTTTTTTACTCCCTGCCTTCCATAAGCTATACCCTATTTATTTTTCCATTCACAGAGCTATATGGGGCTTATTTTTTGTAGGACAGATTGTGCTTCATAGTGATATCATTTAATAATCTGTACGATATACTGGGAAACTGTAAAAAAAAAAAAAAAAAAAAAAAAAAATCCACAATAGGGGAATGTAGAAAAAACAGATTTGCTCCAATTTCTTATGAGTTTTAGTTTTTCCTGTGTTCACTGGGCAGCCAGAATTTCCTGTACTCTGTGGAGTGCTATGATTATGACAATAACACATTTATATAGGTTTTTGTTATGTGTTAATACCTTGAAAATCAACATGGGAAAACCTCAGGAGATTTGTTTAGATTATGCCTGAGGTTCGGGCCTCTGGTCCATTTCATCCTGAACTTGTTTGGATAGAACCGAAAGTGCTATTATTATAGTCTGGGGTCTCATCAGTTCCCAGGGTATAATAAGTACAGGCCCTGGGGAGGTGAAGAAAAATAACACATACTCACCTTGCCTCACCTCTCCTGGGCATCCTTGCAGCATCCAGCGGTCTACCTGTGTCCTCTTCAGGCCAATCCTGACCTTCAGCTCACGTCACGCACCCCAGAGTCACCACTGAGGTGACTTGCACATTACTTGCACTCCTCCATCCATTTCAAAGGGAGTACTGGAGATAATCCAGGGCTGACTTATCTCTGGCACTCCCATCAAAATGAGTGGAGTGGTGCATGCGCTACCCACTCAACATGTGACTACTGCTCCATTCTTCTGATCAGTGGAGATAACTGGTTAGACCTCCACCAGTCAGAAAGTTATCCCTTATGTCATAATTTTGCCGACTGTAGTTTGATCATGTTTTACCTTATATTTCCCATCTCTAGAATGTTAGTCCTTACTTGTTCCACAAAGCTCTCCGCTCTCTGGGGGATACTGACACACAGCTTTCCAGAGTCTGTGAAGGTAAGAAGAGAAATGCCAACATCTAGGATTTATCTTTGGTGCCATGGGCGTCAGTTGCATGTGATGGGAATCCTGCCACACCCGTGTGCCCAATCCAACAATCCTAGCACAATGGTCACCATCATACATGATTCTTCTCCATCATCATACAGAAACATTAGAGTGATATGGCTATCTCTATGCTCAGATTGTGGACCCCCAACCCCAGCTATCAGATCCCACTAACCAGACCATTGTGACTTGCAGTAGCTTATCAATGGAATACATAGTGTTATACCTTGTACATGGCCTGAGGGGATGGGGCAGGACATTACTCTTGTGTCGGGGACCACTCTCTTAGGACATTACTCTTGTGTCAGGGACAACTCTCTTAGGACATTACTCTTGTGTCGAGGACCACTCTCTTAGGACATTACACTTATGTCGGGGACCACTATCTTAGGACATTACTCTTGCGTCAGGGACCACTCTCTTAGGACACCACTCTTGTGTCAGGGACCACTCTCTTAGGACATTTCTCTTGTGTCAGGGATTACTCTCTTAGGACATTACTCTTGTGTCAGTGACCACTCTCTCAGCTCCTTTGTAAATGTGTAATTATAAAGACCTGGCTCCGGTGATAACCCTTGGCCATGACTGTGGTTGGGTTGAGATACTTAGCTGGCTCTTACACTCTGATGCCCTAAGGTGGCCCAATGCTGAACTGGATAATATCTAGTGTAGGTGAAATCAGACAGGACAAACAGGAATAATCTCAAAGTATTACTGCTAACGGCAATGACTATAGAACATTAAGGCTGAAACATACTGGTGAGGGTAAGGCAATGAACTGGTGATACGGGAGTAATCTGATGTAGTCAAAAAAGTCATGGTAACTGAGTTACAAAGAGCGTCTCTCACTCTAGAGGACCTGTCCTGTCCTGTATTACACAGTCAGTACATCAATGTGAATAGATGCTATGCAATGCTTTATTTTCCCTGTGAGGGTGCTGTAGGAAAAATGAACACTTTCTGCTAGGCTTCCTAATAGATTACAGCTATTCCCTATGGATAAGAACAAGGTAATTTTTGGCTTATCGTTAAATAGGGATTCCTCAAAGTGGATTAAATTAGGGTTCTTTGAGGTGTTTTATGACTCGATTTACTAGTTGCAGATTTCCTTCTATTTCCCTTTGGTATAGGCTCACACTGTAAATAATTGTAATTCATTTTTACTAAAATTCTTCTATTCATATGAATATTAATCTGACATGCGTCTCCATTTTGCAGGTGTGCGGGGCTTTACATTATGTGATTGACAAAAATCCTTTCAGTCTTCAGGTTCTGGTGGACCAGTGGCCAGACTTTACATCTGTCATGTGTCGCCCCCCCATTGGAAGTGAGTTATAAAAGAGATATTCAGGGCCAGATCAAGGTTTTATGGCGGCCCCTGGGAAATTGCCCTTTTTGCCTTCCCTATTTTCCGGCCTTAATGACTTGTGTGATGAGGTTTCGGTTTTCATCCTTGCACTGTAATGAATAGGGGTGAATAGAGAAAAACAGACATAGACTATGGAAATAAACTGTCAATACATGTTCTGTAAACCTAAAATAACCACTTACAGGGATTATCCAGGTAGCAATAAAGATTACAAGTAAATTATCTGCACTGGTAAAGCTTTATTACTAACTAGAGGAAGTATCCGGTGCTGTCCGGGTATAATGTGTGGCTGCAGCTGATGTCAGTGCCACAGCTACAATTGTTAGGAGCAAAAAGAGCATCAGCAGCCAGTACAGTATCTGGGACATGATGAACCAAAAATGTTTCATCTTGCAGTGTCAACTGGAGCCACAACAGATAACTAACACCCTCCAGCTGCAGTAAGGGGTACCTTAAGTTGTTCCTAGAGTGCACCCATATAGTCCAGCAGATTACTGTAACCACATGGAATTCTGGGCCATTAGGTTAGAGAAGTAAAAGGATCTAGACCAGTTTGCCATAGAAGTTTTATCTTGTCCAGTCTCAAGTGTTATGGCTGAGAGGGTGTTATGGTCTCTTTATTCCCCTGTCCATGTACTACCACGCTTTTCTGCCCTTTAACAACAACAGATCCTTAATGGTTCATTTTCAATTTACTATAGTTTTCTATGTAAACAGATGTAACAATTTGCAGACGCTTAAAACATTCTGTTATGGCTGGTCATTTCATCCCCTGAAGAGCGAAACCTCCCCATTAGCCACAACCCCACCCCTCTTTATCACGCTGAAACCATGCAGCAGGGTCTTGTAGGAAGGAGAATCCAGCAGAACTCTCCATTAGATAAGCCAAAATCCCCTCCTCCCCAACCCCGTCCTACCTGAAATGGCCGCCCCTCCCTTCCCTGGTCCCAGCATGAATGATCCTGCCATTGTGACCCCCTTAGAGAAATGGCTGCCACCCCTCTCCCACCTCTCACCACTTGAGTGTCCCAGCTCCCGAATGTCTCCAGCACCACCCCAGTCCTATTTTCTCCTTCCCCGCAATGAGTGCCGCCCCTTCCCCACCTTTCAACACTTGCGTGTCCCTTCTCCCGAATGTCTCCAGCGCCACCCCAGTCCTAATGGTAATAGTGAAGCACATGTGGGGGTAGCACAGTAGCTGTCCCCCAAACACTACAAGTCACAGTACAATTTTTTTTTATTTGTGCTGTAACTTGGAGAGCATGGGGACAGCGCCTCTGCCTCCCCCCACAGTTGCTTCACCTAATACCATTAGGGATATTGAATGTGTGGGAGTAGGAGACATGAGGATGCACCTAATACCCTCAGGGGTAGCAGATGTGCGGGGGCAGCCATTAGAGATTGATTGCCCCCCCCCACATGTGCTACCCCTGATGGTATTAGGTTAAGCACATGTAGGGGGTGGCAGAGGTAAACATAAAAAATTGATCCGTTTTTTTTTTTTTTTTAGCAAACCTCTGATAATGTTGTCAGTAAGGTGATGAAGGACCCACAAGCTTCTATTGGCTGATAAGGATCATGTGATGTGACATGGAGGAGGATTCTTGATGTGGAAGCCAGTGGTGCTACATTTGCTTTTGTCAATATGTCAAGAATGTTAAGTCCTAGAGAACTAAATCCTGGTCTAAAATCTTCAGAAGTGCATGATTTCCTGCTTTTCCTGTACAATCTGCCACCGAATATATCTGATCATTCATAAAACTGTTCTCTCCTCAGGAAATGACGGATCCCTCAGATCCTTACACCAACACGTATTTTCTTTTCAGTAAAGATCCACAGGGGTTGCGTCAATTCCTCCAAAATCCTCAAACTGTGAACTGGAAGCAGAAGCTACATATACAAGGTAACTAAAGATGACATCTTTGGGATTATGGGCCTGGTAAGACAACCTCAGATTGGCAGGCAGGATATTCTTGGGAAGGCAGACAGAGGCTAGGGTTAAGCTTCATCTTGTTCTCTGGACTCCATAGCCAGAAATCTTCCACTGTAGGGAGGAAGACTCCCTCTCCTCATACACACTGCCCATCTTCAGCACTATGGTGCCACAGCTCAAGCCCCTGGTCTGCATTGGACCTCTCCTGTACTCACTGGCTCCCTGATGTCTGGAGGAGGCTATCCTCTGTACACAATCTCCTTCCTTCAACACTATCAGAAGACCCAGAAGGAGGATGTAGCTATCTTACAAGCACATGCCTGCTCTGCCCAAGATGACTCCACCCAGAGCTTTTCATTACAGCTCCTCACATGAGATGGGGTGAATACCGGAACAAGAACTGAACCGGTTTTCCCAGTTAGATCAGATAGGACTGCCTGCACACAAGACAGGTTCAGCATCTTCCATAGGGCCTGCTGTGGAGCGTTTTAATTGGAAAAACTTTTCAACTACCCTGGACCTAATTCCCAAGCCATCAGACCACCTAGCACCATGTCCATGCCAAATATCAACATATCCATTGCTTTTTCTATCACCACAATGCTCTTCTTTTTCATGGTCCATCCCCAGACGTCTGTATCGGTATATAGGATTCTGATCTTCCAGTTCTCTGGTCTGGGATACTCTGCTGGATTACTTTATGCTTCGAGGCTCCGTCCTCCTCTGGAGCTTGATCTTAATCCCTGAATTGAATCTCTGAGTGCTTCCCTTCCTTCTGACTTTTGCACTTCATTAGCTGACCACAGCAGTAGGACCAGAGACCTCTAGTGTGCTGGTGGTTTGCACTTCACATCACACCTATACAGGGATCTGGACTTGTAGGGAGACCACCAGGTCACTACCTCTTGGAGTAGTCTTAGTGTTGGTGACAGCTGGCCTGGGGAACACACTGAAGCAAAACATGTAAAGGTTAGGCAGGAGAGTAGTCAGGTACGAGCCGAGGTCAGGGCTGGTGGAATACATTGGAGAACCAATAAAAGATCAGGATGGCTAATATTGGGAGGGATGGGTGAACTAACAAGCAAAGGTCAGTACACAGGTAAACAGGAATGCAGCAGCAGAGAAAACACTTTCACAGCATCTAGCAAGCTAGGAATAATTTTGATCAGGCATCTGTCTGTGGAAGAACCTTCTTATAGGTACAGGGGATTGGCTGGAAAAGACTGCAAGGTTTACATATTCTTATAGGGCCGGCACACCCTACAGGCAAGGACTGAAACAATGTGCACATAGCCTAGCAGATCAGTATGCAGAGAGAGGATTCTGTCTGCTGTGACCAGGACATTTTTTTTCATTTTACTGGAGAACTTTTATTATTGTTTGATATTTATTGCATTAATAGATCATTTTTGTTCTGTTTATGGCTCATTCATTACTTTTTGCAGGGTGTCAACCAGCACTGACAGTCGTGCTTCAAGATGTCAGCTCCAAACATGGCAGCCAAATGCAAACCATAAGTAGAGAGTTATATATGAGGAATGGGATGGAGAGTGAAAACCTGGAGAAGATGAACAAAATAGGGTAAAGTTATTATTTTTTTCTTTTTTAATAGATCAAATACATTTATTTAAGTGTATCAAGAGAAATACATTATCTCAACACACTGACCTTCTGTTCCCTGCTGCTTTCTCTCTTTTTTCTCTTTCTGACTTATTGTTATGTGGCCCCATGATTTCTATGTACATCCTTGGCCTTGGTGCATTCAGCCACGTGACTACTACATTTTCAGAAGGTACAGTTACAACAGCTAGAGGATGTGCTATGTGCTCCACCAGCCAGCAGCAATGCCAAGGAAGGCTCTGATCACATCACAGTATGTCAACATGTTCAGTTCATGCCCTGGGAAAATTCCCAACACATATGTAGCAAGTCGTGGTAATCCTCCAGACATTCGATGGACGGTGAAAGAGTAAAGTGGGGATGGAACTGCGATGTTTCCACTCGAGGACAATAAGCAGAGACATGTGCGGAGCACAGGTGCTATTACTGTATTAGCCTGGCTCGACATCTTTGTTCTAGTTCATCACCACTTAACACCACTCCATCTGATGTTTGGCACGCAGTTGCTTGGCCATGGAAACCCATGCCATGAAGGTCACAGTTTTTTGTGACCATCCCAGATCAGAACTTTACATTCCAGACCTACAAAACTTGGCAATAATGAGCATAGTCTGAATTTTACAGAGCACTGAAATTCTGAATTTTCTTTCCATCATTGTCCAAAAAACTGGGGCAGTTGCTGACCATTCTGTATAAGTACATATGGGGGAAACCTTACTAGCCCTACAGAAATCCAGGTATTTCTTCTTTCTGGGTACTATGGTCTGTAACATCTTTGCCTGTTCGGACTTCTGTGCCATCCCCCGGTCGAATGCTATGGCGCAGGAGTCGTGTCCATATATGATCCTCTTCTCCTGTTGTTTTTGCACAGCTGAGTATTCGTTGCAGTGTACCAGTCCAGCCAGTGCTATGAGTTCCTCTGGTTACTAAAGAGTTAACGTTAGTAGCTCTTTGATTGACATCCTTCCTTGCCAATCAAGCTTGGGGCGGATTCTCGTTACCCTTTATATAGTTTTCCAACCCTCTCTTGGTTGCTTGCTATTAGTCTCCTTGAGTGTGCTAGCGTTATACTGTTTCTCTTATTATCTAGTTATGACCTTGCTTTTCCCTTTGACTATTCTTCTGGTTCTGATTTTGTACTTCACTGCCCGATTGGTTCTGATCCTTGGATCTCTTGATTACCAATTCCTGTTTGTTTGTCTTGTCTGTGTTTTGTGTATTCACTTGTATTATGGGAAGGGAGTGTCGCCCAGTTGTCCTCTACCGCCTAGTGTAGTTGAGGCAAGTAGGTACGGACAGGGGGTGGGTCAAGCATTAGGACTCACTGTCTCTGTCGTTCCTCTTCCTCCCAGGTTCCAGCAGCAGCTACTGGAGAATTGCTTTATGGGCAATTCCCTAACATAGTCTATCCACTCCTGCATTAACATTGGCCGCCCATCTCTTTCCCCTCACTACCCTTTTTAGTGCATGGTATGCTATTATTTCTGCTTACTACAATATAGCTTATTTTGTTGTCTTGTTTTTTCATATATTTTTTTTTACTTTTCATTTCATGCAGTGACCTCCAATTCTCTTCCCTCAAACCTGAAGAAGCCTACTTGGTCAATGAAGGCTGGGTGTTTGGTGGAAACCCACACAGTGAATGTTACATCAGTCAGTGTATCCAGAGTTTTCCCAGTGTTTGTATGAGAAGATTTGGAGTTGGGAAGCCTGTCGCCTGGCTTGTGAGTGAACAATCTGGAGAAATGCGTATGGCATATACCGATAAAGCATTCAGGAACCAAGGATTGTTTCAAACAATGATATATCACTTAGCAAATCAATTAAGTTCCAAGGGATCTCCGCTCTACTGCCGTGTGGCCCTGGATAACAAGAGCAGCCAAGCAGCCACTCTTGGTACAGGATTTTTATTGGCTGGAAGAGCGCAGCTGTGGAGGTTTCAACCTATTTGACTTTTCCTCTTTTTTTTTATCACTCATATTAAATACTATGAGAACATGAACACATGGAGATTATTAAATTGGCTTACAATAATTCTATACCATGTGTCGTGAGGAACCAACGTTGAGATAGACAACCAGATTTGGCAGTGGTCTGGTTGCTCGCGAACAAAGGAGGCCAGAGGCCTGCATCTGGAGAACTTCTGGGTGACTCAGTAAGGAGGCACCTAGGGGATAGCTGGGGTGTCCCTTCTGTACAAGTAGACCCTCTACACCTTTTCAAGAACCATGTAGTTCTTATCCTGGGAGAGATGTGAAGACACATGTCATGTTGCTGACTTAGGGAAGTACCCTGGGGCCTAGCAGTAGAAGCCCCAGAGAACCAGACTGCAGTTCCGTTTGGTATTCTTTTCTCATTTAATCCCATTTTATTTTTAATGTGCTATATTCCCTGTTTTTACCTGTATTTGCTTGACCACCCTCTGATGTGTATTCTGTATACGTTAGCAGCTAGTACCGACCCACTCGGGTTAATAAATATACGTATAAAATTTATAAAGCTCGTTTCATATTATCCTACGAACCCAGGCAGGTAAGAGGAGTGACTGCAGGTAGGCCAAGCGGCTTGGCAAAGCGGTATCCTTCACAACATCCCCCCACAAAGATATTAAAACTTCCCCCGTGGCTGGTGGGTACCTTTTTCTTTGCAGGCTGGCTCCTGCGGGGCAAGATCGCAGGAGCCGACCTGTTTCTATGACAGCCGGGAGCCTTATGAGGGCTTCCTGGCTTGTCATAGCAATATTACTATTGCAGCTGCTCTACGACCAGCCTCAATAGTAATGTACAGAATCTCCCATAGACTGCCTCCTTAGGGAGGCTAATAAAATAGTGAAAAAAAAAAAGAGGTTTAAAATAAGTAAAAAAACAAAAGTTCTAATCACCCCCCTTTCCCTAGAATACAAATAAAATGACAAAATTACTGTGAAACACATACACATTAGGTATTCCTGTGTCTGAAAACTCCCCGTCTACAAACGTCTAAAAATATTTTTCCCGTATGGTGAACGCCGTAGCTGGGAAAAAAAATCAAAAGTGCTGAACCGCCGTTTCTTTCAATGTTTTGTCTCTGATAAAAATTTTAATAAAAAGTGATCAAAGCAATAGCAATTCCCCAAAATGGTATAAAACACCCTATGCATCCCCATACAGCTGCAGGGCCATCTGTCAATGTGACCTTGCAGCTGTTGCAAAAGTACAACTCCCATATGTTATTTATGTTATTGAATACATTTTTTGCTTCAAAATTTTTCCCCCTATTTTCCTCCTCTAAAATCTAGCTGCGTCTTATGGTCCAGAGCGTCTTATAGTCTGAAAAATACGGTATATATTATTTTGGATTGTTTTCTATGCATATACCCCTTTATATTATATGTTTTGCAGCTTCACATTTGTTTTATGTGTTTCCCCTCTGATCCTTCCACTGTGATCTGGCTACCCCTCTGTGTTAGAGGACTTGGTACATCCCTGGCCAACCACTGGCCTCTGGGTAATGGGCGGCGATGGTAATTCTCTATGGACCGTTACTTATAGTTCGGTGTGTGCTAGCAGCCAAGAAGCAGCTACTGTGAGTCCTTTGCAGGGAAGAACTTATCAACTGCCCTACAGCAAACCACCTACAGCCCTGAGACAGGAAAGATACTGCTCTCAGCCTCATAGAGTAAAAATATTGCCAGTTTGGAGGAAATCGTGGTTCACAGAACCCATCAGCCAGGACCCATTCACATCCAGGTATTTGGGTTCCAGGGACTTCATAAAATTCAACCCATACTGATAGCCATATTGGGAGCGGCAGAGACTTTGTAATATTTGGAGAGAGACAAAGCTACCACCACCATCAAGTACCATGCAAGCCCCCCTCATCAGTGTCCGGCATGGGGGGTGGGCTGGAGGAGTTGATCGAGTGTCTTTTGCAGCATCCCAGAGTGCTACTGCTTTAAGTGTTTGTCTTTTGTCTCTCTGGGTTGTGTTGGTATGTCCCGTCTTCTGTGTTCTATATTCTATATCACTATTATGCAACTTTCCCTTGTTATTTTTGCCCCAGTGTTCAAACCTTTCTCTTGGTACAGCCCTGGCCTATCACAGGCCATTGGGAGGGGTTTTAGGAGACTTTTGTCTCCATTGTGATCGTTGAGGGCTCAGTCTAGTGGTAGCAGAGTTCCTGTGCAGTTCATGCTGGACTGTGCAGAGAGGAGAACACCAGCAGTGAGACTGTGCCTCAACGGTCATCCATACAGCCTCTAGGAGGACACTGAATTGCCCTAGGCTCATTCAGAGAAAGTTTTGGCTTTCAGGACCTTGGATTTCGTGCCAGGAGGAGCAGTGGAGGACACTAACAGGAGGAGTTTACTCGGGCCTAAGAAAAGGTAACCAGACCCTGTCAGGACTCCCTGCAATACTGTCCCCAGCATCCCTAGCTGGGAGTGGCACGAGAGGAGATGTAGTTGGAGAGAAGTCTGCCTTAGAGCCTGTATCATCCCTGGGCACCCTCCTAAGACCAAAGCTGGGGAGTTGGACGCTGACTTCTTCTATACACTGCAATACATGTATATTACATGTGTTTTGCAGTGTATAATAAAAAAAACTGTGATCAGAGCATTACTGTTCAGGTCCTGTAGTGAGACATCCCTAAAAAGTGAAAAAAAAATAAAACTGTTTGAAACTAAATTAATAAGTGAATAAAGGCCCAAAATGCCATTTTCCTATATAAAATGAATTATATAAAAAAAACTAAAAATGAATAAAAACAATACATATTTGGTATTGCCGCCTCTGTAACAACCTGTACAATAAAATTGAAACATTATTTAACCTGCGCAGTGAACATACACTTTTGCAGTACCCATAAGTGGGTATAAACTGTGCAACAAAAACCAAAATAGCGCTTTCTCTCTTCTGTGCCCGGCTGTGCCCAAACAGCAGTTTATACCCACATATGGCATTATTAAGTATGTTATCCTGGGTAAACCAGTGTCATACATGTGGACATAAACTGCTATTTGGGCAAACAGCAGGGCGCAGATAAGAAGGAGCGCTATGTGCTCTTGGACCACTGATTTAGATTGTTGGTGTTTGGATGTCATGTCACGTTTGTAGAGACTCTAAAATTGGCCCTACAAAATGGGGTCACTTCTTGGGGAATTCCAATTTACTGGCACCACCAGGACTCTGCAAAAACAACATGGCGTCCAGGAAATCCCTCCAAATCTGTACACCAAAAGCTAAAAGGCACACTGCTCCCTCCTTTCTGAGCCCTGCTGTGTGCCCAAGCAGCAGTTTACACCTACATATACAACTTCTTTCTACCCAGGATAGCCCACTTAATAGTTTTAAGAGTGCATGTCTCTGATGACACAAAGTGGGTGCAAAGTATTGGGCACCGAAATGGCATATTTCTTTAAAAATGTAAATTTTCACTTTGTACATTAATTTTCAGGAAGCACTCTTAGGCTCAAAATGATAATACCCTTGATAAATTCCTTGAGGGGTGTAGTTTCTAAAATGGAGTCACTTTTTGGGGGTTTCCTTTGTATTGGTACTTTAGGGGCTCTGCAAATGTGACATGGCAGCTGAAAATTATTCCAGCAAAATCTGCCATTCAAAAGCCAAATAACGCTGTTTCCATTCCAAACCCCACCATGTACCCAAACAGCAGATTATAACCACATATGGTGCGGGGGAGTCCTCGGGACCCTTTATAAAGAACTTGCAGAATTTCCTGGAAACCCTATGTGAAGCAAATATGGCTGAGTTATTATGGAAACCTGGTCTAGATCTGTGAGTATGTCAGTGAGGCTAAGACTTTGGTCCAGGGTTTACAAATTTAAATATGACTTTTTGGAGACTGCTGCACCTTTAATGTAACCATGCCAACCTGGGAAGCTTTTGCAGTTTCAGAGACTTCCTGGCTTGGTCCAGTTGGCAGCTGAAGATACCTATATATGACCCCATCGTCCTGACACAAGGGCCAACTAATTGGTTTGCTATTTTTAGTTTGGCTCTCCACCTCTGGCTTGCTCCCTGGACACCCTATTGCCTCCTGATTCTGCTATGACGCTCCAATTGTGGATGTGACCCTTGACTAGTTTCATGGATACTGCTCTCGTCTCCTGATTCTGTATATTACATTCTCTCATGGTTTTGACCTGTGCTGATATGACTTCTCTTGTCTCCATGTCACTGTGTAAGTTTTAGTGGATTTTGTGTTGGTTTCTGCAGCAGTGCATTTATTATTAGTATATTTATCTGTTTGGTGACAATTCAGATTCCCAGGTTCAGCGTGTCCAACTGGCCTCGCGGTGAGCTCTTGTGAGCTTGGCTCGCAGAGATGTGCTAGTTTTAAATAGCTGTCTCTACTGCTTGCAGTTATCATCCAATCTCCTGCTATTGCTTATTGTGACCTTGCATCTAATCATAACAGGTCATATGCCAGGGGTCTTGTGGAAGGCATTAGTAACCCAGTAGGACCGTATCAATGTGTTTTTTTGCTTTGTGTTTTTTTTTGTTTTATTCAGCGACAGTTTTGGGGATCCATACATCCAGTTGGGGGATTTTCCTAGCCCCTATTCACCTATGAATAAAACTTTAAAAAAAAATCATGGAATAAAATCTGCATTTTCCAGAATTAGTAAAAATGGCAACATTTGAATAGAAAATGTAGATACAGGATCCCACATTGCAGAAGGGACTACATTTCTAGGCCCTGCTCCTAGTAATGAGGGCAGATGCTCTTTTTCCCAGCGGCTCCTACTTATCAGCTGCGCTTGCGCTGGCCATCTTCATCTACAGTGGTGTCACGTCACCTTACAACACAGCCCATAGACCTACTGCACCTATGCGGACACCCGTGATCTGTGCAGCCACTCCAGCTCTCCATACTGGTGGTAATATAGTTGCGATATGCACAATAGGCTCCGCGAGGACGCTAAGAGCGCGATCCTTGTTTTTTCCACATTCCCTCTACATATACAGCATATTTCACATATCATGGTATGGTTTTTGTAAATTAAAGGTTTTCCTGGTATCATTATGGATCATTTGTATTTGCTATTATGTTTTTTTTTTTTCTAGTTTTGTTGTACAGATGTTAAAACACGCCTACCAGGTGTGCCTTAACATCTACTGTTTCCTATTTAAAGGTGACTGTGAGTATGTTATGTCCATGCCTAATTTTACACTTGAAAAAGAAGCATTTAAGCCTCAAAACGTGTTATGTGTCTGGCACTAATAAAGAAGGATCTTATTACAACTACTGGGTAAGCGCTGATCATTCTATCACTCCACCATCTTGGTTGGTTTTGGTCCATTGTTTGCTGCTACTTTCCTATCTGTCTTTATTGACCCTCATTTCATTGGCCTACAATATGGCCTATCCTGATTGGTCCTTTACTGATGCAATGTGTTTGTATCCATCCAGATGTTGATGGTATATTTCCATGCAAGACCAATACCGCTTGATGTGGTTATTTGGGATAATATAGAAAGGAGCTGTTTTGTGGGTTATATACATCAGTTCATTGTGTATACCATCCCAATTGGCCACAATATCTGGGTTATACAAGAACATCTAAGGTATGAATACTGCCTACACCAGTATTTCCTGACTACATTAATCCTGGGGAAAACACAGAGATGTCCTAGGAATTCACAGAGGTGTGGTGGCCCGGAGCAGTCAAGTTATGGTTGAAAAGTTGACTATTGAAAAAATTCTATAAATTTGTACACTTTCCTTTACACTCACCAACTTCTTCACATCAGAGTTATCATCAGTCAAAATATTGTTTTCCGTCTGGTTTCTGTCCTGTTCCATCAGAATTTTTTAAATGTAAAAACCTTCCAGTTTCCAGCTTCTCTGGAATAAGAGCTTCCTCAGTGACTCTGCAGTGGAGAGGGGACCTCTCTTACCCTGAGCTAGGTGGTGATGCTTGGAAGCACTCTGATGATAAGTGCAGAAACAACTAAGGAGGCATGGTGCAGTAGAACCAAGATGAAACTTTACTGTGAGAACCAATAGCTCATGCAGTTGTAGTTTCCTCTGTGAAGGCTTTTTCCAGACTTGGGATGAGGGATGGCCAGTATAAGATGGCGGTATGGTGCCTTTCTCTCTCCAAATAAGACAAAGTCTCTGCCTCACCCACTATGGCTATGGGGGATGATTTCTATGAAGCCTCAGGAACCCAGTTACCTGGATGTGAGTGGGTCCTGGCTGATGGGTTCTGTGAACCATGACTTCCTCCATACTGTATGCAGTATCTTCCCTGTCTCAGGGCTGTAGGTCGTTTGCTGTAGGGCAGTTGATAAGTTCTTCCCTCAGGGGCCGCAGAGGACTCACAGCAGCTGCTTCTTGGCTGCCAGCACACACTGAACTACTGTGTTTCTCCGAAAATAAGACAGGGTCTTATATTATTTTTTACTCTGAAAAAAGGGCTAGGGCTTATTTTTAGGTAGGTTTTATTTTTCAGGCATCGGAGCGAGTCAGTATCTTTTCAATTTGCCTAGAATGAATCTTATAAAATGTTAGTAACACTAACCCTAACTTACAATTGATGGTGCAGGGTCAGTGGGTTTTATAAAATCTTATTGCACTCTTTCTCTCTAAACACTTTGTGTGGCACTGGCACAGTACCCTCTCTATCTCCTGTTCTTATGCTCTCCTTTACACTAAGGTGGAGTGGCAGTAGTGTAGTGGCTGTGTCTGTTGGAGCGAGCAGGGGTGACACCTGACGTCTGGTCACATAGGTAGCCAAGCCCACAGTATAGTAGCGGCTGGGAGGTGGGACCCAGGAGGCGGCACTCAGAAGGCGGGTTCGGGAGGCAAGAGGTGGGACTCTGGAGTGGGTCAGAGGATTTTGCCCTGCCATGGTAGGAGATAGCGGGGAACTTGTCTAGGACAGTTAGGAGCTACGGTATGCCTATTCTCCATCTCAGTGATGTCACATGACATAACCTATCACTGACTTTAACTAGGGCTTATTTTTGGAGTAGGTCTTATATTTCAAGCCTACTCCAAAAACCCTGCAAAATCAAGCTAAGGCTTATTTTCAGGGTAGGGCTTATTTTTGGAGAAACAGGGTATAAGTAACGGTCCATAGAGACTTACCATCTCCACCCCTTACCAAGTGGCCAGTGGTTGGCCAGGGATGTACCAAGTCCTCTAATACAGAGGGGTAGCCAATTCAGAGTGGAAGGATCGAAGGGGAAACACATAAAACAAATGGGAAGTTGCAAAACATACAATATAAAGGGGTAAATGCATAGAAAACAATCCAAAATAATAATATATAATACATAATAATAATAATAATACATAAGAATATCAAACATATTAAGCAGTGTCCAGTGAGAAGCTTCAGACAGTCAGTCACTGACTCTGTACACTATTGTGGAAAGGGCCAAGATTTACTCTATTTTTCTCCGTAGATGCGAGATTAAATATTGATATAATTCTCTCCTTTTTTCTTTTTTTTCTTTTTCAGGTTCAAGTATGATAAATCTACAAGAAGTGAGCATGACTTTTTCTTATTTGTGTATACAGTGTATAATCTGATTTTGCTATAAACATCAAGAATAAAGGTCACCTTTTAGGGAGAATCGGACTTTTCCTCCACCAGTTTCAGTTTTAAAAAAGAAAGAAGCCCAACAGACCCCAATATAGTTAACGAGGTTTGTCGGACTATGTGTGTGACTGCTATTTTAGTGCTCCACCTCTCCGTTGTTCTGATCCTCTGACAGACCAGAACAATAGAGAGGCAACACTCGTGTAAGGCAATGACCAAGAGAAGTTAATGCGTTTCAGTATGGTGTTGTGGATGAGCCCAAGACCTAAAATTGTTATAGTCTCCAGGGGCTATAAAAGCCACTTAAAAGTCAAATAGGTTGAAACTTCCACAGCTGCACTCTTCCAGCCAATAAAAATCCTGCACTGAGAGTGGCCACTTGGCTGCTCTTGTTGTCCGAGGCCACACGGCAGTAGACCAGACATCTCTTGGAACTTAATTGATTTGCCAACTGAATTATTAATGTACGAAAAACTCCTTGGTTCCTGAATGCTTTATCGGTATATGCCATACGTATTTCTGAAGATTGTTCGCTCACAAGCCAGGCGACAGGCTTCCCGACTCCAAATCTTCTCATGCAAACACTTGGAAAACTCTGGATGCACCGACTGATGTAACGTTCACTGTGTGGGTTTCCACCAAACACCCAGCCTTCATCGACCAAGTAGGCTTCTTCAGGTTTGAGGGAAGAGAATTGGAGGTCACTGCATGAAATAAAAAGTAAAAAAAATATATGAAAAAAACAAGACAGAGACAGAGGGGATATCTATGTACAATAAGCTATATTGTAGTAACCAGAAATAATAGCAAGCCGTGCACTAAAAAGGGTAGGGAGTGCAGATATGAGCGGCCAATGTTAATACAGGAGTGGATAGACCCAGAAAGAAGAAATACCTGAATTCCTGTAGGGTAGTAAGGTTTTCCCCATATGTACTTATAAAGAATGGTCAGCGACTGCCCCATTTATTTGGAAAATACTGGAAAGAAAATTCAGAATGCAGTGCTATGTAAAATGCAGGCTATGCTCATCATTGCCAAGTTTTGTAGGCTTGGCGTGTAGAGTTATGACCTGGGATGGTGCAACATGGAAACACAAAAACTGTGACCTTCATGGCATGGGTTTCCATGGCCAAACAGCTGCAGGCCAAACATCAGATGGAGTGGTGTAATGCACAATGCCACCACTGGACTCTGGGGCACTGGAAACATGTTCTGTGCAGTGACTACACTTCTCTATCTGGCAATCTGATAGAGGTCTTGGTTTGGTGAGTGCCAGGAGAACGTTACCTGTCTGACTGCATTGTACCAGCTGTAAAGTTTGTTGGAGGGGGGGTAATGCTATAGGATTATTTTTCCAGGTTCGACCTAGGCCCCTTAAATTCCAGTGAAGGAAGATCTTAATGCCTCAGCATACTAAGAGATTTTGGACAATTGAAAACTTCTAACTTTGTGTGGACAGTTTGGAGAAGACTTCTTTTCATTTCCAGTACGACTGTGCCCCAGTGCACAAAGCAAAGTCCATAAAGGCATGGCACAGAGCCTTGACCCCATCCCCATTTGACATCTCTGGGATGAACTAGAACGAGGATGTTGAGCCAAGGTAATATTGTAATAGCACCTGTGCTCCCCACGTGTCCCTCCTTATTGTCCTCCTTGAATGGAAACATCGTAACTCTATCACCACTTTATTCTTTCACCGTCCATCGAATGTCTGGAGGGATTTGGCACTTTACTCTTTCACCATTCATTGAATGACTGGAGGGTTAGCAGTACTTGCTACATATGTTTCGGGAATTTTCCCAGGGCATGAACTGAACATGTTGACATACTGAGATGTGATCAAAGCCTTACTTGGTACTGCTGCTGGCTGGTGGAGCACATAGCACCTCCTCTAGCTGTTGTAACTGTACCTTCTGAAAATGTAGTAGTCAGCTGGCTGAGTGCACCAAAGCCAAGGATGTACATAGAAATCATGGGGCCTCATAACAATAAATCAGAATTAGGACCCCATTCCAATAAAAAAGGGAAAACAGCAGAGCACAGAAGGTCAGTGTGTGTAGATAATGTATTTCTCTTAATACACTTGAATAAGTGTATTTGATGTATAAAAAAGAAAAAAAAAATAGCTTTACCCTATTTTATTCATCTTCTCCAGGTCTTCACTCTCCATCCCATCCCTCATATATAACTCTCTACTTATGGTTTGCATTTGGCTGCCATGTTTGGAGCTGACATCTTTAAGCACGACTGTCAGTGCTGGTTGACACCCTGCAAAAAGTAATGAATGAGCCATAAACAGAACAAAAATGATCTATTAATGCAATAAGTATCAAACAATAATAAAAGTTCTCCAGTAAAAAGAAAAAAAAAGTCCTGGTCATAGCAGACAGAATCCTCTCTCTGCACATTGTTTCAGTCCTTGTCTGTAGGGTATGCCGGCCCTATGAGAATCTGTAAACCTTGCCATCTTTTCCAGCCAATCTCCTGTACCTATAAGAAGGTTCTTCCACAGACAGATGCCTGATCAAAATGATTCCTAGCTTACTAGATCCTGTGAAGGTGTTTTCTCTGCTGCTGCATTCCTGTTTACCTGTGTACTGACCTTGGCTTATTAGTTCACCCCATCCCTCCTATCTCTGCCTTAGCTTGATTCTGATCTCCAAAGCAATGCTCCTGATCCATCCTGATCAATCCATCCTGATCTTTTATTGGTTCTCCAATGTATTCCACCATCCCTGACCTTGGCCCGTACCTGACCACTCTTCTACCTGACCTTTACATGTTTTGCTTCAGTGTGTTTTGGCGCTAGAACAGCTGTCACCAACACAAGGACTACTCCAAGAGATAGCGACCTGGTGGTCTTCCTGCAAATCCAGATCCCTGTATAGGTGTGATGTTAAGCGCAAACCACCAGCACACTAGAGGTCTCTGGAGGTCCTACTGCTGTGGTCAGCTAATGAAGTGCAAAAGTCAGAAGAAAGTGAAGCCCAGCCCTCAGAGATTCAATTCAGGGATTAAGATCAAGCTCCAGAGGGGGACCGAACTTTGAAGCACAAAGTAATCCAGTGGAGTATCCCAGACCAGAGAACTGGAAGATCAGAATCCTATATACCGATACAGACATCTGAGGATGAACTATGAAAAAGAAGAGCATTGTGGTGATAGAAAAAGCAATGGATATGTTGATATTTAGGTAGGCTGATGGTTTGGAAATTAGGTCCAAGGTTGGAGAAAGGTGTTTCCAACCAGAAAGCTCCACAGCAGGCCCTATTGAGGATGCTGAAGCTGTGCTGTGTGCAGGCAGTCCTATCTGATCTAACTGGGAAAACTGGTTCAGTTCTTGTTCCAGTATTCACCCCATCCCATGTGAGGAGCTGTAATGAAAAGCTCAGGGTGGAGTTATCCTGGGCAGAACAGGCATGTGCTTGTAAGGAGGCTGCATCCTCCTGCTGAGGTTGCAGTTTGTGTCTCTTGATAGTGTTGAAGGAATGGGACTGTGTGCAGAGGATAACCTCCACCAGAGCTGTGGCACCATAGTGCTGAAGATAGACTCTGTGTATGAGGAGAGGGATTCTTCCTCCCTACAGTAGAAGATTTCTTGCTATGAGGCCCAGAGAGCAAGATGAAACTTAACCCTAGCCTCTGACTGCCTTATTTTGTGCCTTGTCAAGAATATCCTGCCTGCCAATCTGAGGTCGTCTTACCAGGACCACAATCACAATGATGTCATCTTTCGTCACCTTGTATATGTAGTTTCTGCTTCCAGTTCACAGTTTGGGGATCTTGGAGGAATTGACGCAACCCCTGTGGATCTTTACTGAAAAGAAAATACGTGTTGGTGTAAGGATCTGAGGGATCCGTCATTTCCTGAGGAGAGAACAGTTTTATGAATGATTAGATATATTTGGTGGCAGAGCTGGACTTACCAGGGAAACTCTGTAGTGTAAAAGATTATACAGGAAAAGCAGGAAAGTGCTCTGAATTACCGGAGTAAAATATTAACATGAAAGATAATGCTACATATACTCAGAGATATTTTATTAGTAATCTGTAGATTGTAGATATCGAGGCTGGTTCTGTCTGTAATATGAGTACAAAGATACAAGAAAACGACCCATGGAAAGACGGCTGCATCCATCTCTAGCTTATTTATTGTCAGATTTATTTAGGGAGCTGGATAATTCTGTTAAGTTTTATTACTAATATACATCTCGGCCCCCTGGAGCCCCGTTTATTATTTGATGGAGAGGCCAGGACTCTAGTATGACATCACCTGTATGTGACCTGCACGTCCATTGAAAAGAGTGGGTCAGACATATGGCTGAGTGTTGGAGCATCAGTAGGGGAGGCAGAAGAACATGAGCTCCGCTTTAGCTACCCTCTTTAGCTTTAGGGAATCGGGGTGTATATATTATATATAAAAATAATTTCTGCTGTCAGTTCTTTATACACTTTCAAATGACTGGATCAGTCTAAACCAAATTTGACACATTGATAAATCATGCACTTTTGAAGATTTTAGACCAGGATTTAGTTCTCTAGGATGTAACATTCTTGACATATAGACAAAAGCATACAGTATGTAGCACCACTAGCTTCCACATAAAGAACCCTCCTCCATATCACATCACATGACCCTTTTCAGACAAACCTCTCAAACTTAGTTTCGGTTCAGGTGGCTTGGGTCGCTGATTCATTTCTGGTTGAACTAGTTCAGTATGAACCACACTTAAAATTGGTTTAAAACATAGTACATAACACTGTCAGGGTTCCTAATAACCTATCTATAAAACATAGTGTAGAACACTCTTAGAGCTCCTAGGAACCTATCTATAAAATATTGTATAGAACACTAAGGACTCCTAGGAACCTATCTATAAAACATAGTGTAGAACACTGTTAGGGCTCCTAGAAACCTCTCTATGAAACATAGTGTTGAGCACTGTCAGGACTCCTAGGAACCTATCTATAAAACATAGTGTAGAACACTCTTAGGGCTCCTAGGAACCTCTCTATAAAACATAGTGTTGAGCACTGTCAGGACTCCTAGGAACCTATCTATAAAACATAGTGTAGAACACTCTTAGGGCTCCTAGGGCCCTATCTAAAAACATAGTGTAGAACTCTCTTAGGGTTCCTAGGAACCTATCTATAAAACATAGGTTCCAAGGAGTCCTAAAAGTATTCTACACTATGCTTTATAGATAGATTCCTAGGATCCCTAAGAGTGTTCTACACTATGTTTTTAGAAAGGTCCCTAGGAGCCCTAAGAGTGTTCTACACTATGTTTTATAGATAGGTTCCTAGGAGTCCTGACAGTGCTCAACACTATGTTTTATAGATAGGTTCCAAGGAGTCCTAAAAGTATTCTACACTATCTATAAAACATAGTGTAGAACACTGTCAGGACTCCTAGGAACCTATCTATAAAACATAGTGTAGAACACTCTTAGGGCTCCTAGGAACCTATCTATATAACATAGTCTATAACACTCTTAGTCCTCCTAGGAACCTATCTATAAAACATAGTGTAGAACACTTTTAGGACTCCTTGGAACCTATCTATAAAGCTTAGTGTAGAACACTGTCAGGGTTCCTAGGAATCTATCTATAAAACATAGTGTAGAATACTTTTAGGGCTCCTTGGAACCTATCTATAAACATAGTGTAGAACACTGTCAGGGCTCCTAGGAACCTATCTATAAACATAGTGTAGAACACTGTCAGGGCTCCTAGGAACCTATCTATAAAACATAGTGTAGAACACTGTCAAGGTTCCTTGGAACCTATCTATAAAATATAGTGTAGAACACTGTCAGGGCTCCTAGAAACCTACAGTGCTGGCCAAAAGTATTGGCACCCCTGCAATTCTGTCAGATAATACTCAATTTCTTCCAGAAAATGATTGTAATCACAAATGCTTTGATAATAATATCTTCATTTAATTTGTCGTCAATGGAAAACCACAAAAAGAATTGTCAAAAAGCCAAATTGTATATAATTCCACACCAAACATAAAAAAGGGGGTGGACAAAAGTATTGGCACCCTTTGAAAAATCATGTGATGCTTCTCTAATTTGTGTAATTAACAGCACCTGTTACTTACCTGTGGCACATAACAGGTGGTGGCAATAACTAAATCACACTTGCAGCCAGTTGAAATGGATTAAAGTTGACTCAACCTCTGTCCTGTGTCCTTGTGTGTACCACATTGAGCATGGAGAAAAGAAAGAAGACCAAAGAACTGTCTGAGGACTTGAGAAGCAAAATTGTGAGGAAGCATGAGCAATCTCAAGGCTACAAGTCCATCTCCAAAGACCTGAATGTTCCTGTGTCTACCGTGCGCAGTGTCATCAAGAAGTTTAAAGCCCATGGCACTGTGGCTAACCTCCCTAGATGTGGACGGAAAAGAAAAATTGACGAGAGATTTCAACGAAAGATTGTGCGGATGGTGGCTAAAGAACCTCGACTAACATCCAAACAAGTTCTAGCTGCCCTGCAGTCCGAGGGTACAACAGTGTCAACTTGTACTATCCGTCGGCGTCTGAATGAAAA
The DNA here is from genome assembly GCA_947044405.1 of Leptodactylus fallax. Taxonomy (NCBI): domain Eukaryota; kingdom Metazoa; phylum Chordata; class Amphibia; order Anura; family Leptodactylidae; genus Leptodactylus; species Leptodactylus fallax. The sequence continues at coordinate 117,755 of CAMRHE010001146.1, forward strand.
GGGACTCTATGGTAGGATACCCAGGAAGACCCCACTTCTGGCCCAGAGACATAAAAAAGCCAGGCTGGAGTTTGCCAAAACTTACCTGAGAAAGCCAAAAACTTTTTGGAAGAATGTTCTCTGGTCAGATGAGACAAAAGTAGAGCTTTTTGGGAAAAGGCATCAACATAAGAGTTTACAGGAAAAAAAAAAGAGGCCTTCAAAGAAAAGAACACGGTCCCTACAGTCAAACATGGTGGAGGTTCCCTGATGTTTTGGGGTTGCTTTGCTGCCTCTGGCACTGGACTGCTTGACCGTGTGCATGGCATTATGAAGTCTGAAGACTACCAACAAATTTTGCAGCATAATGTAGGGCCCAGTGTGAGAAAGCTGGGTCTCCCTCAGAGGTCATGGGTCTTCCAGCAGTACAATGACCCAAAACACACTTCAAAAAGCACTAGAAAATGGTTTGAGAGAAAGCACTGGAGACTTCTAAAGTGGCCAGCAATGAGTCCAGACCTGAATCCCATAGAACACCTGTGGAGAGATCTCAAAATGGCAGTTTGGAGAAGGCACCCTTCAAATCTCAGGGACCTGGAGAAATTTGGCAAAGAAGAATGGTCTAAAATTCCAGCAGAGCATTGTAAGAAACTCATTGATGGTCACCGGAAGCGGTTGTTCGCAGTTATTTTGTCTAAAGGTTGTTGCTACCAAGTTTTAGGCTGAGGGTGCCAATACTTTTGTCCGGCCCATTTTTGGAGTTTTGTGTAAAATGATCAATGATTTGACTTTTTTTTCATTCTCTTTTGTGTTTTTTCATTGCAAGCAAAATAAATGAAGATATTATTACCAAAGCATTTGTGATTGCAATCATTTTCTGGAAGAAATTGAGTATTATCTGACAGAATTGCAGGGGTGCCAATACTTTTGGCCAGCACTGTATCTATAAAACATAGTGTAGAATACTGTTATGGCTCCTAGGAACCTATCTATAAAACATAGTGTAGAATACTCTTAGGGCTCCTAGGAACCTATCTATAATATATAGTATATAACACTCTTAGGGCTCCTAGGAACCTATCTATCCAATTTCTAGGTCTCTAAGGAAAACATTGAAGTTATGTGAAAATGAGTGTGACATGTATGTCTATGGAAAATGACATCAGATTGTTTGCTATAGACAACTGCTTCATTTTACTGTTCAGATAAATCATCCACTATGATGTATTTTGCCTTTTGGGCACATATTAAAATTTTCAGTGATAACTCTGAAAGGTAGCTGCCGGGTGATCCTCCTGACATCAGTTGTAGCCACACAATATACCCGGACAGCACCGGATACTTCCTCTAGTTAGTAATAAAGCTTTACCAGTGCAGAGAATTTGCTTGTAAGCTTTATTAATACCTGGATAATCCTTATAAGTGGTTATTTGAGGTTTACAGAATATGGATTTACATTAAAGATGAGCGAATTTCTCAAAAATTTGATTAGGCAGCTTCGCTGAATTTCCCCAAAAATTTGCTTCGATCCCAAATTACTTTGCGGAGAATCATGTTAAAAACAGCTATTTTCCTGGCTGCAGAGAGCCTGGGGATATGGGGATATGCATTTTACACTAAGGACACCTCAGAATAGCCTTTAGAAAGGCTATTCTACTCCTACCTTTGCCATTGCATAATGCCCCCTGCTATATCCTGGTTCACAGATGGCCGCCGGACCTGCGCGGAAATGGTCTTGTATGGGATATAATCAAGATGGCCGTCGGACATGCGCAGAGCCGCTCAGAATAGAGTCAAGATGGCCACCAGACATGCGCAGAAATGGTCTTGTATGGGATATAATCAAGATGGCCTCCGGACTTTCGCAGAGCCACTCGAAATAGAATCAAGATGGCTGCCAGACATGCGCGGAGCTGCTCGTGTAGGAATAGGATAAAGATGGCCGTCACAAACGGCTCTGCGCATGTCCGCCGGTCATCTTGATTCTATTCCGAGCTGCTCTGCGCATGTCCAGCGGCCATCTTGATTCTATTCCGTGCGGCTCTACCCATGTCCGGCGGCCATCTTGATTCTATTCCGTGTAGCTCTGTGCATGTCCGGCGGCCATTTTGATTATTTCACTACACGAGTGAGGAGGACCAGAACATCACAGAAGCACACAGATGCAGCGGCAAAGGTAGGTGTAGAATAGCCTTTCTAAAGGCTATTCTGACGTGTCTTTAGATTAAAATGTGATTCGATACCACGAAGCGTGAGGAAATTTGGATTCGATGCGAATCGAAGATTTCCTGAAATTCGGATAGAATTCCACTTCGTCAGCTTCGATTCGCTCATCTCAATTGACACTTTATTTCCATAGTCTATGTCTGTTTTTCTCTATTCATCCCTATTCATTGCATTGCGAGGATGAAAACTGAAACCTCATTACACAAGTCTTTAAGGCCGGAAAATAGGGAAGGCAAAAAGGGCAATTTCTCAGGGGCCGCCATCAACCTTGATCTGGCCCTGAATATCTCTTTTATAACTCACTTCCAATGGGGGGCGACACATGACAGATGTAAAGTCCGGCCACTGGTCCACCAGAACCTGAAGTCTGAAAGGATTTTTGTCAATCACATAATGTAAAGCCCCGCACACCTGCAAAAAGGAGACGCATGTCAGATTAATATTCATATGAATAGAAGAATTTTGGTAAAAATGAATTACAATTATTTACAGTGTGAGCCTATACCAAAGGAATATGAAGGGAAATAGAAGGAAATCTGCAACTAGTAAATCGAGTCATAAAACACCTCAAAGAACCCTAATTTAATCCACTTTGAGGAATCCCTATTTAAAGATAAACCAAAAATTACCTTGTTCTTATCCATAGGGAATAGCTGTAATCTATTAGGAAGCCTAGCAGAAAGTGTTCATTCTTCCTACAGCACCCCCACAGGTAAAATAAAGCATTACATAGCATCTATTCACATTGATGAGCTGACTGTGTAATACAGGACAGGACAGGTCCTCTAGAGTGAGAGACGCTCTTTGTAACTCAGTTACCATGACTTCTCTGACTACATCAGATTACTCCAGTATCACCAGTTCATTGCCTTACCCTCACCAGTATGTTTCAGCATGTTCTACAGTCATTGCCGTTAGCAGTAATACTTTGAGATTATTCCTGTTTTTCCTGTCTGATTCCATCTATACTAGATATTAACCACTTCCAGACCGCCCATAGATTATATACGTCTGGAAGGTGGTTGTCTAGTTCTGCAAGGACGTACTGGTACGTCCAAACAGAACTCAGCAGCTGCACGAAATCTTGCAGCTGCTGAAGCGGGGAGCCGGCTGTAACTTCAGCCAGAGCTCCCAGAGAGAAGGCAGGGAAGGTTTATTACTTTCCCTGCCTTCCCGGTTGCTGTGTATACAGCGCTCAATGAGGCCATGTTGCAGCTCCCCTCTGACCCGGTGGTCACGTCAATTTTCAAAAAAAGTCTGTTAGTGCTATTAATGGGTTAATAAGTGCACACAAATACCTTTAGCAGTGTTTTGAGTGATATCTGGGTTCTCTGGGAGCTCCCTAACTAGCCCGCCCACTACACCCCCAGCAGCCATCTTTATACTCCTAGTTCTCACTCACTCAGTAACCTTCTCCTTTGGCTGTAATCTTGTAATCACTTCCGTATATCATCATTAGTCACACAGAGATAGCTTCAGGACAACAATGAATTCTTTAGGCTTTATTTGGCATCTGGTAAAGATATATATACACACACACACACATACATAAACCTGAATATTTTGACAACTATATATCTCTCTTTTATATATATATATATATATATATATATATATATATATATACTGTATGTACAGTCATCTGAAAAAGTTTGGGCACCCCTATTAATCTTAATCATTTTTAGTTCTAAATATTTGGGTGTTTGCAACAGCCATTTCAATTTGATATATCTAATAACTGATGGACACAGTAATATTTCAGGATTGAAATGAGGTTTATTGTACTAACAGAAAATGTGCAATATGCATTAAACCAAAATTTGACCGGTGCAAAAGTATGGGCACCTCAACAGAAAAGTGACATTAATATTTAGTAGATCCTCCTTTTGCAAAAATAACAGCCTCTAGTCGCTTCCTGTAGCTTTTAATCAGTTCCTGGATCCTGGATGAAGGTATTTTTGACCATTCCTCTTTACAAAACAATTCCAGTTCAGTTAAGTTTGATGGTCGCCGAGCATGGACAGCCCGCTTCAAATTATCCCACAGATGTTCAATGATATTCAGGTCTGGGGACTGGGATGGCCATTCCAGAACATTGTAATTGTTCCTCTGCATGAATGCCTGAGTAGATTTGGAGCTGTGTTTTGGATCATTGTCTTGCTGAAATATCCATCCCCGGCGTAACTTCAAATTCGTCACTGATTCTTGTACATTATTCTCAAGAATCTGCTGATACTGAGTTGAATCCATGCGACCCTCAACTTTAACAAGATTCCCGGTGCCGGCATTGGCCACACAGCCCCAAAGCATGATGGAACCTCCACCAAATTTTACAGTGGGTAGCAAGTGTTTTTCTTGGAATGCTGTGTTTTTTGGACGCCATGCATAACGCCTTTTTGTATGACCAAACAACTCAATCTTTGTTTCATCAGTCCACAGGACCTTCTTCCAAAATGAAGCTGGCTTGTCCAAATGTGCTTTTGCATACCGGCGACTCTGTTTGTGGCGTGCTTTCAGAAACGACTTCTTTCGCATCATTCTCCCATACAGCTTCTCCTTGTGCAAAGTGTGCTGTATTGTTGACCGATGCACAGTGACACCATCTGCAGCAAGATGATGCTGCAGCTCTTTGGAGGTGGTCTGTGGATTGTCCTTGACTGTTCTCACCATTCTTCTTCTCTGCCTTTCTGATATTTTTCTTGGCCTGCCACTTCTGGGCTTAACAAGAACTGTCCCTGTGGTCTTCCATTTCCTTACTATGTTCCTCACAGTGGAAACTGACAGGTTAAATCTCTGAGACAACTTTTTGTATCCTTCCCCTGAACAACTATGTTGAACAATCTTTGTTTTCAGATCATTTGAGAGTTGTTTTGAGGAGCCCATGATGCCACTCTTCAGAGGAGATTCAAATAGGAGAACAACTTGCAATTGGCCACCTTAAATACCTTTTCTCATAATTGGATACACCTGGCTATGAAGTTCAAAGCTCAGTGAGGTTACAAAACCAATTTTGTGCTTCAGTAAGTCAGTAAAAAGTAGTTAGGAGTATTCAAATCAATAAAATGATAAGGGTACCCAAATTTTTGCACCGGTCAAATTTTGGTTTAATACATATTGCACATTTTCTGTTAGTACAATAAACCTCATTTCAATCCTGAAATATTACTGTGTCCATCAGTTATTAGATATATCAAATTGAAATAGCTGTTGCAAACACCCAAATATTTAGAACTAAAAATGATTAAGATTAATAGGGGTGCCCAAACTTTTTCATATGACTGTATATGATATATAGATAGATAGATAGATAGATAGATAGATAGATATAGATATAGATATAGATATATTTATGATTGCTAGAAATGTATGTCTCTCTCTTTCTTTATCATATATATACAGTGTCGGACTGAAGAACTTAGAGCCCACCAGCCCTGTGTGCAGACATAGCACACAATCTGCCAGCAGGAATATTGAGCCCCTCCCCCACAGTATAATGCTGTACATGGTATATACAGTGCTGGCCAAAAGTATTGGCACCCTTGCAATTCTGTCAGATAATACTCAATTTCTTCCAGAAAATGATTGCAATCACATATGCTTTGGTAATAATATCTTCATTTATTTTGCTTGCAATGAAAAAACACAAAAGAGAATGAAAAAAAAGTCAAATCATTGATCATTTTACACAAAACTCCAAAAATGGGCCGGACAAAAGTATTGGCACCCTCAGCCTAATACTTGGTAGCACAACCTTTAGACAAAATAACTGCGAACAACCGCTTCCGGTAACCATCAATGAGTTTCTTACAATGCTCTGCTGGAATTTCTCCAGGTCCCTGAGATTTGAAGGGTGCCTTCTCCAAACTGCCATTTTGAGATCTCTCCACAGGTGTTCTATGGGATTCAGGTCTGGACTCATTGCTGGCCACTTTAGAAGTCTCCAGTGCTTTCTCTCAAACCATTTTCTAGTGCTTTTTGAAGTGTGTTTTGGGTCATTGTCCTGCTGGAAGACCCATGACCTCTGAGGGAGACCCAGCTTTCTCACACTGGGCCCTACATTATGCTGCAAAATTTGTTGGTAGTCTTCAGACTTCATAATGCCATGCACACGGTCAAGCAGTCCAGTGCCAGAGGCAGCAAAGCAACCCCAAAACATCAGGGAACCTCCGCCATGTTTGACTGTAGGGACCGTGTTCTTTTCTTTGAAGGCCTCTTTTTTTTTCCTGTAAACTCTATGTTGATGCCTTTTCCCAAAAAGCTCTACTTTTGTCTCATCTGACCAGAGAACATTCTTCCAAAAAGTTTTTGGCTTTCTCAGGTAAGTTTTGGCAAACTCCAGCCTTGCTTTTTTATGTCTCTGGGTCAGAAGTGGGGTCTTCCTGGGTATCCTACCATAGAGTCCCTTTTCATTCAGACGCCGACGGATAGTACAAGTTGACACTGTTGTACCCTCGGACTGCAGGGCAGCTAGAACTTGTTTGGATGTTAGTTGAGGTTCTTTAGCCTCCATCCGCACAATCTTTCGTTGAAATCTCTCGTCAATTTTTCTTTTCCGTCCACATCTAGGGAGGTTAGCCACAGTGCCATGGGCTTTAAACTTCTTGATGACACTGCGCACGGTAGACACAGGAACATTCAGGTCTTTGGAGATGGACTTGTAGCCTTGAGATTGCTCATGCTTCCTCACAATTTTGCTTCTCAAGTCCTCAGACAGTTCTTTGGTCTTCTTTCTTTTCTCCATGCTCAATGTGGTACACACAAGGACACAGGACAGAGGTTGAGTCAACTTTAATCCATTTCAACTGGCTGCAAGTGTGATTTAGTTATTGCCACCACCTGTTATGTGCCACAGGTAAGTTACAGGTGCTGTTAATTACACAAATTAGAGAAGCATCACATGATTTTTCAAAGGGTGCCAATACTTTTGTCCACCTCCTTTTTTATGTTTGGTGTGGAATTATATACAATTTGGCTTTTTGACAATTCTTTTTGTGGTTTTCCATTGACGAAAAATTAAATGAAGATATTATTACCAAAGCATTTGTGATTGCAATCATTTTCTGGAAGAAATTGAATATTACCTGACAGAATTGCAGGGGTGCCAATACTTTTGGCCAGCACTGTAATGCTCCACAGTGGCCCCGCACAGTATAATGCTCCATAGTAGCCCCTGCACAGTATAATATGCACCACAGTGGCCCCCACAGTGTAATATGGATTGCGCAAGTGCAGTCTATATTATACAGCGCTACATGCTGGCAGGATTCCCCGGCACCTCCTCTTTGGGACATGTACCTGCCGACACCTCCTCTTTTGACCCGTCCCACAGCCCCATTACACTTACCTTTTTTTTCCTTTCTGCTCTGGACTCGGGATGTCATTGGTACATGTCACAAAGACAAAATGCTGACAGCCCTCTGTATTGCGCATGTGTGATGGACTGCACACACAATGAAGAGGCAGCTTTCCAGGTATGACGTCTGGGTATACTAATGGGGCTGGGGTGTGGACTTCTTTCCACTGACTTTCTGGGGTGTTGATATCCATTAGACTGAGACCCCAAAACATCAGCGGAAAGGCAAAAAATGTAATATATGTAAGTCACATGATCTACATATATTACAGTAAAGCTAAAAAAATTGCAAATAAATGTAATTTAGAAAGTTGGAGGGGGGGGCATGGGGGGGCCTTATGGTTAAAATATTAATTTATCCTGGATAACCCCTTTAAGCATCAGATTAGCTTAGGGCAAAAGAGCCAGCCTGCTAAGTATCTCAACTCAAACCACAGTCATGGCCAAGGGTTATCACCGGAGCCAGATCTTTATAATTAGTTTATACCAATGTCCTAAGAGAGTGGTCCCCGACACATGAGTAATGTTCTAAGAGAGTGGGGTCCGACACAAGAGTAATGTCCTAAGAGAGTAGTCCCTGACACAAGAGTAATGTCCTAAGAGAATAGTCCCTGACACAAGAGAAATGATCTAAGAGAGTGGTCTCCAACACGAGTAATGCCCTAAGAGAGTAGTCCCTGACACAGGAGTAATCTCCTTAGAGTGTGGTCACTGACACAAGAGTAATGCCCTAAGAGAGTAGTCCCTGACACAGAAGTAATGTCCTTAGAGAGTGGTCCGTGACACGAGAGTAATGTCCTAAGAGAATAGTCCCTGACACAAGAGAAATGATCTAAGAGAGTGGTCTCCAACACAAGAGTAATGCCCTAAGAGAGTAGTCCCTGACACAGGAGTAATCTCCTAAGAGTGTGGTCACTGACACAAGAGTAATGTCCTAAGAGAGTAGTCCCTGACACAGAAGTAATGTCCTTAGAGAGTGGTCCCTGACATGAGAGTAATGTCCTAAGAGAGTGGTCCCCGACACAAGAGTAAAGTCCTAAGAGAGTGGTCCCCGACACAAGAGTGATGTCCTAAGAGAGAGGTCCCTGACACAAGAGTGATGTCCTAAGAGAGTGGTCCCCGACACAAGAGTGATGTCCTAAGAGAGTGGTCCCCGACACAAGAGTAATGTCCTAAGAGAGAGGTCCCTGACATAAGAGTGATGTCCTAAGAGAGTGGTCCCCGACACAAGAATAATGTCCCCGACATGACAGTAATTTCCTGCCCCATCCCCTCAGGTCATGTACAAGGCATAACGCAATGTATTCCATTGATAAGCTACTGCAAGTCACGATGATCTGGTTAGTGGGATCTGATAGGTCGGGGGGAGCACAATCTGAGCATAGTGGTAGCCTTGTTCACTCAGCTGTTTCTGTATGATGATGGAGGAGAATCATGTATGAGTGGTGACCATTGTACTAGGAATTTTGGATTGGGCACTCGGGTGTGGCATGATCCCCATCACATATTAGTGGTATTTCCAGGTGATATGGAAAAAAAACATTAAAGGACAACTGGTACCAAAGATAAATCTTAGATGTTGGTGTTTCTCTTCTTACCTTCACAGACTCTGGAAAGCTATGTGCTAGTATACTCCAGAGAGCCGAGAGCTTTGAGGAACAAGTCAGGACTAACATTCTAGAGATGGGAAATACAAGGTAATACTAACATGATCAAAATACAGAATAAAGGAAAGTGACATGTATAGGACATTATAGAGGAGACATCACACAGGATTGCACGTACAGGACATGATGGAGGACACATCACATAGAATTACATATATAGGACATGATAGAGGAGACATCACACAGGATTGCACGTACAGAACATGATGGAGGACAAATCACATAGAATGACATATATAGGACATGATAGAGGAGACATCACACAGGAGGACATGTACAGGACATGATAGAGGAGACATCACACAGGAGGACATGTATAGGACATTATAGAGGAGACATCACACAGGAGGACATGTACAGGACATGATAGAGGAGACATCACACAGGAGAACATGTACAGGACATGATAGAGGACACATCACACAGGAGGACATGTACATGACATGATAGAGGAGACATCACACAGGAGGACATGTACAGGACATGATAGAGGACACATCACACAGGAGGACATGTACAGGACATGATAGAGGAGACATCACACAGGAGGACATGTACAGGACATGATAGAGGAGACATCACACAGGTATTTTAATACTTCTGAGGCCTGGCATATTTTCAGGCCAAATAATTAGGGTCACCAGTAGGGTGTTTCTAAGAACAGTCTAGTAACTGGAGAGCAGACATTTTAGATACTGAAAATATATAGAAAAAAGTCATTTTACACCATCCCCTGGGATTTTAATTTTTGGAAAGCATTTCTGCAGTAAAAAAAAAAAAAAATCACTCTACAAGTTGATAAATTTCTTGAGGAGTGAAGTTTTCACAATGAGATCACTTCTTGGTCCTCTCCACTGCACTGGCACCTTGGGGTCCCTGCAAATGTGTCATGGTATGTCAGGATGTCTTAAATAGAGTAGGAAAATAATAATAAAGAATAAAACTTCACTTTTATTTCTTATATTTATAAAAATGTAATGGAAGAACGAAACAAACTAGTGCTACCCACTGCTACCATGTGTTCAGTGATATTGAGGGTTGAGATCTCATAAAGCTCATGTATAATCGTTGATTATGTAGATAATCTGTTTTCCCTTAGTCCGAACAGCAGCACAATATGGGGTATTTCTGCCCCTGTGTGCTGGTAGGACAGGCGAAATTTATAATTTACATAATTAATTAAGCAATACTCCCCTATAAGAGGCAAAAGAGACCTCACCCCACTGTGTTAGTTATAAATAATAAAGAAAAAAATAACAATCCTTCTTAAGGGGGTGAAGCTTGTGCTGCTGTTCGGACTAAGGGAAAACAGATTATCTACATAATCAACGATTCCCTTACGTCCAACAGCAGCACAATATGGGGACGTAGCAAGTAGATCCCCTAGGGAGGGTTCTCTCGCACTACAGTACAGTATGAATGTCCAAAGGCAGTAGCCTCTGAGCTACGAACATCCAACCGATAGTGACAAACAAAGGTTAGGTGGAATGACCAAAAGCACCTGCACAAATCTGCTGAAAAGGCAAGACCGACTCTCAGCCCAGGAGGCTGACACAGTCCTGGTTGAATGGTCTCTGATGAACTCGGGTGGTGTTAACCCGAGCAAAAAGAAATTGCTTCCTTAATCCATCCTGATCAAGAGTGTTTGAAAGCCTTAAGACCTTTGTCTCAGAGGTGTAACTACCAGGGTAGCAGCGGTAGCGGCTGCCACAGGGCCCGGGACATTACGGGGCCCCGCGGGCCCCCAATGCTTTTTTTTTTTTTTAAATAGACCGTTACCTGCTGGAGTAACCCCAGCAGGTAACGGGCCCTATATACTTACCGTTCCCCGGGATCCTGCTCACGGCCGCCTGCGCTTCCGATTCTGCGGAGGCGGCTGTGAGCAGTAGTGGGGTTCGGTAGGTAAGGCCGCAAGCCGAACACCACAATCACTGCTATCATTATACTCCGCGGTCTGAAAAGACCCCGGAGTATAATAATCGGAGGCCCAGGGGAGTTGAGGGAACATAAAAAACAATGTACTTACCTCTCCTACGCTTCTCCAGGCTTCGGGCCTGTTTGGTAACGTCCCAGACGTCAGCCGACGTCATTTTGCATCGCGACGCCAGCCCGCATCACGTGACGCCGGCCTGGTCCAAGATTGAAGAAGGCCGAAGTAGCAAGGAATGGACCGGAGAGAGGAACAGGTAAGTAACATTGTTTTTTTTATGTTTCTATCCTCTCCTTGGTCTCCAATCATTATACTCTGGGGTCTGAAAAGACTCCAGAGTATAATAATTGTTCATTGGTGGTCCACAATGGGACATCATACTGTGTGCATGGGATACTATGAGGCATAATACTGTGTGCAGGGGCCACTATGGGACATAATACTGTGTGCAGGGGCCACTATGGGGCATAATAGTGTGTGCAGGGGCCACTATGCTGCATAATACTGTGTGCAGGGGCCACTATGGGGCATAATACTGTGTGCAGGGGCCACTATGGCGCATAATATTGTGTGCAGGAATGCGTTTTTTTGGGGGGGGTTGGAGGGGGCGGTCCAGGGGGCGGTTGGGGGCAGTGGTTCGGAGGGGGGGGCTATGTCAAATGTTCGCCTTGGGGCCCAGCCATTCCTAGTTACGTCACTGCTTTGTCTCTACCATATATATTCATTAAGAGGTTCTCTGATCTTCTGAAGGGCCATGTACGCAGAAGATAAGGTTTGGAGACACAGAATATCTTTGAAATGTTTATTTCTTTCAGTAATTAAACTAAAAAAGTGACCTCCTATATTTTCTAGATTCACACAAATAAATTCTTTAAAAATCAGACAATGTGATTTTCTGGATTTGTTTTCTCATTTTGTCTCTCATAGTTGAGGTCTACTATGATGACAATTACAGGTCGGCCTCATCTTTTTAAGTGGGAGAACGTGCACAATTGGTGGCTAACTAAATACTTTTTTTTCCCCACTGTATATGTTCTGGGCATCTCAAAGTATTAATGATAACAACATAAATTATACATGAGCTTTATGAGATCTCAACCCTCAATATCACTGAACACATCGTAGCACTGGGTAGCACTAGTGTGTTTCGTTCTTCAATTACATTTTTATACATATAATAAATAAAAGTGAAGTTTTATTCTTTATTATTATTTTTCTACTCTATCTAAAACATCCTGATATATATTTAAAAATTTTGATAGAGATCTAGGCAGGGTCTGACCTCCTGCAGCCTGACTAATTGGTCTTTATGTAAATGTGTCGTGGTACCTGAAAAAAAGGGATTCTAGCAAACTCTGCCCTCTGTGGGGTCAAAATGCTCGCTATACCCTTTGATAAAATCCTAGTTTCCAAAATTGGTCACATTTTTGGGGGTACCATTGCCATGGTACTTGAGCGGCTCTGCAAATGAGACATGAAAAAATCTGCCCTCCAAAAACCAAATAGAGCTCCTTCCCTTCTGAGCCACATACAACAGTTCACAGCTACATATGGGGTTATAAACTTTGGGGTGCTTTTTGGTGTTTTTCTGGGAATTAAAAGTAATTTCTCATTTTCATAGCTCAGTTTCAACAACCACTATTTAACAGCTATGGGGTTAAAATGCTTACTATACCCCTTACGATAAACTCCTTGAGGAGTGTAGTTTCCCGTATGGGTTCACTTATTGGGGTTTCTACTATTCTTATACCTCAGGGGCTGTGCAAATGTGACATGGGACCTGAAAATGATACCAATAAATTCTACTTCCAAAAGCCTAGTGGCACTTATTCCCTTCTTCCCAAGTGCCCAAACATCCACATGTGGGGTAGATCTATACCCAGGAGAAATTGTGCAACAAATTGTGGGATGCATTCCTTCTTTAACCCCTTGCAAATACATTTCAGAAAAAAATTCTATTGAAAAAAAAATTACATTTTACCACCATTTTGCTTTAAATCCTGTGAAACAAAAGGTTAATAAACTCGAATAAACTTGTTTTGAATGCTTTGAGGGGTACAATTTTGAAAATGTGTGACTTATAGGGGTTTCTACTAAATTTGACTTTAAAATTCCTTTCAGAACTGAATTGGTCCCTAAAAATTGGTTTGCAATTGTCTTGGAAATTTGGAAAATTGCTATTTGTCTTGTAGGCTTACCTTTCCTCGTCGTCCTGCGTTACCTCGGCATACTCTTCAGGCCTCTTCTGGCCTCCAGATGATGTCACACTCCCTGGGGTCACTGCTGAAGCCTGTGACTGGGCCTCAGAAGTCTTGTGGCTCGTGTCCATGTCACAACTCTGGGTGTCTGGGTCGTGAAGTTGATGTGCCCCACATGACCACTGAGGCTCAATCACAGACCTCAGTGGTGACTTCGGGGAGTGTGACACCAGCTGGAGGCCAGGATTGGCCTGAAAAGGATAGAGGGAGACTGTTGGATGCTGCAAGGATACCCAGGAGAAGTGAGGCAAGGTTAGTGTGTTATTTTACTTCACCTCCCCTGGGCCTGTACTTATTACGGTATAGCCTGGGGACTGATGAGACCACTGAATATAATAATAGCACTTCCGGTTCTATCCAAACAAGTTCGGAACAAAATGAACCAGAGGTCTCAAGAATAATCGTCAAAACGAATCTCCTGAGGTTTTCCCATCTCGATTTTCAAGGTATTAACATATAACTATATAAATGTGTTATTGTTATATTCGTAACGCTACGCAGAGTACAGGTAACCTAGAATTCTGGCTGCCCAGTGAACACCAGAAAAACTAAAACTCATAAGAAAATGATGCAAATCTGTTTTTTCTACATCCCCCTATTCTGAATTTTTTTGCAGCTTCCCAGTACATTATACAAATTATTAAATGGTATCACCAGGAAGCACAATCTGTCCTACAAAAAATAAGCCCCATATAGCTCTGTGAATGGAAAAATAAATAGGGTATGACTTATGGATGCCAGGGAGTAAAAATTATATAAAAAAATGTTTTTTGTGGGAAGGGGTTAAACAACAAGTCTAAGGTGTCCAATAAAGCAGGATCCACAAGCAGACTAAAGCTATGTTCACACATAGGAATTGGAGAGGAACTTGAAGCAGTCTTCCACCTGAGATTCCTCTCCAAATTCTGGCCCTGTGTAACCCAAAGCAGAGCTTTGGATTTCTGCTTGCTGACTAGCGTCAGAAACAAGGGGGATAGTCAGCGCTAGTCTCACGTCGTGGGTTCTGTGGCTGAATGAGCAGGATGAAAAAGCTGTATGTCCCAGAATCCACCTAAAATCAGCTGCAGATTCCATCACGTGAATAGAAGAGCACATGAAACCATCAACGTGAAACAACACGTGCTGAGCAGCTATACACTGTCACTGTAGGAAGAAGAACTAACCTGACTGTGGTGTCCCCTCTCCAGTGGATAAATAGGGTGACCAGCTGACGCGGCAGATGGATCTGCTCCACTGATACTTGCAGGCTAGCATGTATAGCAGTGCTCCAGATTGCTGGGTTGAGAATATCAGGATTGATAGTCCATCGGTCTTCCAAGTCGCTGTAATACAAGACCTCTTCCCATGATACCGCCCTGGCCGGTGGCATTCCACATAATTTAGATAGCAGAAGAAAGCTTGAATAACATTGAGAGGACATCAAACAGACAACGGCGCAAGAAAAACTTGTCCTTCTACTTCTGACTTGTTTCAAAAACCAAAATGTTTTTTTTTCTCAGGTAATAAATTGTCCATTTTTGCATAATTGACATTCCTATCTTGTACGTCATCAAAAAAGTTTATGGTGGATGCCATTTTGGATAGGATTTGTATCAGAAAGTATATGAGACACTGTTTTAAGGGTATTACAGGACAGCTTAACTAAACTTTGGATCAACTCTTGATTTTTTGGCACAAATTGTGCCGTCATAAATTTTTTTTTATATACTTTATTAATGGATTTTGGCTCCTTGCCATGAAATCCTGCACTTGCATAACCAGCTCTTCTACCACTGAAAACTTTTTAAACTGTCATGTCTTGAAGTCGGGAACACATGGGAATTGTGAGGAAGGTCACTAGGCATTTAAAGTGTCATGGACAGCAGGTCTGGACCAACTGCGTCACCAAACTGGTTTGGCTTAGGATCACTCCTTAAGGGAGTTGTCTAAGTATCCTTCATCGTTTAGGCCTAAATTCAATGATGGTTGTGAATTGTGAATGACGATGGTGAATGATTACTGCATGCAGCAAACCAAAGATGTCAAGATTCTCAATTCAGCTGGATGAGGAGACATATGTAAGACCCCTCCCCCGACCCAGATTGCCTGCAAATTTAGTTCTATAGTTTGGCTCTGAACCTGATTGTGTGTGTTAGATTGCTTTTCTGACCCTCGGCTTGTTTTCTGGTTATACTTTTAACTGCTGATTTTGCCATTGACGTACCTATTCAGATTTGACCCTTGGCTTTCTATTGGATATCAGTTTTGTCTCCTGATTCTGTCTCTTACGACTTCTCCTGGTTTTGACACTTTGCCTGGAAGATCTCCTGTTTCTGATCATCCCTATTAGTAAATATGGGTTCTGGTTTGGTTTCAGTTAGTGGAGCATTTTTGTCCTTTCCAGTTTCTGGTGATGATAATTCAGATGTCCCAATTCAACAAAGACCATCTGGCCTCACAACTGGCACTGATGAAGGCATTTGGGGGTCTGTATTTATCTTGTAGTACTGTGATGGTTTTAAATAGCTTGTTGTTCTGCTCGCTGTTATCAGGCAGAGCAGATATCTTAACTCATATTATGCTATCACTATCACACTCTCTCATACTGGTCAATGGAAATTCAACATGGCACCTCATGGCAAAGAACTTTCTGAGGATGGCCTAGGCTATAAGACAATTGCACACACCTTGAAATGGAGCTGTAGCACGGTGGCCACGACCTTAGAGCGGTTTAACAAGACAGGTTCCACTTTGAACAGGCCTCGCTATGGTCAACCAAAGAGGTTGAGTGCCCATGCTCACCATCATATACAGAGGTTGTCTTTGTAAAATAGATGAGTATGACGTGGGGGGGGCTCAGTCTGTCAGTACTCAGACCATATGCCACACACTGCATCAAATTGGTCTGCATGGCTATCATCGCTGAAGGAAGCCTCTTCTAAAGATGATGCACAAGAAAGCTGAAAACAAGCAGACTAAGGACATGGATTACTGGAACCATGTCGAGTGGTCTGCTGAGACCAAGATAAACTTATATGGTTCAGATGGTGTCAATCGTTTATGGAGGCAACCAGGTGAGGAGCACAGAGACAAGTGTGTCTTGCCTACAGTCAAGCATGGTGGTGGGAGTGCCATGGTTTGGGGCTGCATGAGTGCTGCTGGCTGTCGTGAGCTACAGTTCATTGAGGGAACCATGAATGCCAACATGTACTGTGACATACTGAAGCAGAGCATGATCCACTCCCTTTGGAAACTGGACCACACGGCGGTATTCCAACATTATAACAACCCTAAACACACCTCCAAGACAACCACTTGAGAGTAAAGGTGCTGGACTGGCCAAGCATGTGTCCAGACCTAAACCCTATTGAGAATCTGTGGGGCTTCCTCTAATGGAAGGTGGAGGAGCGCAAGGTCTCTAACATCCACCAGCTCTGTAATGTTGTCATGGAGGATTGAAAGAGGATTCCGGTGGCAACATGTGACACTCTAGTGAACTCCATGCACAAGAGGGTTAAGGCAGTGCTGAAAAGTAACGGTGGCCACACAAGATATTGACACTTCGGGAACTATTTGTCCATTTTCAATTAGGGGTGTACTCATTTTTGTTGCCAGAGTTTTAGACATTAATGGCTGTGTGTTAAGTGATTTTGATGGCACAACAAATTTACACTGTTATACAAGCCATACACTGACTACTTTACATTGTATCAGAGTGTCAGTTCTTTAGTGTTATCCCAGGAAAATATATAATGAAATAATTGTAAAAATGTGAGCAGTGTACTCACTTTTGTGAGATACTGTATATATCTTATAGGAAACACAGTCTAGCAACTTTTACCCCTTGGTGACCATCCTGAGGTGGTGCAAGAGGAACTGGAGGCGGAAGAAGAACTGGGTCTAGGTCTTAGTTGTGGATGACCTGAAACTCCTAGACTTGAGGAGGAAGAGGAGGAAGACTTCCCTTTGGATGCAGAGGAGGGCCTCTTATATTTCACAGCTGGGGAAGACGCTGACCCTTTTTTATTTCTCTTGAAATTCAGTAAATGATCACTTTCCCCAATGCTATATTGCTGTGGCATCTTTACCCATGCAGAGAAAATTTTTGGCAACTTGTCAATTCTACCCTTTTCAATTGGCAGGCAATCCAGGCATGCCTACAGTGTGCCACATGCCACTGCCACACTGCTGGCCTGATAACAAAATAAAATGAAAAAACGCCATTGCTTCTTGCAATACCAATGACATTCTGCATTCTGTTCCCATAAAGGGATAGTTTTTTGACAGCTTTATTTCTGGAAAGCCTTTTATTCTGTGTCACTTTGTAACCAGGCACCCTGCCACAAATTTCTCTTCAAAATAACAAGATTGTTGCACTTACTAGTTCCCAAAACCGGCTAGTTTGTAGAAAACCATTACTTTTTCAAAAATAACCACTGTGTAGACACGGGTGGCATCTTCCCACAAAACAGGCTAATTTTTAAAGCACTTTAAATGTTAAAAAGTGAAAAATAACATGACAGAACAGTGTATGGTTAAACCAGCAATTTGTATCCACTGCCTACCAACTGTTTTTACTGTCACTTTGACATTACTTCGGCTCTGTTTGCCTGTGTTCAGGTTTCCATTCTTTGGGTCCACTTGGGTCCCAAAAAAATGGAATCTCAATCCGCTTAAAAAACGGTTACCTGCGGAAACCCGTGGACCCCATAGACTATAATGGGGTCCACACGGTTTCCGCCCAAAAAATGTGAAGAGAAAAGCGCTGCTTGCAGGACCTAAAATGGATCTTTGGACCAAACCACCCAAAGCAAAATGAGCGGCCGCTATGGCACATTATACCTTGTGAAGGGGCCGCTATGGGACATTCTACTATGTGGAGGGGCCACTGTGGGACATTATAGTGTGTTTAAATGAGGCATTATACTTTGTGGGGGGGCCTCTATGTGACATTATGCTGCGTGGAGGCCACTATGGGACATTATACTGTGTGAAGGGGCCACTGTGGGACATTATAGTGTGTTTAAATGAGGCATTATACTTTGTGGGGGCCAGGAAAGGGGGCAGTATGCTGTTGGGGGCCCAAGTCAAAAGTATGCTATGGGGCCCAGTCTTTTCTAGTTATGTCCCTTGTGAGAAGGTGACTGGTAAAGTTCTGGAAGGTCGCTATATCTCCCCCAGATTCCTCACTTATGTATGGTAAGTGAGGTTGCAACACGGATATCTGTAACAAAACCTCAGCTGTGAGAAGGCCTTTCTGTTAACCACTTCTTGTCCTACTAGGGACGGACCTTCAGTCACAGGTGGTTACTGGGCCTCATTAATTGCCTATAAAAGGTTTTCAAGACCTCAGTCCTAAGAAGTTCCTGGGGGAGAGGAGGAGCCGGGTTCTGTCCTAAGACCCAGACAACTGGTGAGAGACCAGTGTGAACTTTTCCTTGTGTTTTTGCCCTGTGTGTTGACCGTGTGGCTGAAGCAGGGGTGCACTGCTAATGAGGCGAAGTGAGGCGGCCGCCTCAGGCAGCACTATCCGTCACTGTCTGCGGGGCGGCATTTTTACTATTTATTTAATGTAAGCCAGCCCAGGACAGGTCGCTTTAAAAAAAACAAAGCTGAGCGGGGCTTGTCCTGGGCTGGTTTACGAGACCTCTGCATGTCAGCGCAGGCGGCGATACAATGACGTCATCACGCCGTTTACGCTGAGACACAGATGTCACGGACAAGAAGAGAAGGCGGCGGTGGCTCCATCAAGGCATTGCAGGTAGATGAGGAGAACTTTTTTTTATATATATAAATAGGCAGTAACCTGCTGGAGTAACCCCAGCAGATAACGGCCTATTTATTTACCTACCCCGCGTCTGCTCGTGGCCGCTTGCCGCTGTGAGCAGCCGCGGGCATCGGTAAGTGAGGCCTCAGGCCTCAAATACTACTATTATTATACTCTGGGGTCTTCTCAGACCCCAGAGTATAATAATTGGAGACCCAGGGGAGGTGAGGGAACATAAAAACCAATGCTACTTATCTCTCTGATGTTACTCCATGCAGGCTTGGGCCCTCTGGTGATGTCATCAGGTTGCGTTGCCAGCCTGATCACGTGACATGTGTGCGCAATTAAACAGGGCCGAAAGCTACAGGGAGTGCACCAGTGTCCAGGATAGGTAAGTAACACTAGTTTTTATGTTTGTCACCTCCCCTGGGTCTACGATCATTATACTCTGGTGTCTGAAAAGACCCCAGAGTTTAATAATAGTTCATGGGTGGGCAACTATGGGGCATAATACCGTGTGCAGGGGCCACTATGGGGCATAATACCGTGTGCAAGGGCCACTGTGGAGCATAATACTGAGTGCAGGGGCCACTGTGGAGCATAATACTGAGTGCAGGGGCCACTATGGAGCATAATACTGTGTGCAGGGGCCGCTATGGAGCAAAACCGTGAGGGGCCACTAGGAGCATAATACCGTGTGCAGGGGCCACTATGGGGCATAATACCGTGTGCAGGAGCCACTATGGGGCATAATACCCTGTGCAGGGGCCACTATGAAGCATAATACTGTGTTCAGGGGCTACTATGGAGCATAATACCGTGTACAGGGGCCACTAGGGAGCATAATACCGTGTGCAGGGGCCACTATGGAGCACAATACCGTGTGCAGGGGCTGCTACGAGGCATAATACAGTGTGCAGGGGCCACTATGGAGCATAATACCGTGTGCGAGGGGCACTATAGAGCATAATACCATGTGCAGGGGCCAATATGGGGCATAATACCGTGTGCAGGGGCCACTATAGAGCATAATACTGTGTGCAGGGGTTGCTGTGGAACATAATACCGTGTGCAGGGGCCACTATGGAGCATAATACCATGTGCAAGGGCCAATACGGGGTATAATACCATGTGCAGGGGCCACTAGGGAGCATAATGCTGTGTGCAGGGGTTGCTGTGGAACAAAATACTGTGTGCAGTGGCCACTGCGGGGCATAATACCATGTGCAGGGGCCACTATGGAGCATAATACCGTGTGCAGGGGCCGCTGCAGGCCGTAATACTGTGTGCAGGGGCTGCTGTGGAACATTATAGTGTGTGTAAATTGGGCGCTATAAACGGGCTATGGCGCCTGTTTATATTATACGCTGTCTATTTATAGTGACCGTGTGATGTAATTACAGTCTTGACACATAGATGTTTATAGGACGAGGCTGTAGTTACATTACATGGCCGCTATGAGATGACTGACACTATGTAAACAGATGCGGTCACGGCGCTTAGACAGGTACCACGGTTCATTCAAACGGCTGATCAGTGGGGGTCCTGGGTTTTTGAGCCCCACTGATTATTTTATTAATGACCTGGAAAACCTTTTAATTAGGAAACCTATGGGGCATTGATAAAGGGCACTATTCATACAGGGTACACACGGACATTATTAATATAAAGATGCACTTGGGGGTATTATTCATTATGGGGGGTTATATTATATATTTTATAATTGGGGTAGCAGCAGGATGGGTGTGCAGGTGAGGACAATGTGGGTCGGTGCCTGGAAAAGTGAGGAGCCAAAGATGTCTGTGTTGCAAACTTTACAGAGACAAGTCACAGCTGGAAGAAGTGGTCATGGTGGTCCAAAGGGAAGAGAAGGGAAATGTGAAGGATTAGTCAGAGACGTCTCCTGTAAGTCACAAAATTTTTTCCCCACACACACACACACTGGGTGGGAATGCTTCCTGACCGCAGCCAGGCTGAATATAGACGTGTCGCTAGGTGGGTGGATGGACGAACCCGTGTGGCTCTCATTCAACTTTGATGGGAGTGCCGAAGATACCTGAAGTCCAGTATTCAGCTATCTGCGGCGCTCCTATTATAGAGAATGATACTGAAGTAATACAGGAAAAAGAATTCTTAATAACTGTTTCATAACTTTGTGCATTGTGTATATTGTGCGACGATAGCAGCGTGTGAAGCTAGTAGCATGGAAAGGCAATTTTTTTTTTTTTTGGGGGGGGGGGGCGTCTTTCTATAGTCCGCCTCAGGCAGCAAAGAGGCTAGGTTCACCACTGGGCTGAAACAAGCCACATGTATAGTTAAGACTTCTTTCTTTAGTTAATAGCTCAGACGAGCAGGATTTCTGTTTTTTTTGCCTGACTGTTAAGGCTTATTTTTGTTTTGCCATTTTGGAAAATAAACGTACAGGGTAAAACCTGTTTATGACTAAGGCCCCACGTTGCGGAAAAGCTGCTTTTTTCATTGCAGATTTTGCTGCGGTTTTTTGAGCCAAAACCAGGAGTGAATTGGGCAGAAGAGAGAATTATAAGAGCTTCCTAGATTTTTCCATTCCTTTTGTCTTTGGCTCAAAAAACCGCAGCAAAATCTGCAACAAAAAAAGCTGCTTTTCCGCAACGTGGGGCCTTAGCCTATACCTGACTGACTGTCTGGGTCTGCTGCTGCTGCCACTGAGCCTATCCTCCCACACCCTGTTTATATTTATTATACCCTGCCTGTGTATATATTTATATATGTATGTATGTATCTGTGGGGGTTCACTGCACTGTTAACGGAATGAGACCCTGTTCACATGGAGGAATCTGGCGCTGATTTCACCCCCAAATCAGCGGCATATTCCTCCTTCATTCTGCCTCCCATTGAAAACAATTAGTGCAGGACACTGAAAAAAAGAAGCATCCTGCTGGATCTTGCCGCAGATTCTGGCCAAAGACAGCAGAGGAAGAAGCTGTCCAGGCCAAAAGTAGTTAAAGAGGACCTTTCATGTCCTCAGGCACATGCGATTTTAAATACCGTGTGACAACTTGGGGAATTAGTCTCAACATGGCAGCTGACTCCTGGTGCGGACAGCGGTGGTTCGTGGTTCTGACGGTTCTAGTGTAAAATAAAACTGGCTTTATTCAGCTTAACTGCAACATAACAAAACAACAAACATCTAGGCCACAGTTAGGGCACTAACTGACTCCTTGAACCCCTAACTAGCCTGACTACTGCTCAGCTCCAGCAACAGTCCCCTGTGGACCCCAGCCCTTCTGGGACAGAGCGTATCTCTCTGTCCTTAGCTGGTCCACCATCTCCTGCTCCCTGCAGGATGCTCCAGCCCCTCTGGAGATACACGCCCCACCCAAAGGTGTGGCTGAGGGCCTTTTCAGGGCTGGCCTGGGTCGCTCCCTAGCGCCCTCTAGGTTCACATACTCACATACCCTCCCCCTCAGCTCACTACCCATGGGATGAGCTACAATGGGACGAGACATCCTATGACGAAGTCCCTCTTCAACCATGTATGCCTGTCCAGTGTCTCTCCAGAAGTCCCAATCTGGCGGTCTCTTCTTCCAGATTCCAGTTACTCGACACTTCCGGTTTCTCATCACTTTAACTGCTACGCCAAGATCCTGGCCATTCTGTGCAAAGGCAAGTTTTACCTCATCACCTTCACAAGTCGCCGTACAGGGGATCACATCATTTTCATCACATTTCTCACCATAGTCTTTAGCCATCCCATTGCATGACTTTGATTCCTTTAGTGAATAGCTGTAAGAATCTTCATCTTCTCCTATCATGAATCCACAGGAGCTCAGAGACCAACTAACACGTACTTCATGCACATCAATGTCTTTAGAGTATAACTGTTTCACGGGTACTTTTTCTGTAACCTTCATCTCAAAGCAAACTTTGCCATCACCATCAAGGCTTAGAAGTTTAGGAGACATAGGCTGCTTGCTCTCCTCTTTGTTTGAGATACACCAGCTCTGTACCGCAATATCTTCTTCTGCACAAGGGCCATACAGTACACCCTCACAAAACAGATCCCGCTGAACTACATTTTCTGGTATGTCTTTAACAACTGCCACATCATATATTGGAATGGTTTCTGTATAATGCTTCCACACCTGTAGAGCGCATGTTGCGGTGCTGTGATAGATTGCAAGAATTTTCGTGCCAACTCCTTTCTGACAGTACAGGAGCTCGTGACATCGTCATCTCAACATTCTCCGAGTTATTATCATTCTCTGTGCTAACACCGGAGGACTGGGATACCAAGTTTTCAACATCACAGTTTTTTCTGTCAGTACCCAGATGCTTTTTGGTTACAGGTTTTGGCTGCCTTAATGTCTCTGCTTTCTCTGCCTCTATGCTGGCAGCTTTCTCCAATTCTAACGCCTTCTGTAGCGCACAAATCTCTGATTCCAGTTCCAGAACTTTCTTCACTGCCACATTTTTCTGAGCAGCCTCAATCTCAGTTTTTACTAGTGCACCTTGCAGCTCTGATTCTTTAGAGGTAAACAGGCTCTGCAGCGAGTCCTTCTCATCTTCTAGTGCTGCCAGCTTTGAAGATGCCGACTGTTCAGTATTGGATAAAGACTGCTGCAATCGATCTAATTCTTCTCTTTTAGATTCCACTTCGGTTTTTAACTGTTCTATCTGAAAAGTGTGCTCTTCCAACTTTATTTCTGACTCGCGCTTCACTTGATCCATCTGAAACTCCAGCTGTTTCTTGATTTCCTCCTGCTTGTTCACTTGCACCTTTAGTTTAGCAACAAGCATTTTTAGATCTACAATCTCAGCAGACAAATTAGACAGGTTTCCCTCAAATTGAATCTTCATGTCTTCTATCTGGAGGTCCAATTCTCTCTTGGCCCCTTCCAGCTTGTCATAAGCATTAGCTTTGTTCTCATACAATATCTGCACAGATTCCAGGTTTTTCTCAACTTCATCCTTGGAGCTAACCAAATCTTCCATTTCAGTGCACAGTTGCTTGTTGAGCCTCTCTAACTTGGCCTTCAATTCAAGGGCCTCTTCTAGGGAGTGAGCCAAGGCAAGAGCTTTGGTCTCTTTTCCACGAGCCTCTGCTTCAGCACGGTCACGTTCTTCTGCATATCTAGCAGAAAGAGTCTTCTCTTCACCAAGCAGCTGATTAAACTTTTTCTGCTTCTTTTCCAAATTTGGCACCATCCGACGTTGATGATCAAGATCTACACCTATATCTTCTAGTTCCTGCTGCAGTCTAATTTTCGTCTTCTCAAGTTTGTCATAAGCAGCAACCTTCTCCTCAAACCGTTGATTTGTAGCTTCTAGCTCCTTTTGCAACTTTTCCTTTAGTTCTTCAACAGAGTCCAAAGACCCAATACTATCCTCCATTTTTTTCTTCATATCAGTCGCCTGAGCCTGCAGTGTTGAAATCTGCTTTGTCAAATCTCTTTTTGCTATCTCCTCTTCCTTTAGTTGCTCAAGGAAACCATTTTTCTCATCTTCCATTTGTTTTAGTTTCGTACTAAGGTCAAGCTTCTGACAAGTTTCTTCTTGCAAAAGTTCCTGAGTGTCCTGAAGCTGAGATTCTAGTGTAGACAACTCTTTGGAAAGTTTGATAAACTTGCTGTCTGCTTGAGAAAGAAGCCCTGTGACATTATTCAATTCCACCTGTAGTCTGTTTGCCTTGTCTAGCAGTTCTGCTCGAAACCTGTCCCCTTCTGTGACTTTTAGTTGCAGCTCTTGAAGTTGAGGCTCTACTTTTTTATGACTCTCCTGTAAGGTTTGTACTTTCTGAGCATAGACAGACAACATCTCCATCAATTCTTTGTCTTTATTTTGCACCAAAACAGACAATTTCTCATTATCTTCACAAGATCCTGACAGCGCCCTCTCCAGGCTACATATTCTAGCTTTGAGTTCCCTTTCTCTTTGTTCCAGAACTCCAGCTCTGCCTCGCCATTCGTGGATTTCACTATTTAGGCGAACCTGCTTTAGTGCATGCAAGTTTTGCTCTGACTGCAATGTCTGCACCACAGATTCTAAATCACTCTCTCGGTCAGACACATGCTTCCTCAGCTCTGCAATTTCATTTTCTTTGTCAGTTAATGCAGCAGAGTTTTTCACACTTCCTGACTTGTTCATCCAAACATTGTGACTGACACTGCAAAAATTCACTTCTCTCACGTTTAGCAGTTTCAAGGTCATCTCTTAATTTTTCAATGACATTCTCTTTCGCAATGGAGTCTTGGACATGCTGCTCCTTTAAATCCTGCAACTGCTTCTCAAGCACTAAATTTTGCTCTACACTCTGTATAACTCTATTAGATAGAGCACATTTTATTTCTGCAAACTCCTTCTTAGTGACACAGTCCATTCCAGGCAAACCCAGCACAACATTTTCACAATGACTAGGAAATAACCTCTTCATAGAGTCAAGCTCATTCTTTAACTTAAGGTTCTCTTTTTCTGATACCAAAAGCTGCCATTTCCAATCAGATATTTCATTCTCATAACTGAACCTGATGGTTTTAATCTCATCTTGAAGCTGCTGCACCATAATATTTTCATCTTTGGCGCTTTGATGCACTCCAGTATGAGACACCTAGTCAGCAGGGACATATTCATTCACAGAACAGAGGTGCTTCAGAAAAACTTAGTCACTCTCATGCAACCCCTTTATCTTTACTTGCATTCCACATGCTCTGCTCCGGGTTTTGTGTCTCTCTGCATTCAGACTGCTGCACTAATAAACCTGAGCATAACTTCTCTGCTTTTTTTACAAGCTGAAATTATCTTTTTCTTGTCCATGGTTTACTAACAAGATTACTCAATATTCCACAGCAACCTTGGGTTCAACCGGCAGCAACTTTTTGCTATCTTCTGCAGTCACATGTATTCAAACAGTTAACTTATGTGGCACTACAACAACCAGTATTTTCTTCTGTCTTCCACAGAAAACACCAACATGGCACCATAGCCTTTCACATAGACTTGTTTGCAATATCCAGCTTCTACACACATTGCTTACTTTCTTGCCATCAGCAAGCACTTTACAGACTTCTGTGCCACAGTATACACAAAGTCCATTCCCTGGATTCCTCTTCCAGAGTTTTACTTTCACCAGTTTTTACACACACTTTGCTATGTTGCAATTCACTCACCCCTTCCTGGGTTTCTCAGTTGAAATCACAGATTTCTTCCAGCTGTAGGCCACAATGCACACTTAGCAGTACTGCAGTCACCAACCACTTGTCTTCCAGGACTTGCGTGGATCTCTTTATGCCCGAATCCGTAGCACCATATGTGACAACTTGGGGAATTAGTCTCAAAATGGAGGCTGACTCCTGGTCCGGACAGCGGTGGTTCGTGGTACTGGGCGCCAGAAAGATAGCATTCAGATGGTCCAAGTGTAAAATAAAACTGGCTTTATTCAGCTTAACTGCAACATAACAAAACAACAAAAATCTAGGCCACAGTTAGGGCACTAACTGACTCCTTGAACCCCTAACTAGCCTGACTACTGCTCAGCTCCAGCAACAGTCCCCTGTGGACCCCAGCCCTTCTGGGACAGAGCCTCTCTCTCTGTCCTTAGCTGGTCCTCCATCTCTTGCTCCCTGCAGGATACTCCAGCCTTCTGGAGTTACGCACCCCACCCAAAGGTGTGGCTGAGGGCCTTTACAGGGTTGGCCTGGGTCGCTCTCTAGTGCCCTCTAGGTTCACATACTTACAACCGCTAGAAAGCCGACAGCGCGCTGAATTCAGCGCACTGCCGGCTTTCCCAGTATGTGCCCTGGGGCTGGAGATATCCGCGGCAGGGGCGCACCGCTAATGAGGCGAAGTGAGGCGGCCGCCTCAGGCGGCGCTGTCCGTCACTGTCTGGGGGGGGGCGGCATTTTTACTATTCAATGTAAACCAGTCCAGGACAGGCCGCTTTAAAAAAAAAAAAACAACGCTGAGCGGGGCCTGTCTTGGGCTGGCTTACGAGACGTCCGCGTCATAGCGCAGGCGGCGATATAATGATGTCATCGCGCCGCCTACGCTGAGACGCAGACATCGCGGACAAGAAGAGAAGGCGGCGGCTCCATCAAGGCATCGAAGGTAGGTGCGGATAACTTTTTTTTTATATATATAAAAAGGCCGTAACCTGCTGGAGTATCTGCAGCAGGTTACGGCCTATTTATTTACCGATCCCCGCTCCTGCTCGTGGCCGCCCCCCGCTTCCCCTTCTGCTGTGGGATGCAGACGGGGAAGTGAATGCCGCTGTGAGCAGCCGCGGGCATCGGTAAATGAGGCCGCGGGTCACAAATACTACTATTATTACACTCTGGAGTCTTTTAAGACCCCAGAGTATAATAATCGGAGACCCAGGGGAGGTGAGGCAACATAAAAACCATTGTTACTCACCTCCGGCGATCCGATGTTACTCTGAGCAGGCTTGGGCCTTTGGTGACGTCATCAGGTCGCGTCGCCGGCCTGATCACGTGACGTGTGTGCGCAATTAAACAGGGCCAAAGGCTGCAGGAGTTCACCGGGTGTAGGATAGGTAAGTAACACTGGTATTTATGTTTGTCACCTCCCCTGGGTCTCCGATCATTATACTCTGGGGTCTGACAAGACCCCAGAGTATAATAATAGTTCATGGGTGGGCAACTATGGGGCATAATACCGTGTGCAGGGGCCACTGTGGAGCATAATATCAAGTTCAGGGGCCACTATAGAGCATAACACCGTGTGCTGGGGCCTCTATGGAGGACAATACCGTGTGCAGGGGCCACTATGGAGCATAATACTGTGTTCAGGGGCAAATATGGGGCATAATAACGTGTGCAAGGGCCACTAGGGAGCATAATACTGGTGCAGGGGTTGCTGTGGAACATAATACCATGTGCAGTGGCCACTGCGTGGCATAATACCATGTGCAGGGTCCACTATGGAGCATAATACTGTGTGCATGGGCCACTATGGAGAATAATACCGTGTGCAGGGGCCACTATGGAGCATAATACCGTGTGCAGGGGCTGCTGCGGGGCATAATACAGTGTGCAGGGGCCGCTGCAGGCCGTAATACTGTGTGCAGGAGCTGCTGTGGAACATTATAGAGTGTGTAAATGGGGCGCTATAAACTGATTATCATATGCTGTCTGTTTATAGTGACGTGTATAGGACGAGGCTCTAGTTACATTACATGGCCGCTATGAGATGAATGACACTATGTAAACAGAGAAGCGGTCACGGCGCTTACACAGGTACCACAGTTCATTCAAACAGCTGATCAGTAGGGGTCCTGGGTTTTTGAGCCCCACTGATTAGTTTATTAATGACCTGGAAAACCTTTTAATTAGTTAACACTTGGGGCATTATTAATAAGGGGCACTATTTATACAGGGTACACATGGACATTATTAATATAAAGATGCACTTGGGAATATTATTCATTATGGGGGGTTATATCATATATTTTATAATTGGGGTAGTAGCAGGATGGGGGTGCAGGTGAGGACAATGTGGGTCGGTGCCTGGAAAAGTGAGGAGCTAAAGATGTCTGTGTTGCAAACTTTACCGAGACAAGTCAAAGCTGGAAGAAGTGTTCATGGCGTTCCAAAGGGAAGAGAAGGGAAATGTGAAGGATTAGTCAGAGACGTCTCCTGTAAGTCACAAAATGTTACTGCCCTGTATTCACCTAAATGATAGAGGATAAATACCTGGTTGATGGGGTCTGTCTGCTGAGACCCCCACTGAGCCTGAGAATTGGGTTTTTTCCCCCCACTGGGTGGGAATTCAGCCTGACCGCAGCCATATATATAGGCATGTCGCTTGCTGGATGGACGAACCCGCGTGGCTCTCATTCACTTCAATGGGAGTGCCAAAGATACCCGAAGTCCAGTACTCAGCTATCTGCGGGGCTCCTATTATAGAGAATGGAGGCCACGTGGGCTCGTCCATCCACCAAGCAGAAGATGTGTGAAGTTATTGTCATTGTTAATGCCGTGTTGTTGATCTGATACTGAAGTAATACAGGAAGAAGAATTCTTAAAATCTGTTTCATAACTTTGTATATTGTGTATGTTGTGCAACGATAACAGTGTGTGAAGCTAGTAGCATGGAAACTCAATTTTTTTTTTTTGGGGGGGGGCGTCATTCTATAGTCCGCCTCAGGCAGTAAAGAGGCTAGGTTCACCACTGATCGGCGGTGTAAATTTCACGGTTTACTGTCAGAAAGGCGTTCCTGACAGTCTAGCTGGGCTGTGAGGAACGACCTCCCCGACAGTTCTTGTTGATAGACTAGTACTGGGGTGGCGTTCCTCACAGCTGAGCGTTATCACTGGGGTGTAAGGAACGCCCCCTCTCTCTGTACTCGTCTATAGCGCTGTACTGTCAGAGGGGTCGTTCCTTACTGCCCGGCGATGACGCTCAGCTGTGAGGCATCCTCACTTCTCTTCTAGGTTTAGGCTGTCAGATCACTTGATTTTGGGAGTTCTGCTCCGTACTGTGTGGGTCAGGTTTTTGTCCTGTGATCAACCTCATCATGACCCTGGTGGAGCTCTGTGACCCCACAATGTGTAAAGAGGGATCCTTCAGTCCGCATCACAAACTTACTACTTATATAGCAGTTAAAAACGCACTTATGTAGGGTTTGCATTTACGAGCAGCCTAAACAACCAAGTAACATCCAGCCTTTTCATTGGTGTCGATTTTTCTCTGTAACTTTATTAAATATTCCTCATTGCCAGGAAACTTTGTAGAATTTTGAAAGGAACATTATTTTATATAAGATTCTGGAAATATAATGGGATAGAATGAAGAACATTATGAAGAAAAAGAAACATTCATTTTCTAAGTCAATTGCAAGTAAGGCTTCTAAAGTGCAGAAAGTGACGGTCACCGCCATATTGAGTGAGATCAACGCCTCCTGGACTGTTACTGGGAGAAGGGGCCTGATCGGTTCCTACTGAAGACTCCCATTTCTGTCATTACTACAGTTCTATTACATAGTGGTTAACGGGAAATGTAACATAAATACACTAAACATCTCCATACCCAATAATACCCAAAGTATAAAAGTATAAAGAGATTTACATTGATATATACATTGTACACTTTATGGAAATAAAAAACCCATAGCAATGTAGTAGTATATATAGGGGAAGGAGACACAATGTAACATGTAGCAATATATACACACGTGGACAAAATTGTTGGTACCCCTCGTTTAATGAAAGAAAAACCCACAATGGTCACAGAAATAACTTGAATCTGTTAGACTGGAATTTGCCAAACTACATGTTGACAAGCCACAAAGCTTCTGGGAGAATGTCCTATGGACAGATGAGACAAAAATCGAAATTTTTGGCAAGGCACATCAGTTGTATGTTCACAGACAGAAAAATGAAGTATATCTTGAAAAGAACACTGTCCCTACTGTGAAACATGGAGGAGGCTCTGTTATGTTCTGGGGCTGCTTTGCTGCATCTGACAGAGGGTGTCTTGAATCTGTGCAGGGTACAATGAAATCTCAAGACTATCAAGGGATTCTAGAGAGAAATGTGCTGCCCAGTGTCAGAAAGCTTGGTCTCAGTCGCAGGTTATGGGTCTTGCAACAGGATAATGACCCTAAACACACAGCTAAAAACACCCAAGAATGGCTAAGAGGAAAACATTGGACTATTCTGAAGTGGCCTTCTATGAGCCCTGACCTAAATCCTATTGAGCATCTTTGGAAGGAGCTGAAACATGCCGTCTGGAAAAGGCACCCTTCAAACCCGAGACAACTGGAGCAGTTTGCTTATGAGGCGCTGCAGAAGTCTCATTGACAGTTACAGGAATCGTTTGATTGCAGGGATTGTCTCAAAAGGTTGTGCAACAAAATATTAAGTTAAGGGAACCATCATTTCTGTCCAGGCCTGTTTCATGAGTTTTCTTTTTTAAAAGATTCTGTTGAAGCCTGGTTGGAAAGCAATGTCTGACTTTCATTTGTTCATTTTCATAGAATTTTTATATATTATTTCTTTATTCAGAAAAAGAAGAAGTTACAGGTCTGTGAGAGCCAGAAATCTTGCTAGTTTGTAGGTGACCAAATACTTATTTTCCACCATAATTTGCAAATAAATTCTTAAAAAATCAGACAATGTGATTTTCTGGATTTGTTTTCTCATTTTGTCTCTCAGTTGAGGTCTACCTATGATAATTACAGGCCGGCCTCGTCTTTTTAAGTGGGAGAACTTGCACAATTGGTGGCTGACTAAATACTTTTTTTTCCCCACTGTATTTCTGCATGTTACATTTTGTCCCCTTCCCCTATATATATTTCAGCAAGTTATATATGTCCCCTTGTTCTATTTATATTACTGCATGTTATATTATGTCCCATTCCCTTATATATATTACTACATGTTATATTGTGTACCCTTCCTCTATATACAGTACCTTGCCAAAGTATTAATACTCCTTGAACTTTATCACATTTTGTCACCTTACAACCACAAACTTAAATGTATTTTCTTGAGATTTTCAGTGATAACCAAAACAAAGTAGCAGAAGTAGAAGGAAAATTATAAATGGTTTTCAAAATTTTAATCAATTAAAAATCTGAAAAGTGTGACGTGCAAAAGTCTTCAGACCCCTATATCAATACTTTGTAGAGCCTCCTTTCGCTGCAATTTCAGCTGCAAGTCTTTTGGGGTCTGTCTCTACCAGCTTTGCACATCTAGAGACTGAGATTTTTGCTCCTTCTTCTTCAAAATAGCTCAAGCTCAGCCAGATTAGATGGAGCGTCTGTGAACAGCAATTTTCATGTCTCGCCACAGATGCTCAATGGGATTTAGGTCTGGACTGTGACTGGGCCATTCTAACACCGGAATATTCTGTCATCTAAACCATTCCACTGTAGCTCTGGCTGTAGGTTTAGGGTCATTGTCTTGCTGGAAGGTGAATCTCCTTCCCAGTCTCAAGTCTTTTGCTGCCTCCAACAGGTTTTCTTCCAGGATTGCCCGGTATTTAGCTCCATCCATCTTCCCATCAGCTCTGAGCAGCTTCCCTGTCCCTGCTGAAGAAAAGTTTTCCCACAGCATGATGCTGCCCCCGCCATGTGTCACAGTGTAGATGGTGTGTTGAGGGGGATGAGCAGGGTTACTTTTCCACCACACATAGCACTTTTCATTGAGGCCAAAAAAGTTCAACTTTGGTCTCATCTGAGCAGAGCACCTTCTTCCACATGTTTGCTTTGTTCACTATATGGCTTGTGGCAAACTGCAAATGATACTTCTTATGTTTTTCTTACAACAATGGTTTTCTTCTTGCCAGTATTCCATAAAGGCCAGATTTGTGGAGTGCACAACTTCCAGTTGTCCTGTGGACAGATTCTCCCTGTACCTGAGCTGTGGATTTCTGCAGCTCCTCCAGAGTGACCATGGGCCTCTTGGCTGCTTCTCTGACCAGTGCTCTCCTTGCTCGATCTGTTAGTTTAGGTGGACGGCCATGTCTTGGTAGGTTTGCAGTTGTAGAATACTTTTTCCATTTTTGGATGATGGCTTGTACAGCTCCTTGGGATGCTCAAAGCTTGGGATATGTTTTTATAACCTAACCCTGCTTTAAACTTCTCTTCAACTTTATCTCTGATCTGTCAGTGAGTTCCTTGGTCTTCATGATGCTGTTTGTTCACTAGTGTTCTCTAACAAACCCCTGAGGCCTTCACAGAACAGGTGTATTTATACTGAGACTAAATTATGCACAGCTGAACTCTATTAACTCATTAAGTGACTTCTGAAGGTAATTTTGCGCACTGGATTTTATTTAAGGGTATCAGAGTACAGTGGACTGAATACTTTTGCACGCCTCAATTTTCAGATTTTTATTTACTTTAAATTTTGTAAACCATGTATCATTTCCATTACACTTTACAATTATCTGCTACTTTGTGTTGGTTTATTACTTGAAATCGCAATAAAATACATCTACGGTTGTGGTTGTAAGGTGACAAAAT
The DNA here is from genome assembly GCA_947044405.1 of Leptodactylus fallax. NCBI lineage: Eukaryota > Metazoa > Chordata > Amphibia > Anura > Leptodactylidae > Leptodactylus > Leptodactylus fallax. Next base: position 150,877 of record CAMRHE010001146.1, read on the forward strand.
GTGAAAAAGTTCAAGGGGTATGAATATTTTGCACACCACTGTATATTACATGTTATTTTGTGTTTCCTTCCCCTATATATATTACTACATTGTTATGTTTTTTTTAAAATTTCTATAAAGTGTACAATGTATATATCAATGTAAATCTCTTTATACTTTTATACTTTGGGTATTATTGGGTATGGAGATGTTTAGTGTATTTATGTTACATTTCCCTCTAACCACTATGTAATAGAACTGTAGTAATGACAGAAATGGGAGTCTTCAGTAGGAACCAATCAGGCCCCTTCTCCCAGTAACAGTCCAGGAGGCACTGATCTCAATCCATATGGCGGTGACCGTCACTTTCTGCACTTTAGAAGCCTCAGTTGCAATTGACTGAGAAAATGAATGTTCCTTTTTCTTCATAATGTTCTTCATTCTATTCCATTATATTTCCAGAATCTTATATAAAATAATGTTGCTTTCAAAATTCTACAAATATCCCTGGAAATGACAAATATTTCATAAAGTTACAGAGAAAAATCAACACCAATGAAAAGGCTGGATATTACTTGGTTGTTTAGGCTGCTCGTAAATGCAAACCCTACATAAGTGCAATTTCAACTGCTATATAAGTAGTAAGTTTGTGATGTGGACTGGGGGATCCCTCTTTATACATCCTGGGGTCATAGAGCTTCACCAGGGTCATGATGAGGTTGATCACACAGAAAACACCTGACCCGCATGGCACAGGATGGAGCAGAACTCCCAAACTAACTCAACAATATTTAATTTTCTATGTGTAATTGTTCAACCAATAAAGTCAAATAAGGAAATAACACTAAAATATAACTTTTAATAATAGTCCTGTTAAAACCATATAGTGAATGGTATTAAAAGTGTAACTACTAACTTGTGGTAATAAGGCTACTCAACATCATAAGTATATAATTAGAGATGAGCGAATTTCTCAAAAGTTCGATTCGAAGTTCCAAAAAAATTTGCTTCGATCCGAATTACTTCGCGGCGATTAAACAGCTATTTCCGGGCTACAGAGAGCCCAGGTGGGCGGCAATATGGCGGAAGCCCTTGGATGCCGCGGTCATGTGTCTCTCTCTCTCTCTCTCTCTCTTTATCTTCAGCACGGACAACTTTTATTCATGTGGAAGGATCTGCTAACAAGCAAAGACACGCCTACCCAATCACATCACGAGAGAATATCTCGTGACCATCTGATGTCACAAAGGTCCTTACTAATTATTCATTACCACGAAGTATCAGGAAATCTGGAATCGTGGAGAATCGAAGATTTCCTGAAATTCGGATCGAATTCCACTTCTGCAGAATCGATTCGCTCATCTCTATATATAATGTCAATAGGGAGGGTGGTCTTTTTATTAACAGTAGGGACTGAGTAGGAGCATCATCACTGTAGTCTTAATTCATACTGTGCATTGCATCATAATATGCGCGTATACACATGCAACTCCCAAGGTATCTATGCATACAACAGATCCCTTTAATGATACTGTATATCATCACCTCCCTTTCTAGGCTAAATATATATCACATTAAAAAAAGGCAGTTATTTGGACTTATGCTCTGGTATAATAAATCAATGTTAACCAGAGCAACTAAATTCCACTCTAGATCATTAAGAGAAAACCCTGTCCAGGGCTAACCCTCAATAAGCAGATCAATATAAGCTAGTATATAGCCAGTCTATACCTTGAGGTTTTAAATTCTGGTCTGGCTAAATCTAAGGTGGCATAAATGCAGCCACAGAGGACTAGCCTTATCCGCTCCAATTCTCCAGTCCTAAACTAAGATTTCTGACGCGTTTCTACTGAAATATAGCAACAGTTTCATCAGAGAAACAGATTAATGTGACAGATAGCATCCCTAACATGGCATTGATGTCAGCCATGAGACGCCAGCGCTACTGCCGAGTACATAAATCAAAAACACCGACCCCACCACCTACATCACATTGGGGGAGCAGCCAATCTCCTAGCGCCACATCATAGTGATGTGCGGGACATCGGTCAGCCCATTATGACCAGCGTGGGAGTGTATTAAGACGTCACTAGCGTCCCAGGTTACCTAGTGACCATCAATAGCTTTTAAATCATATTACATCAGGAAAATAAAATCACACAGCCAGCATTTTGATAAGCAAGCAAGAGGGGGAGACAGGTGGGTATAACACATCATATTGTGAGACCATAAGGAGTGGGTAAAGATATATCAACGCCACCACCATTCATTTCACAAAGAACATAAACCCACAGTTGTAATAGATCAGAGACGGGCACTTATCCGGACCATTTGCAATGTCCACGCAATGTAAACATGACAGTATATAATGGTGAAAAAAACAAAATACTCAAAACAAGGGAACATAAAAAGGGGACTACAATATGGAGGGAATTGTAAAGGGGTAAGACAGTCTAAATAAGTTTCAACCACCTATTGCTGCTAAAGATAGTGAATAGTCCCCAGATAAAAATATCTGACAAAAAGTCAACAACAATAGGTGGAGAAAACCCACTAGCCATAGACCAATATACTAGATGGAAAATAACAATGTTATAAAAAGCAAGCAAAGGACACATAGTCATTAAGTCCCTCTGGATGCATCACTTTAACATAATAAATCCAACGTGTTTTCCTTTGGAGAACCTTTTTGTTAAAATTCCCTCCTCTTGGAGAAGATGCCACTGTTTCTATCCCTTGGAATAAGAGACATTTCGGATCCCCGTCATGTTGTTCACAAACATGAGGTGCAACAGAGGTATCATCCCTATTAAGGACATTATTCACGTGTTCCCTGATTCTTCGCCTAAATTCCCTCACCATCTTACCAACATATTGCTTGCCACAAATGCAAGAGATGAGGTACACAATGCCCGTGGTTTTACAGCTAACAAATATCCTAGTGGTGTATGTCCTCTTCGTTTGAGTGCTGAAGAAATATCTACCCGGTTTAATAAATTTGCATGCACTACAAGATCCACACGGAAATTTCTCAGTGGTCTGTTGTTCCAACCATGTCGGGTTGGTTCGTCAATTTAAATGACTATGGACTAAGTTCGGTCCTCTGTGGTATGTAACTGCCGGTGTGTTTCCTACTGCATCACCAATATCCGGGTCATATTGTAGGATACTCCAATATGTTTTCAGTATATTGTTACTTTGATGGTGAGCAGGATCATAGGTGGCAATAATTTTTACTTGTCCATCTCTATCATCATGTTCCTTGGGGTTCAACAACTGATGTCTCTCACAGGCAAGTGCATGATGATAGGTCTTTTTAAGAACTCCGTCTGAGTATCCCCTCCATTTAAATCTGTTCCTCAAATTTTTGGCCATAAATTGATAATCTGACAACTCAGAGCAGTGTCGCCTAACTCTTAGATACTGTCCCTTAGTAATGCCTGTTCTCAGAGGTACCAGGTGCCAACTTTCCCATCGCAACAGATTGTTTGCTGTGGTCTCTTTTCTATGAATGTTGGTACTCAATCGGCCACTATCAGATTTCAAAATGGACAGATCCAAAAATGCCATCTTATACATCTTATCTTAAGTTCTATATCAAATGGGAAATACAGATCTAAATCGTTTGCATTCAGCATACCCACAAAGGCCTCAAAATCCACCCTGGACCCTCTCCATAAGATGAAAATATGGTCTATGAATTGGACCCATAAGAGAATCCTCTGGGTCCATTCATCCATGTCATCAGCAAAAATTACCTCTTTCTCCCACCAGACCAGGTAGAGATTGGCAAAAGTTGGGGCACAGGGGCTCCCCATAGCCACTCCCCTAGTCCGGAAAACCTTCACTAGGTTTATTTGGGCATCGAGGCCCCCGTGAATCACAAAAAATACTCTTACTAGGCCTAAACAGGGAGGGGGACTGGTGGACCTTGATTGCTCTAGTTACTTCCTGGCTGCAGTCACTGCATTCTGGACTGGCACCACTTGGCACACTCTAAACTCTGGGTTGCCCTGTAGGGATCACAGGGCCCACTCCCTCTCACTACTCTCCCATGGCTTCATAGGCATTTTAAGTCACACAATAAGACTTATGTGCTCCCCTACGTCATGCATCAGGTACTCGGATCTTGCTGACTCTATGGTGCTGTGCGCAAACTCTTCCAAAATGATGGCCCTATGACCCCTATCTCGGGCAACCCGGACTTTCCTGCCACACTCCACTACTCTTTAATCTCTCACATGGTGGGTCAACCTACCCTTAGATTCCACTGGGTTATTTTAGCCTCCTCCCTCCTACCCCGCTCTGAGTTACTCGCTACAAGCTCAGACCCTGACTCCATTGCCTCTCACTGGCAGTATGCTCAACTTTCCCATTTTTAAACTACTCTCAAGATATTGCATGATCTTCATAGGGCATTGTTGCCTTTTGAACGCTTGTGTATTTCATCTAGTGCTCCAGCTCATACTGTCTCACTTGTCTATGGCATACTAATGGAGGTTTCCGCCAGCAGTCTACTAGCATTTACAGGTAGTTGGGAAAGGGAATTGGGGGTCTCATTCTCGCCAGACACGTGGTCCTCAGCTTTCCAGGCATGCCAGAAATTCTCTATATCTTGAAAATCACAGGAAATGAACTATAAGATCCTCTCTCGATGGTACAGAGTCCCCTCTGTCCTTCATGAGATCTACCCCTCCACCTCAGACTGATGCTGGAGATGTAACATTGACTGGGGAACGATGGGGCATGTCTGGTGGGGATGTACATTCCTACGCACGTTTTGGTCGGATGTCCATTGCATTATTCAGACGGTCACTGGCATCGCCTTGGAAGATGACCCTGCTCCCCTACTCCTCTCTATCTTTCTGCATAGGTTTAAGAAGCACACCTGTAAGTTATTAGGCTTCCTATTGGAAGCGGTGAGGTCCGTTATCCCTACATCGTGGAAATCCCTGACACCCCCCTCTCTGTTATCTTGGCTTGTAGAGGTGTAATGCATACGCAGCATGGAGAATTTTCACGCAGAATTGAAACAAGACGATAGAGCCCACCAGAAAACGTGGCTCTTGTAGAATCACTTTTACTACTCTACTGAATTCCAGTCTGCCTTACCCTCTGTGTACTCTTGACTTTCCCTTTCTTCCTTCCTCCTTTCGATTCCTATATTTTTTCTTTTCTACATTGACATGATGTATATTTACCTTTGTTCATGTCCGTGGATTTAGTATTTGACTCTGCTGCCCACCTGCTATTTCTTGTTCTCCCTAACATCCCATTCTTCTCTCCCTCCATCCCCCAGCCTCCCCCCTGTGCTTCATCTTTGCTGATACTTTGTTAGACTTGTTTTTTGTGATTTAGCAAAATTTCATTTAAATTCTTAATGTTAAAAAAAATTCTGAAAAGTTCCCTGCAAATGTCGACTATTTCAATACGTTGCAGAGAAAAATTGACATCTGTACCAATAAAAAGGCTGGGTGTCAGTTTGTGGTTTAGGTTGCTCCACTCTGGCTGTTCGCGAGTGCTATATGTACGTTAGTGCTGCTTTCCTCAAAGTTGACGTGTTCTGTGGTTTTGGAACTGGGCTGGTGCACCCTCTGAGTGCCTATGTTGATGATGAGAGTAAACACCTAACCCACACAGGATGGAGCAGAACTCCCAACCACAAGTGATCCCACAGCCTAAGCCTCCCAGAGAAGCTAGGATTACAGGTGAGCGCCACATCTCCCGGCGAAGTAAGAAAGGATTCTACACATAGGAGACATCACTGTCCTGGAAATCCTAAAGTACAGACATAGGAGCCTCTCTGAGTCACGTGTCACAGTTTCACAAATGCTACATGCATGGAATAATAAAATGTATGTTATATTGTCTCCCTTATATACATTACTGCATGTTATACTGTTTCTCCTTCCCCTATATGTATTACTATTTGATTTATGGTGTCCGTTCACCTATACATATTATGACATGTTATATTGGGTTCCTTTCCCCTATATGTATTACTACATGTTATATTGTGTCCCCTTCCCCTATATGTATTACTGCATGTCATATTGTGTCCCCAACCCCTATATATATAATTCTGCATGTCATATTTTGTCCCTTTCCCCTGTATACAGAGGGTACGGAGAGTATTCAGACCCCTTTAAATTTTTCACTCTTTGTTTCATTGCAGCCATTTGCTAAAAGCAAAAAAGTGAATTTAACTTCTTATTAATGTACACTCAGCTCCCCATCTTGACAGAAAAAAAACAGAAATGTAGATATTTTTGCAAATTTATTAAAAAAGAAAAACTGAAATATCACATGGTCATAAGTATTCATACCCTTTGCTGTGACACTCATATTTAACTCACATGATGTCCATTTCCTTCTGATCCTCCTTGAGATGGTTCTACTCCTTCATTGGAATGCAGCTGTTTTTAATTAAACTGATTGGACTTGATTAGGAAAGGCGCACACTTGTCTATATAAGACCTCACAGCTCACAGGGCATGTCAGAGCAAATGAGAATCATAAGGTCAAAGGAACTGCCCAAGGAGCTCAGAGACAGAATTGTGGCAAGGCACAGATCTGGTCAAGGTTACAAAAGAATTTCTGCAGCACTCAAGGTTCCTAAGAGCACAGTGGCCTCCATAATCCTTAAATGGAAGATGTTAAGGACGACCAGAACTCTTCCTAGACCTGGCCGTCCAGCCAAACTGAGCAATTGTGGGAGAAGAGCTTTGGTGAGAGAGGTAAAGAAGAACCCAAAGATCACTGTGGCTGAGCTCCAGAGATGCCGAAGGGAGATGGGAGAAAGTTGCACAAAGTCACCTATCACTGTTCACCTTCCAACAAGACAATGACCCTAAGCACACAGATAAAATAACAAAGGAGCGGCTTCGGAACAACTCTGTGGCCATTCTTGACTGGCCCAGCCAGAGCCCTGACCTCAACCCAATTGAGCATCTCTGTAGAGACCTGAAAATGGCTCCACCAACGTTCACCATCCAACCTGACGGAACTGGAGAGGATCTGCAAGGAAGAATGGCAGAGGATCCCCAAATCCAGATGTGAAAAACTTGTTGCGTTATTCCCAAGAAGACTCCTGGCTGTACTAGCTCAAAAGGGGCTTCTAGTCAATACTGAGCAAAGAGTCTGAATACTTATGACCATGTGATATTTCAGTTTTTCTTTTTTAATAAATTTGCAAAAATATGTACATTTCTGTTTTTATTCTGTCAAAATGGGGAGCTTAGTGTACATTAATGAAAAATAAAGTGAACCTTTTTTGCTTTTAACAAATGGCTGCAATGAAACAAAGAGTGAAAAATTTAAAGGGGTCTGAATACCTTCCGTTCCCACTGTATATGACTGCATGTTATATTGTGTCCCCTTCCCCTATATATATTCCTGCATGCTATCTTGTATCCCCTTTCCCTATATATATTAATATTACTGCATGTTATATAGTATAATAATAATAATAATAACAACTTTAATTTATATAGCACCAACATATTCCGCAGCACTTTACAAATCAGAGGACACATCAGACATTACAATGTGACAAAGAAATAAATCAAACAGTAGGAGTGAGGGATCTGCTCGCAAGAGCTTACATTCTATGAGGAGATAGGGGGATACAAGAAGTCAGAGGGCTTGTTTGCTACAATGGTCCAGCCATCTTTTAATAGAAAAGAGGAAAGGATCTGAGGAGGAACGATAAAAAATGTTATTGTTCTCACCTCCGCACTCTACACTGTGATTCTTATCATTATTATTATTTATTATTTAAATAATAATAATAATAATAATAATAATAATAATAATAATAATAATAGTCCTTTAATAGTCCCACAGTGGGGAAATTCAGTGTGTTACAGCACCAAAGATAAGATAAGCAGATACAAATACAAATACAACATGTACAGGAATGTTCCAAGGTGAGAGGCATTACATTAATAGCAGACAGACAGATAGGAAGTAGCAGGGGGGGGGGGGGATTTAACAGGCAGAGAGATATTTCAGTTCTCTGTATGTAATGATCTCCGCTTAGGTCGGTGTTGGTTGTACAGCCTAACCGCGGTGGGGAGGAAAGACTTCCGATAGCGCTCCTTCTCACACCTAGGGTGGAGCAGTCGGTCACTGACAGTACTGCCCAGCGCAATCACAGTCTCATGCATAGGATGGGAGTTATTCTCCCGCATGGAGCTCACCACGGACAGTATCCTTCTGTCACCCACCACCTGCACTGGGTCCAGTGGGCTCCCCAGGACAGAGATTTATTTATTTATTTACTTTTATATATAGCACCATTAATTCCATGGTGTTGTACATTATCATATTAATTCAAAGATGCTGTACATTTGAGGGTTTACATACTGTACACAAAATATACAAAACTAACTGACTAACTGGCACAGTGGGATAGAGGGCACTGCTGCAAGGGCTTACAATCTATGAGGGAAGAGGGATAGAGACAGAAGGTGGGGGTAGAGGCTGTTCAGATGGTGATGTGGGGACAGTAGTGTTATTGGAGGTTGTAGGACTTCCTGAATAGGTGAGTCTTCTTGAAGCTTGTGACTGTGGGAGTCAGTCTTATGTGTCTTGGTAATGAGTTCCAGAGTATGAGGGATGCACAGGAGAAGTCTTGGAGATGGTTGTGTGAGGAGCGGATAAGAGCAGAGTGGAGTAGGAGGTCTTTGGAGGATCGCAAGTTGCATGTGGGCAGGAAGTGGAGAGATATATGGAGGGGACAAGTTGTGGATGGCTTTGTATGTCAGCGTTAGTACTTTAAAATCTATTCGCTGGGCAACGGGTAGCCAGTGAAGGGATTGGCAGAGGGGAACGGCTGATGAAGAATGGAGGAAGAGGTGTATTAACTGAGCAGCACAGTTTAAGGTGGACTGGAGGGGGGCGAGAGTATTTGCTGGGAGGCCATTGAGAAGGATGTTACAGTAATCTAAGGGGGATATTATGAGGGCATGAATTAGCATCTTTGTAGCTTCAGGGTTGAGGAAGGAGAAGATTCGAAGGATGTTCTTGAGTTTGAGGTGGCAGGAGGCTATGGCTGCTAGAAACTTTGGATCTCTGGAACACAGAGCGTTAATGTCTGGTCCAGAGAGATATATTTGAGTGTCATCAGCATAGCAATGATATTGAAAAACCTTGAGATTCTATGAGTTGGCCAAGGCCGAGGGTGTAGATGGAGAACAGGAGGGGTGGTAGGATGGAGCCTTGGGGGACACCTACAGAAAGAGGGTGTGGCGAGGAGGTGGTGTGCGAGTGGGAGACGCTGAATGTGTGGTTGTTGAGGTATGAGGAGATCCAGGTCTGTGATTCCAAGGGATGAGAGCATTTCTTACAAGAGGGAATGGTTGACTGTGTCAAAGGCAGAGGAGAGGTGAAGGAGGAGGAGGACAGAGTAGTGACGCTTGGCTTTGGCAGTTAGTAGGTCATTTGTGACTTTGGTTAGGGTAGTTTCTGTGGAGTGATTGGGTCTGAAGCCTGACTGTAGTCTGTCAAAGAGTGATCAGGTCAAGTGAAAAGCCTGACTATACAGATGTGATTTTAGGGCATGTCTGAAGCTGCTGTAGTCGGGGATTAATCGGATTGTCTGGGGTAAAGCGTTCCAGAGCATCGGTGCAGCTCGAGAAAAGACTTGGAGACGGGAGTGGGATGTTCGGATAACAGAGGATGCAAGTCTAAGATCATTGGCAGAATGGAAAGGAAGGTTATGGCGATAGGCAGTGATGAGAGAGGAGATATAGGGAAGTCAGCACTATGGATGGATTTGTGTACATCGACTGACACAAGGTAGATGCATCTGTGTACTGGTTTGACAGAAAGATGAGTTTGGCAGCCGCATTCGGGACAGATTGTAGAGGGGAGAGTTTAGTAGGAGGAAGAACAATTAGAAGAGAATTGCAAAAGTGAAGACGGTGGAGAGTCAGAGCCACAATGAGGGTTTTGATATTTCCACGATAGAAAAAGGCGAATTCTAGAGATGTTTTTAAGGTGCAAGTGGCAAGAGCGTGCAAGTGTCTGAATATGTGGGGTAAAGGTGAGATCTGAATCAAATACAACCCCCAGACAATGGGCATGCTGCCTCGGTGTAATAAAAAGGCCACATACAGAAATGGAGATATCAGGGTTAGATCGGTTAGTAGATGGAGGGAACACAAGAAGTTCAGTTTTGGAAAGATTCAATTTCAGATAAAGAGAAGACATTATGTTAGAGACACCAGAGAGAAAGTCACTGGTGTTCTGTAGTAGTGCATGGGTGATGTCACAGGATGAGGTATCTAGCTGGGCGTCATCACAATAAAGATGGTCCCAAAAGCCAAATCTGCTGATGGTTTGTCCAATTGGGGCTCTGTACAGAGAGAAGAGGAGGGGGCCTAGGACTGAGACTTGAGGAACCTCAACCGCAAGCAAGGGGCAGAGGAGAAGAAATAGCACCAGCGAGTGATACACTAAATGAGCGGTCAGAAAGATAGGAAGAAAACCAAGAAAGAGCGGTGTCCCTGAGGCCAATAAAGCAGGGCATTGTGAGGAGGACATGGTGGTCTACAGTGTCAAATGCTGCTGTGAGATCCAGAAGAATAAGTAGTGAATAGTTCCCTTTAGATTTAGCCTTCAAGAGAACATTGGAGAACTTTGTGAGGGCTGTTTCTGTAGAGTATAGTACAAGAAAACCCAATTGTAAGGGGTCCAGAAGAGAGTTAGCAGAGAGAAAGTGGATTAGGCGGGAGTAGACCAAACGTTCCAGGAGTTTAGAGGTGAAGGGGAGGTTAGATACAGGTCGGTAGTTAGCAGCACAGAATGGGTCGAGGGAGGGGTTTTTTTAGTAGTGGGGTTATGACAGCTTGTTTGAAGGAGGACTATGGACTAATTTATCCCTCAAGTTCGGTCCTCTGTGGTATGTAACTGCCGGTGTGTTTCCTACTGCATCACCAATATCCAGGTCATATTGTAGGATACTCCAATATGTTTTTAGTATCCCCTCCATTTGAATCTGTTCCTCAAATTTTTGGGCATAAATTGATAATCTGACAACTCAGAGCAGTGTCGCCTAACTCTGAGATATTGTCCCTTAGTAATGCCTGTTCTCAGAGGTACCGGGTGCCAACTTTCCCATCACAACAGATTGTTAGTTGTGGTCTCTTTTCTATGAATGTTGGTACTCAATCGGCCACTATCAGATTTCAAAATGGACAGATCCAAAAATGACATCTTATACATCTTATCTTAAGTTGTATATCAAATGGAAATACAGACCTAAATCGTTTACATTCAGCATACCCACAAAAGCCTCAAAATCCACCCTGGACCAACTCCACAAGATGAAAATACAGTCTATGAATTGGACCCATAAGAGAATCCTCTGGGTCCATTCATCCATGTCATCAGGAAAAATGACCTCTTTCTCCCACCAGCCCAGGTAGAGATTGGCAAAAGTTGGGGCACAGGGGCTCCCCATAGCCACTCCCCTGAGCTGGTGGAATAACTTGCGGTCAAAAAGGCCAAAATGAAGTGCAACAGTTCCAATACCAGTCCATTATGTCTACCGCAGTGACTACCCCTTGAGAGTAAGAAGTCTCCCACAGCCCCACACCCCCGTCATTGGGTATGGAGCTGTAAAGGGCCTCAACATCAAGGCTTTCCAGCCAAACCTCTGGGGACACCTTGGATGTCCCCCAGGTGTCTGAGGACATCCATGGTGTCCCTATCATAGGAGAGTAAACTAGTGACAAAAGGTCAAGATCTCCCTATTAAGAGCTCCTTGGGCACCACCTCCCACTGCCCGGTTCTATAAGACTTTGTGACCTGATCTAGCGCCCCTCTTGCTGAAATCCTTCAACACTATTTTACCTGATACTCCATTCCCCCTTCCTACATGCACACATCACAGTTATTCCCAAGGAGGGTAAGGACCGCTTGCTTTGTCCTGATTATAGGCCCATTTCCCTAATCAACACTGATGTGAAGTTTTATGCCAAATCGATAGCCAATAGATTGAGTTAACACATGGAGGCTTTGGTACATCCTAATCAGGTGGGATTCGTCCCTCATAGGGAAGCCTGGAAAAATACGCTAAAGGCCTTCTCCGCGATCCATCACACATAGCACTCTTGGACTCCTATAATGCTGCTTTCTCTGGATGCGGAGAAGGCCTTTGATAAAGTGCACTGGAGATTCCTGGAGGCCACCCTTTCACAAGTAGGTCTTGGCCCCACTATGCTCACCCGTATTCGCTCCCTCTACAACGCCCCACGTGCACAAATACGAATTAATGATACACTCTCTTCCCCTCTCACTATTCATAATGGTACCTGGCAAGGCTGCCCCCTCTCCCCAATGCTCTATGCTCTGGTGATGGAACACCTACTAGTGGCAATCAGGGATAACCCAGCCATCCAGGGTCTCCATGTCCGTGATATGCATTTAAAAATCTCAGCATTTGTGGACAATGTCCTGCTTTTAGTCACCCAACCACTCACAACTATCCCTTCTCTCCTCCGTGAAATTAGCACTTATTAGCACTGCCTGCACCTTTACTCAGCAATCTCCCATCCGCCATTTCCTTTACATGGTCCTCAGAAGCGATCAAATACCTGGGTGTGCAGCTTCCTAATAACTTATCTAATACATACTCGCTGAACTTCCTCCCAATTCTGCGCACTCTCCAGACTGATCTTGCTCGATATAATACCAAGGGCTTTTCCTGGCTGGGTCGCATTAACCTACTGAAAATGAATGTACTCCCGCGCCTCCTCTACCTCTTTCAAACCATCCCCACAATACTACCTAAGCATTTCTTTGCCACGGTCTGAAAAACCTTCATTAGGTTTATTTGGGCATCAAGGCCCAACGAATCGCAAAAAAATACCCTTACTAGGCCTGTTTAGGACTGGTGGACCTTGATTGCTCTAGTTACTTCCTGGCTGTAGTCACTGCATGCATTTTGGACTGGCATCACTTGGAACACTCTAAACTCTGGGTTGCCCTGTAGGGATCTCTGAGCCCACTCCTTCTTACTACTCTCCCATGGCTTCATAGGCGTTTTAGGTCAGACAATAAGACTCATGTGCTCACCTACGTCACGCACCAGGTACTTGGATCTTGCCGACTCTATGGTGCTGTGCGCAAACTCTTCCAAAATGATGGCCCTATGTCCCCTATCTTGGGCAACCTGGACTTTCCTGCCACATTCCACTCCTCTTTCCTCTTTCACATGGTAGGTCAACTTATCCTTAGATTCCACTGGGTTATTTCAGCCTCTTCGCTCTGAGTTAGTCGCTACAAGCTCAGACCCTGACTTCATTGCCTCTCACTGGCAGTATGCTCAACTTTCCCATTTTCATACTACTCTCAAGATATTGCATGATCTTCATAGGGCATTGTTGCCTTTTGAACGCTTGTGTATTTCACCTAGTGCTCAGGCTCATACTGTCTCGCTTGTCTATGGCATACTAATGGAGGTTTTCGCCAACAGTCTACCAGCATTTACAGGTAGTTGGGAAAGGGAATTGGGGGTCTCATTTTCACCAGACACGTGGCTCTCAGCTTTTCAGGCATGCCATAATTTCTCTATATCTTGCAAGTCACAGGAAACGAACTATAAGATCCTCTCTCGATAGTACAGAGTCCCCTCTGTCCTTCATGAGATCTACCCCTCCACCTCGGACTGATGCTGGAGATGTAACATTGACTGGGGCACGATGGCGCATGTCTGGTGGGGATGTACATTTCTACGCCCATTTTGGTCAGATGTCCATTGTATTATTCAGGCGGTCACTGGCATCGCCTTGGAAGATGACCCTGCTCCCCTACTCCTCTCTATCTTTCTGCATAGGTTTAAGAAGCACACCTGTAAGTTTTTAGGCTTCCTATTGGTAGCGGCTAGGTCCATTATCCCTACATTGTGGAAATCCCTGACACCCCCCTCTCTGTTATCTTGGCTTGGGGAGGTGTAATGCATACGCAGCATGGAGAATTTGCTCGCAGATTTGAATCAAGACGATAGAGTCCACCAGCAAACGTGGCTCTTGTGGAATCACTTTTACTACTCTGCTGAATTCCAGTCTGCCTTCCCCTCTGTGTACTCTTGACTTTCCCTTTCTTCCTTGCTCCTTTCAATTCCTATATTTTTTCTTTTCTACATTGACATGATGTATATTTACCTTTGTTCATGTTCCTGGATTTAGTATTTGACTCTGCTGCCCACCTGCTATTTCTTGTTCTCCCTAACATCCCATTCTTCTCTCCCTCCATCCCCCAGCCTCCCCTCTGTGCTTCATCTTTGTTGATACTTTCTTAGACTTGTTTTATGTGATCTAACAAAACTTCAATTAAATTTTTAATGTTAAAAAAAAAAATTCAGAATTCTGAAAAGTTCCCTGGAAATGACGACTATTTCAAAAAGTTGCAGAGAAAAATTGACATCTGCACAAATAAAAAGGCTGGGTGTCAGTTTGTGGTTTAGGTTGCTCCACTCTGGCTGTTCGCGAGTGCTATATGTAAGTTAGTGCTTCTTTCCTCTAAACTGACGTCTTTTGTGGTTTTTGAACTGGGTTGGTGCACCCTCTGAATGCCTATGTTGATGATGAAGGTTAACACCTAACCCACACAGGATGGAGCAGAACTCCCAACCACAAGTGATCCCACAGCCTAAGCCTCCCAGAGAAGCTAGGATTACAGGTGAGCGCCACATCTCCCGGCGAAGTAAGAAAGGATTCTACACATAGGAGACATCACTGTCCTGGAAATCCTAAAGTACAGACATAGGAGCCTCTCTGAGTCACGTGTCACAGTTTCACAAATGCTACATGCATGGAATAATAAAATGTATGTTATATTGTCTCCCTTATATACATTACTGCATGTTATACTGTTTCTCCTTCCCCTATATGTATTACTATTTGATTTATGGTGTCCGTTCACCTATACATATTACGACATGTTATATTGTGTCCCCTTCCCCTATATGTATTACTGCATGTCATATTGTGTCCCCAACCCCTATATATAATTCTGCATGTCATATTTTGTCCCTTTCCCCTGTATACAGAGGGTACGGAGAGTATTCAGACCCCTTTAAATTTTTCACTCTTTGTTTCATTGCAGCCATTTGCTAAAAGCAAAAAAGTTAATTTAACTTCTTATTAATGTACACTCAGCTCCCCATCTTGACAGAAAAAAAACAGAAATGTAGATATTTTTGCAAATTTATTAAAAAAGAAAAACTGAAATATCACATGGTCATAAGTATTCATACCCTTTGCTGTGACACTCATATTTAACTCACATGATGTCCATTTCCTTCTGATCCTCCTTGAGATGGTTCTACTCCTTCATTTGAATGCAGCTGTGTTTAATTAAACTGATTGGACTTGATTAGGAAAGGCACACACCTGTCTATATAAGACCTCACATCTCACAGTGCATGTCAGAGCAAATGAGAATCATGAGGTCAAAGGAACTGCCCAAGGAGCTCAGAGACAGAATTATGGCAAGGCACAGATCTGGTCAAGGTTACAAAAGAATTTCTGCAGCACTCAAGGTTCCTAAGAGCACAGTGGCCTCCATAATCCTTAAATGGAAGAAGTTAGGGATGACCAGAACTCTTCCTAGACCTGGCCGTCCAGCCAAACTGAGCAATCGTGGGAGAAGAGCCTTGGTGAGAGAGGTAAAGAAGAACCCAAAGATCACTGTGGCTGAGCTCCAGAGATGCAGTAGGGAGATGGGAGAAAGTTGCACAAAGTCAACTATTACTGAACACCTTCCAACTAGACAATGACCCTAAGCACACAGATAAAATAACAAAGGAGCGGCTTCGGAACAACTCTGTGACCATTCTTGACTGGCCCAGCCAGAGCCCTGACCTCAACCCAATTGAGCATCTCTGGAAAGACCTGAAAATGACTCCACCAACGTTCACCATCCAACCTGATGGAACTGTAGAGGATCTGCAAGGAAGAATGGTGAGTATTCCCAAATCCAGATGTGAAAAACTTGTTGCATCATTCCCAAGAAAACTCCTGGCTGTACTAGCTCAAAAGGAAGGGGCTTCTACTCAATACTGAGCAAAGGCTCTGAATACTTATGACCATGTGATATTTCAATTTTTCTTTTTTAATAAATTTGCAAAAATGGCTGCAATGAAACAAAAAGTGAAAAATTTAAAGGGGTCTGAATACTTTCCATTCCTACTGTATATGACTGCTTGTTTTATTGTGTCCCCTTCCCCTATACTGTATATATTTCTATTTCTACATGTTATATAGTATCCCCTTCCCCTATATGTATTAATATTACTGCATTTTATATAGTATAATAATAATAATAATAACTTTAATTTATATAGCACCAACATATTCCACAGCACTTTACAAATCAGAGGACACATCAGACATTACAATGTGACAAAGAAATAAATCAAACAGTAGGAGTGAGGGACCTGCTCGCAAGAGCTTACATTCTATGAGGAGATAGGGGGATACAAGAAGTCAGAGGGCTTGTTTGCTACAATGGTCCAGCCATCTTTTAATAGAAAAGAGGACAGGATCTGAGGAGGAAGGATAAAAGGTGTTATTGTTCTCACCTCCGCACTCTACACTGTGATTCTTATCATTATTATTATTTATTTATTTATTTATATATATATAGTACCATTAATTCCATGGTGTTGTACATTATCATATTAATTCCATGGTGCTGTACATTTGAGCGTTTACATACTGTACACAAAATATACAAAACTAACTGAATAACTGGCACAGTGGGATAGAGGGCACTGCCCGAAAGGGCTTACAATCTATGAGGGAAGAAGGATAGAGACAGAAGGTGGGGGTAGAGGCTGTACAGATGGTGATGTGGGAACAGTAGTGTTATTGGAGGTTGTAGGCCTTCCTGAATAGGTGAGTCTTCAGGGCCTTCTTGAAGCTTGTGATTGTGGGGGACAGTCTTATGTGTCTTGGTAATGAGTTCCAGAGTATGGGGGATGCACGGGAGAAATCTTGGAGACGGTTGTGTAAGGAGCGGATAAGAGCAGAGTGGAGTAGGAGGTCTTTGGAGGATCGGAGGTTGCATGTGGGCAGGTAGTGGAGGGGACAGGCTGTGGATGGCTTTGTATGTCAGCGTTAGTATTTTGAACTCTATTCGCTGGACAACGGGTAGCCCGTGGTGGGACTGGCAGAGTGGAACGGCTGATGAAGAACGGGGGGAGAGGTGTCTTAACTGAGCAGCACAGTTTAAGGTGGACTGGAGGGGGGTGAGAGTATTTACTGGAAGACCATGAAGAAGGGTGTTACAGTAATCTAAGCGGGAGATTATGAGGTCATGGATTAGTATCTTTGTAGATTCAGGGTTGAGGAAGGAGCAGATTCAATGGATGTTCTTGAGTTGGAGGCGGCAGGAGGCTACGGCTGCTAGACAATTTGGATCTCTGGACAACAGAGCGTTAATGTCTGGTCCAGAGAGATATATTTGAGTGTCGTCAGCATAGCAATGGTATTGAAATCCTTGAGATTCTATGAGTTGGCCAAGGCCGAGGGTGTAGATGGAGAACAGGAGGGGTCCAGGATGGAGCCTTGGGGGACACCTAGAGAAAGAGGGCATGGCGAGGAGGTGGTGTGCGAGTGGGAGACGCTAAATGTGTGGTTGGTGAGGTATGAGGAGATCCAGGAAAGTGCCAGGTCTGTGATGCCAAGGGATGATGGCATTTCTAACAAGAGGGACTGGTCGACTGTATCAAAGGCAGAGGAGAGGTCAATGCGGAGGAGGACAGAGTAGTGACGCTTGGCTTGGCTTTGGCAGTTAGTAGGTCATTTGTGACTTTGGTTAGTGTAGTTTCTGTGGAGTGATGGGGACTGAAGCCTGACTGTAGTCTGTCAAAGAGTGATAAGGTCATGTGAAAAGCCTGACTATACAGATGTGATTTTAGGGCATGTCTGAAGCTGCTGTAGTCAGGGATTAATCGGATTGTCTGAGGTAAAGCTTTCCAGAGCACCGGTGCAGCTCGAGAAAAGTCTTGGAGATGGGAGTGGGATGTTCGGATAACAGAGGATGCAAGGCTAAGATCATTGGCAGAATGAAGAGGAAGGTTAGGGCGATAGACAGTGATGAGAGAGGAGATATAGGCAAATCGGCACTATGGATAGATTTGTGTACATCGGCTGACACAAGGTAGATGCATCTGTGTACTGGTTTGATAGAAAGATGAGTCTGGCAGCCGCATTCAGGACAGATTGTAGAGGGGAGAGTTTAGTAAGTCGAAGAACAATTAGAAGAGAACAACCACCAAACCTGAGGCGTATTATTGTCCGGAGTGCCCTGAAGGCCCCAACTGAAAATGGCACCTCACCTTGCCTACAAAAAAGGTGCATGACCTGCAGGCACATCCACACCGTTGACAGTGTACCTATCCCACAGTCACAACAGGTGCACAGAATTAGGGGGACATTTTCCTGCAGGTCTTCCAATGTGGTGTATCTCATAATGTGTGTGCAATGTCTCACCACAGTCCTCTATGTGGGGGAAATGGGGCAGAGACTTAGTCAGCGAATGAACTCACACAGATCCAACATTAATAACAGCAGAACAGATCTCCCAGTGGCCACACATTTCTCCGGAGAAAACCACTCTATTGAAAATTTGCGGGTTGTGGTTTTAATGGGACATTTTAAGACACAGGAGGAGAGGAAAGAATGAGAGTACAAGTTTATGCAAAAATTTCAAACTCTGCAATTTGGACTTAATATTCATGCCAGCTTCATGTCACACTATGTATGAACTGTGAGGGTCACAAATCATTAGCTCATTGCAAACAGATAACAGTTCCCTCTGTCACGCACCACGACTTTGCAGATTGCATTTTGTTGTATTTTTTAAGGACTCTAAAATACTTTGAAGACCATGTGTATAGGGAATAAAAAATATGTGAATTTTCAGTTTCTTGTATAACACCATGTCTGATGAAGGGAGCTAGTACTTCCAAAAGCTTACCATCAAACATACTCAGTTAGCCTCTAAAAGGTATCGCCTGATTTCTTCACTCTTCCACTACTTTCAATGGCTAACATGGTACAACACTATACTACTACTTGCAATAGTAAAGACGGTACAGAATCAGAGCCACAATGAGGGTTTTGATATTTCCATGGTGAGAAAAGGGAGAATTCTAGAGATGTTTTTAAGGTGCGGGTGGCAAAAGCGTGCAAGTGTCTGAATATGTAGTGTAAAGGTGAGAGGTCAAATACAACTCCAAGACAGTGGGCATGTTGCCTCGGTGTAGTAAAAAGGCCACAGACAGAAATGGAGATATCAGGGTTAGATCGGTTAGTAGATGGAGGGAACACAAGAAGTTCAGTTTTGGAAAGATTCAATTTCAGATAAAGAGAAGACATTATGTTAGAGACAGCAGAGAGACAGTCACTGCTGTTCTGTAGTAGTGCAGGGGTGATGTCAAGGGATGAGGTATCTAGCTGGGTGTCATCACCATAAAGATGGTCCCAAAAGCCAAATCTGCTGATGGTTTGTCCAATTGGGGCTGTGTACAGAGAGAAGAGGAGGGGGCATAGGACTGAGACTTGAGGAACCCCAACCGCAAGCAAGGGGCAGAGGAGAAGAAATAGCACCAGCGAGTGATACACTAAATGAGCGGTCAGAAAGATAGGAAGAAATCCAAGAAAGGGCACTGTTCCTGAGGCCAATAAAGCGGAGCATTGTGAGGAGGACATGGTGGTCTACAGTGTCAAATGCTGCTGAGAGATCCAGAAGAATAAGTAGTGAATAGTTCCCTTTAGATTTAGCCATCAAGAGAACATTGGAGACCTTTGTGAGGGCCGTTTCTATAGAGTATAGTGCACGAAAACCAATTTGTAAGGGGGCCAGAAGAGAGTTAGCAGAGAGATAGCGGATTAGTCGGGAGTACACCAAGTGTTCCAGGAGTTTAGAGATGAAGGGAAGGTTAGAGACAGGTCGGTAGTTAGCAGCACAGGATGGGTCGAGGGAGGGTTTTTCAGTAGTGGGGTTATGACAGCAAGTTTGAAGGAGGACTATGGATTAATTTGTCCCTCAAGTTCGGTCCTCTGTGGTATGTAACTGCCGGTGTGTTTACTACTGCATCACCAATATCCAGGTCATATTGTAGGATACTTCAATATGTTTTCAGTATTATTTTAATCTGATGGTGAGCAGGATCATAGGTGGCAACAATTTTTACTTGTCCAACACTATCATCACGCACCCTGGGGTTCAACAACTGATGTCTCTCACAGGCAAGTGCGTGATGATAGACCTTTTTAAGAACTCCGTCTGGGTTTCCACTCCATTTGAATCTGTTTCTCAAATTTTTGGCCATAAATTGATAATCTGACAACTCAGAGCAGTGTCACCTAACTCTGAGATACTGTCCCTTAGTAATGCCTGTTCTCAGAGGTACCTGGTGCCAACTTTCCCATCGCAACAGATTGTTAGCTGTGGTCTCTTTTCTATGAATGTCGGTACTCAATCGGCCACTATCAGATTTCAAAATGGACAGATCCAAAAATGCCATCTTATATATCTTATCTTAAGTTGTATCTCAAATGGGAAATACAGACCTAAATCTTTTACATTTAGCATACCCACAAAGGCCTCAAAATCCACCCTGGACCCACTCCATAAGATGAAAATATGGTCTATGAATTGGACCCATAAGAGAATCCTCTGGGTCCATTCATCCATATCATCAGCAAAAATGACCTCTTTCTCCCACCAGCCCAGGTAGAGATTGGCAAAAGTTGGGGCACAGGGGCTCCCCATAGCCACTCCCCTGAGCTGGTGGAATAACTCAGGAAAAAGGAAATAATTATGCTCCAAAATGAAGTCAACAATTACAATACCAGTCCATTATGTCTACCGCAGTGACTACCCCTTGAGAGTAAGAAATCCCCCACAGCTGGGGGGACACCATGGGGTATGGAGCTGTAAAGGGCCTCAACATCAAGGCTCGCCAGCCAAACCTCCGGGGACACCTGGATGTCCCCCAGGCGTCTGAGGACATCCATGGTGTCCCTAACATAGGAGGGTAAACCAGTGACAAAAGGTCAAGATCTCCCAAACTCAAGTGATCCGACAGTCTAAACCTTGAAGAGAAGCGAGGATTACAGGTGTGCACCACAGCAGCTGATGGGAACCAAAACATTTCCCAGCCAAGGCCATTACAGCATCTTTTCCTTTTTCTTTATAATGTTCCTAATTCTATCACATTATACTTCCAGTAACTTAAACAAAATTCTGAATTCTGAGGGAGCGATATGCTCCTTCTCATGTTATGGCCATTAAGGGCTCCTTGGGCACCACCTCCAACCGCCCGGTTCTATAAGACTTTGTTACCTGATCTAGCGCCCCTCTTGCTGAAATCCTTCAACACTATTTTACCTGATACTCCCTTCCCCCCGGACCTTCCTACATGCACACATCACAGTTATTCCCAAGAAGGGTAAGGAACACTTGCTTTGCCCTGATTATAGGCCCATTTCCCTAATCAACACTGATGAGAAGTTTTATGCCAAATTGATAGCCAATAGATTGAGTTAACACATGGAGGCTTTGGTACATCCTAATCAGGTGGGATTCGTCCCTCATAGGGAAGCCTGAAAAAATACGCTAAAGGCCTTCTCCGCGATCCATCACGCACAGCGCTCTTGGACTCCTATAATGCTGCTTTCTCTGGACGCGGAGAAGGCCTTTGTTAAAGTGCACTGGAGATTCCTGGAAGCCACCCTTTCACAAGTAGGTCTTGACCCCACTATGCTCACCCATATTAGCTCCCTCTACAAAGTCCCTCGCGCACAAATATGAGTTAAAGGTACACTCTCTTCCCCTCTCATTATTCATAATGGTACCTGGCAAGGCTGCCCCCTCTCCCCAATGCTCTATGCTCTGGTGGTGGAACACCTACTAGTGGCAATCAGGGATAACCCAGCCATCCAGGGTCTCCATGTCCATGATATGCATTTAAAAATCTCAGCATTTGTGGACAATGTCCTGCTTTTAGTCACCCAACCACTCACAACTATCCCTTCTCTCCTCCGTGAAATTAGCACTTATTAGCACTGCCTGCACCTTTACTCAGTAATCTCCCGTCCGCCTTTTCCATTTCATGGTCCTCTGAAGTGATCAAATACCTGGGTGTGCAGCTTCCTAATAACTTATCTGATACATACTCGCTGAACTTCCTCCCGTATTCTGCGCTCTCTCCAGAAGTATCTTGCTCATTGGGATACCAAGGGCTTTTCCTGGCTGGGTCGCATTAACTTACTGAAAATGAATGTACTCCCGCGCCTCCTCTACCTCTTTCAAACCATCCCCAAAATACTACCTAAGCATTTCTTTGCCATGGTCCGTAAAACCTTCAATAGGTTTATTTGGGCATCGAGGCCCTCGCGAATCGCAAAAAAATACTCTTACTAGGCCTAAACAGGAGGGGGACTGGTGGACCTTGATTGCTCTAGTTACTTCCTGGCTGCAGTCACTGCATGCATTCTCGACTGGCACCACTTGGCACACTCTAAACTCTGGGTTGCCCTGTAGGGATCTCTGGGCCCACTCCCTCTCACTACTCTCCCATGTCTTCATAGGCGTTTTAGGTCACACAATAAGACTTATGTGCTCCCCTACGTCACGTCACTCGGATCTTGCCGATTCTTTGGTGCTGTGCGGAGACTCTTCCAAAATGATAGTCCTATGAACCCTATCTCGGGCAACCCGAACTTTCCAGAATTGAAACAAGACGATAGAGCCCACCAGCAAACGTGGCTCTTGTGGAATCACTTTTACTACTCTGCTGAATTCCAGTCTGCCTTCCCCTCTGTGTACTCTTGACTTTCCCTTTCTTCCTTGCTCCTTTCAATTCCTATATTTTTTTCTTTTCTACATTGACATGATGTATATTTACCTTTGTTCATGTTCCTGGATTTAGTATTTGACTCTGCTGCCCACCTGCTATTTCTTGTTCTCCCTAACATCCCATTCTTCTCTCCCTCCATCCCCCAGCCTCCCCTCTGTGCTTCATCTTTGTTGATACTTTCTTAGACTTGTTTTATGTGATCTAACAAAACTTCAATTAAATTTTTAATGTTAAAAAAAAAATTTCAGAATTCTGAAAAGTTCCCTGGAAATGACGACTATTTCAAAAAGTTGCAGAGAAAAATTGACATCTGCACAAATAAAAAGGCTGGGTGTCAGTTTGTGGTTTAGGTTGCTCCACTCTGGCTGTTCGCGAGTGCTATATGTAAGTTAGTGCTTCTTTCCTCTAAACTGACGTCTTTTGTGGTTTTTGAACTGGGCTGGTGCACCCTCTGAATGCCTATGTTGATGATGAAGGTTAACACCTAACCCACACAGGATGGAGCAGAACTCCCAACCACAAGTGATCCCACAGCCTAAGCCTCCCAGAGAAGCTAGGATTACAGTTGAGCGCCACATCACCCGGCGGAAGCAAAAAGGATTCTACTCATAGGAGACATCATTGTCCTGGAAATCCTAAAGTATAGACATCGGAGCCTCTCTGAGTCATGTGTCACAGTTTCACAAATGCTATATGCATGGAATAATAAAATGTATGTAATATTGTCTCCCTTATATACATTACTGCATGTTATACTGTTTCTCCTTCCCCTATATGTATTACTATTTGATTTATGGTGTCCCTTCACCTATACATATTACTACATGTTATATTGGGTTCCTTTCCCCTATATGTATTACTGCATGTCATATTGTGTCCCCAACCACTATATATAATTCTGCATGTCATATTTCGTCCCCTTCCCCTGTATACAGTGGGTACGGAAAGTATTCAGACCCCTTTAAATTTTTCACTCTTCGTTTCATTGCAGCCAATTGCTAAAAGCAAAAAAGTTCATTTTATTTCTCATTAATGTACACTCAGCTCCCCATCTTGACAGAAAAAAACCAGAAATGTAGATATTATTGCAAATTTATTAAAAAAGAAAAACTGAAATATCACATGGTCATAAGTATTCAGACCCTTTACTGTGACACTCATATATAACTCAAATGATGTCCATTTCCTTCTGATCCTCCTTGAGATGGTTCTACTCCTTCATTGGAATGCAGCTGTTTTTAATTAAACTGATTGGACTTGATTAGGAAAGGCGCACACTTGTCTATATAAGACCTCACAGCTCATAGTGCATGTCAGAGCAAATGAGAATCATAAGGTCAAAGGAACTGCCCAAGGAGCTCAGAGACAGAATTGTGGCAAGGCACAGATCTGGCCAAGGTTACAGAAGAATTTCTGCAGCACTCAAGGTTCCTAAGAGCACAGTGGCCTCCATAATCCTTAAATGGAAGAAGTTAGGGACGACCAGAACTCTTCCTAGACCTGGCCGTCCAGCCAAACTGTGCAATCATGGGAGAAGAGCCTTGGTGAGAGAGATAAAGAAGAAGCCAAAGATCACTGTGGCTGAGCTCCAGAGATGCAGTAGGGAGATGGGAGAAAGTTGCACAAAGTCATCTATCACTGTTCACCTTCCAACAAGACAATGACCCTAAGCACACAGATTAAATAACAAAGGAGTGGCTTCGAACAACTCTGTGACCATTCTTGACTGGCCCAGCCAGAGCCCTGACCTCAACCCAATTGAGCATCTCTGGAGAGACCTGAAAATGGCTGTCCACCAATGTTCACCATCCAACCTGACGGAACTGGAGAGTATCTGCAAGGAAGAATGGCAGAGGATCCCCAAATCTAAATGTGAAAAACTTGTTGCATCATTCCCAAGAAGACTTATGGCTGTACTAGCTGAAAAGGAAGGAGCTTCTACTTAGGGGTGTAAACACCGGGGTAGCTGCGGTAGCGGTTTCCACGACCCGAGACATTAGGGGGCCCGGAGCCCTGTGGCAGCCGCTAGAGCAAACCCTTCAAACCAGTGGCGTAATGATCGCAGGGGGTGCGACCGCGAACGGACCCTGCACAGCACGGGCCCGCGGCCAGCTGGAGATGGCCGGGCTCCGGACCACTATGATAGTGGTCGGGGAAAGCCTGGTCCCCTGACCGCTATACATACTGTTATTGGAAAGGGGCCCTGGCATATTGTATGCCCCTTTCCAATAGATGGCAGGGCAGGGCACCCAGGGGAGGTGACTGAAAACAATAAATACATATTCTCACCTCTCCTGGGCACAGCGTTCTCTCCGGCGCTCTTCCTTTATGTGACTGAGGCCTGTGATTAGGCCCCAGCGGTCACATGGGGCTCGGCCGCGTAATGACGTCATTGCGCCCCCATGTGACCACTGAGGCCCAATTTACAGGCCTCAGCAGCAATGTCGGAAGTGGGCCTGAAGACGCTAAAGACGGCAGGGTGGAGCGAGGATGCCAAGGAAAGGTAAGGCAACGTGAGTATGAATGTTTGTAATTTTTAATCACCTTCCCTGGGCCTCCGATTATTGTACTCTGGGATCTGAGTATAATAATAGCACCGAAGCAGAGGGGGGCTGTTGGGAGCATATAATACTGTGTTGGGGCCACTGTGGAGCATATAATACTTGGTGGGGGCCACTGTAGAGCATATAATACTGGGTGGGGGGCACTGTAGAGCATATACTACTGGGTGGGGGCCACTATAGAGCATATACTACTGTGTGGGAGCCACTATAGAGCATATACTACTGGGTGGGGGCCACTGTAGAGCATATAATACTGAATGGGGGGCCACTGTAGAGCATATACTACTGGGTGGGGCCACTATAGAGCATATATTACTGGGTGGGGCCACTGTAGAGCATATAATACTGGGTGGGGGCCACTGTGGGGGGCATATAATACTGGGTGGGGGCTATTGTGTGAAACATATAATACTGGGTGGAGGCCACTGTAGAGCATATAATAGTGGGTGGGGCCACTTTAGAGCATATAATACTGGGTAAGGGCCACTGTAGAGCATATACTATTGGGTGGGGGCCACTGTAGAGCATATACTACTGGGTGGGGGCCACTGTAGAGCATATATTACTGGATGGGGCCACTGTAGAGCATATAATACTGGGTGGGGCCACTGTACAGCATATACTACTGGGTGGGGGCCACTGTGGAAAGCATATAATACTGGGTGGGGGCTACTGTAGAGCATATAATACTGGGTGGGGCCACTGTAGAGCATATAATACTGGGTGGGGCCACTGTAGAGCATATAATACTGAGTGGGGGCCACTGTAGAGCATAAAATACTGGGTGGGGGCATATAATTCAGGGTGGGGATCACTGTGGGGAGCATATAATACTGGGTGGGGACCACTGCGGGGAGCATATAATACAGGGTGGGGGCCACCGTGTGGAGCATTTTATACTGTGTGGGGCCACTGTGGGGAGCATATTATACTGTGTGGGGGGAGCAATGTAGAGCATATAATGCTGTATGGGGCCACTGTGGAGCATATAATGCTGTGTGGGGGCCACTGTCAATCATATAATACTATCTGGGGCCACTGTTGAGCATATTTTACTGTTTGGGGACCCATAACCAGTTCAGGGGGGCGCCATGTCAAATGTTCGCCTTGGGGCCCAGCCATTCCTAGTTACGCCACAGCTTCTACTCAATACTGAGAAAAGGGTCTGAATACTTATAACCATGTGATATTACAGTTTTCCTTTTTTAATAAATTTGCAAGATGGGGTGCTGAGTGTACATTAATGAAAAATAAAGTGAACTTTTTTTGCTTTTAGCAAATGGCTGCAATGAAACAAAGAGTGAAAAATTTAAAGGGGTCTGAATACTTTCCGTACCCACTGTATATTACTACATGTTATATTGTATCCCCTTTACCTATAAATATTTCTATTTCTACATGTTATATAGTTAATAATAATAATAATAATAATAATAACTTTATTTATACAGTGGGGAAAAAAAGTATTTAGTCATCCACCAATTGTGCAAGTTCTCCCACTTAAAAAAATGAGGCCAGTCTGTAATTGTCATCATAGGTAGACCTCAACTATGAGACACAAAATGAGAAAACAAATCCAGAAAATCACATTGTCTGATTTTTTAAGAATTTATTTGCAAATTATGGTGGAAAATAAGTATTTGATCACCTACAAACAAGCAAGATTTCTGGCTCTCACAGACCTATAACTTCTTCTTTGAGAGGCTCCTCTGTCCTCCACTCATTACCTGTAGTAATGGCTTCTGTTTGTCATTGTTATCAGTATAAAAGACACCTGTCCACAACCTCAAACAGTCACACTCCAAACTCCACTATGGTGAAGACCAAAGATCTGTGGAAGGACACCAGAAACAAAATTGTAGCCCTGCACCAGGCTGGGAAGACTGAATCTGCAATAGGCAAGCAGCTTGGTGTGAAGAAATCAACTGTGGGAGAAATAATTAGAAAATGGAAGACATACAAGACCACTGATAATCTCCCTCGATCAGGGGATCCACGCAAGATCTCACCCCGTGGGGTCAAAATGATCACAAGAACGGTGAGCAAAAATCCCAGAACCACACGGGGAGACCTAGTTAATGACCTGCAGAAAGCTGGGACTAACGTAACAAAGGCTACCGTCAGTAACACACTACCCCGCCAGGGACTCAGATTCTGCAGTGCCAGACGTGTCCCCCTGCTTAAGCCAGTACATATCCGGGCCCGTCTGAAGTTTGCTAGAGAGCATTTGGATGTTCCAGAAGAGTACTGGGAGAATGTCATATGGTCAGATGAAACCAAAGTAGAACTGTTTAGTAGAAACACAACTCGTGGTGTTTGGAGGAGAGTGAATGCTGAGTTGTATCCAAAGAACACCATACCTACTGTGAAGCATGGAGGTGGAACATATGTTTGGGGGGGTTTCTCGGGGAAGGGGGGAAGAAAAAGGGGGGGGGGGAGGAAGAAGGGAGGGGGGGGGGGGTGGGGGGAGTGGGGGGGGGAGGCCCCCCCGGCGGGGGGGGGGGGGGAGGGGGGAGGGGGGGGGGGGGGGGGGGGGGGGGGGGGGCGGGGGGGGGGGGGGGGGGGGGGGGGGGGGGGGGGGGGGGGGGGGGGGGGGGGGGGGGGGGGGGGGGGGGGGGGCGGGGCCGCGGGGCGGGGGGGAAGGGAGGGGGGGGGGGGGGGGGGGGGGGGGGGCGGGGGGGCGGGGGGGGGGGGGGGGGGGGGGGGGGGGGGGGGGGGGGGGGGGGGGGGGGGGGGGGGGGGGGGGGGGACGGGGAAAAAAAAAAAAAAAAAAAAAAAAAAAAAAAAAAAAAAAAAAAAAAAAAAATTAAAAAAATAAAAATAAAAAAAAAAAATAAAAAAAAAAAAAAAAAAAAAAATAAAAAAAAAAAGAGGGGACAGGGTCTGCAGGTGGTAATGTGGATTGGGCAGGTGCTAATGCCCTTTATAAAACTGTCTCCTGGGACACACATTATAGCAGCAAAGAGCGAAGGATCCCCTGTGGGGTAGAGAAATGTTTTAAAATGGCCAAGAGAGGAGAGAGGCCACAACTGGTCCTCTGGTCTGAGAGCCAAAGCTAGAGCTGCGCCACCTAATATCTACCTTTTGGCCGCAGAGTCTCTTGGAAAACTCCCGGTCTACAATGCATCAAGAGTATACTCACTGGAGAGGCTCCGTGCAGTGCAGATGTAACGAACAGCCCCTGCAAATTTAATCCAAGGCCCAATAATCCAGAGACATGTGGAGAAGGCCAGAATTCCTGTCAGCGGTGTTCCAGCTAACGGGATGAGAAAGGCAGTGGAGATAGAGGAGGCCATGAGAACGTTGTGCTGACAGATCCAAGAAGGATACCGCCCCCCCCCCCCCCCAACACTACAATGACACTGTAGTGCTGTAGTGGCCCCAGACAGTCTTATGTCCTCTCAGTGCCCCCCTTCCTCCCATAATATAATGTCCCTTCTGTAGCCTCAGTCAGTATAAAGCCCCATTAGTGGGCCCCACATAATACAATGCCATCTTTAAGTGATATGCAGGTTATGTGGGACCCACCGCCCAAGGCCTGCGGGACAGCACCTGGAATTTGGGACTGTTCTGCTGTATGCAGGAGGACTGAGAGGGGTCCCTCGCTGCCATAGGGCTCAGTTCAGGTTCACTATTTGTCCTATATTTAAAGTAGATCTGCACACAATCCTTTGGGTTATGTTATTCAGCATCTGCACATAATGTTCAGCAATACCTGGAATCGAACAGGCGGGCCAGTGGAGGATCAAGCATAGGCAATTGGGGAATATATATATTTTGCCTGTCAGCCGTTGCCTGGTGGAATAATCCAATAGGTAATGGCCTAATGATTGTCAATCTTTGTGGAAAGCATTATGTTGTGTGGAACAGGTCTGTGTAAATTGTAGAGGGGGGCAGCATAGAGAGCGTGCCATTTTACCAGGCAAGAGAACATAGCATACGGCACTATTTTGCACCCACCCCCCTATTCTCTTTTTTGCAAATTGCCCATTCTGTACATAAAACTGAGCTGTAATGAGCCGTTCCTGTATAAAGCCAGAGGAGATATACTACGCGGTGTTGGTGTTGTCTGTTATGGCCAATCAGATGGTGGCTTTCTTTATTACACTGCAGTTTTAAAATATAAAGCAGTGTTCTGATTGGTGGCTAAGGTCAACTATGACACGTACGGTCTCTATGTAGAAGCTCCACAGCTAGATCCCATAAAGCATCACTTCCAACTGCCATATCTTCTAACTGCCACCTATATGGTGAAAGGGAAACATAACGGAGACCGCCTATGGCTGTCACAACAGACCCCTGCCTGGAACAGCAAGAATTGAAGCACAGATCCCTGTCAAGGTGAAGGTAAGGTCATATTTCAGACTTCAGATTTCAGGGTGACTGTGATTATTTAAAACACACACATACCTTAGAACAGGTGTAAGGGGAGTGGCTAAAAGCAGGTGAGGCACATCTGTGGGTGGAGCTAAGAAGGTGAGGGAGACAAGGGGTTAATGTGAATAGCACTGTATCTTATACATATCATCACCAAGGCTTGTCGGTACCCTGCACCTGAGGTACATGCCCAGCAAACCCCCATATCAATGCCCCTTCCCAAGTGCAAAAATATACCTAATGCTGGTTATACCCTCAAAATGTTCTGGAGCCAACAGGGCAGCCATAGGGACAGTTCAGGGTATAACCAGCATTAGGTATATTTTATTTGGAACTGTCTTGCCATTGTTACATTGGTTGCCATGGTAGCAGCAGCCATTTTGATGGAGTCAACCTACATTTAATAGACCCGTATGTGTACAGAGCGCTGAGAGTTTATTCTAGTGATGATACAAGGCGCTCAATTTCACATCCACTCCAGAGATGGCTCCTGTAAATAGCAAAATAACAAAAGCATTAACAATACACCCCCTGCCACCAACTTGTGTAACCAGGGTTGGTTGTAGACAAAGTGTGGCCCTGGGTAAAATTGAAAGTGGGACCCCTTATGCTGATATACAAGCAACAGCCTCGTCTTCCAGTGGCAGCTCCTTTAATAATGCCTCCTTTCTGCTCCCAAAACAGTAATAACAAGCCCCATTTTCCCCACACACAATTCAAATGACCACCTTTGTACCGCCTAATGTTTTTTTCACCCAGTTATCAGTTTTTATAGTGTCGCCTTATAAATAATAGCCCACCTTAAAAATAATAGTTCACCCTAATAATAGCCCTCCATATATGATTTCCCTTTATAATAGCTTTCTTATATATAATAGTCCCCCCTTATAATAGCCCCCCCTTATATTCAAGTTTTACCCTTAAATATAGTAGCCACTCTTATTTATAACAGTCCCTCCCTTATAAATAAGAGCCCACTTATATACAATATGTATCTATATATATATATATATATATATATATATATATATATACAGTACAGACCAAAAGTTTGGACACACCTTCTCATTCCAAGAGTTTTCTGTATTTTCATGACTATAAAAATTGTAGATTCACACTGAAGGCATCAAAACTATGAATTAACACATGTGGAATTATATACTTAACAAAAAAGTGTGAAACAACTGAAAATATGTCTGATATTCTAGGTTCTTCAAAGTAGCCACCTTTTTGCTTTGATTACTGCTTTGCACACTCTTGGCATTCTCTTGATGAGCTTCAAGAGGTAGTCACCTGAAATGGTTTTCACTTCACAGGTGTGCCCTGTCAGGTTTAATAAGTGGGATTTCTTGCCTTATAAATGGGGTTGGGACCATCAGTTGTGTTGTTCAGAAGTCAGGTGGATACACAGCTGATAGTCCTACTGAATGGAGTGTTAGAATTTGTATTATGGCAAGAAAAAAGCAGCTAAGTAAAGAAAAACGAGTGGCCATCATTACTTTAAGAAATGAAGGTCAGTCAGTCCGAAAAATTGGGAAAACTTTGAAAGTGTCCCCAAGTGCAGTGGCCAAAACCATCAACCTCTACAAAGAAACTGGCTCACATGAGGACCGCCCCAGGAAAGGAAGACCAAGAGTCACCTCTGCTGCGGAGGATAAGTTCATCTCCGAGTCACCAGCCTCAGAAATCGCAGGTTAACAGCAGCTCAGATTAGAGACCAGGTCAATGCCACACAGAGTTCTAGCAGCAGACACATCTCTACAACAACTGTTAAGAGGAGACTGTGTGTAGCAGGCCTTCATGGTAAAATAGCTGCTAGGAAACCACTGCTAAGGACAGGCAACAAGCAGAAGAGACTTGTTTGGGCTAAAGAACACAAGTAATGGACATTAGACCTGTGGAAATCTGTGCTTTGGTCAAATGAGTCCAAATTTGAGATCTTTGGTTCCAACCACCGTGTCTTTGTGCGATGCAGAAAAGGTGAACGAATGGACTCTACATGCCTGGTTCCCACCGTGAAGCATGGAGGAGGAGGTGTGATGGTGTGGGGGTGCTTTGCTGGTGACACTGTTGGGGATTTATTCAAAATTGAAGGAATACTGAACCAGCATGGTTACCACAGCATCTTGCAGCGGCATGCTATTACATCCGGTTTGCGTTTAGTTGGACCATCATTTATTTTTCACCAGGACAATGACCCCAAACACACCTCCAGACTATGTAAGGGCTATTTGACCAAGAAGGAGAGTGATGGGGTGCTACGCCAGATGACCTGGCCTCCACAGTCACCAGACCAGAACCCAATCGAGATGGTTTGGGGTGAGCTGGACCGCAGAGTGAAGGCAAAAGGGCCAACAAGTGCTAAGCATCTCTGGGAACTCCTTCAAGACTGTTGGAAGACAATTTCAGGTGACTACCTCTTGAAGCTCATCAAGAGAATGCCAAGAGTGTGCAAAGCAGTAATCAAAGCAAAAGGTGGCTACTTTGAAGAACCTAGAATATAAGACATATTTTCAGTTGTTTCACACTTTTTTGTTAAGTATATAATTCCACATGTGTTAATTCATAGTTTTGATGCCTTCAGTGTGAATCTACAATTTTTATAGTCATGAAAATACAGAAAACTCTTGGAATGAGAAGGTGTGTCCAAACTTCTGGTCTGTACTGTATATATATATGTTCCTCCTTATACAGTGTCAGACTGAATCATTGATTATGATGTTAATCTGTTTTCCCTTAGTCCTAACAGCAGCACAATATGGAGTATTTCTGCCCCTGTGTGCTGGTAGAACAGGCAGAATTTTTATTACCTGAGGGGGGTGGGGGTTTGTACTGCTGTTAGGACTAAGGGGAAACAGATTGACATCATAATCAACGATTCCCTTACGTCCTACAGCAGCATAATATGGGGGACGTGGCAAGTAGATCCCCTAGGGAGGGTTCTCCCGCAATACAGTGCTTAAGACAGTATGAATGTCCAAAGGAAGCAGCCTCTGAACTACGGACATCTAACCGATAGTGTTTAACAAAGGTTAGTTGGGATGATCAAAAAGCGGCTGCACAAATCTGCTCAAAAGGCAAGACCGACTCTCAGCCCAGTAGGCCGACATAGCCCTGGTTAAATGGTGTCTGATGAATTCGGGTGGTGTGAACCCGAGCAAAAAAGAAGTTTTACTTGCTTCCTTAATCCATCTTGATAAAGAGGGTTTGGAAGCCTCGAGACCTTTGTCTCTACCATATATATTAATTAAGAGGTCCTCCGATCTTCTGAAGGGTCGTGTACACAGAAGATAAATTTGGAGACACCTTACTACAGTACATCCAGTGTATGCAGTTTTCCCTCCTCCTTGGAAGATAGATCTGGGAAAGAAAACCGGTAAGGAGACCACCTGGTTGATATTAGCCCGAGAGGGCACTTTAGGGTTAAACCCAAGAATAAAATATATGGCTCTCCAATGGTTCAAATGGCGGGCCGCAGAGGCCAGAAAAAACTGTGGATAGATCCCAGTGTGGAACAGGAGCTGCCACACTGGCCTAAGTCTCATAGCACCCTTAAGAAATCTGGGAATTAAGGGGTTCTGAGACAATCCTCTGCTTAAGCAGGGAATAGGGCTGAAACCTGTACCTTAAGTGTGGCAGGGGAAAGGCCCTTATCCAAGCCATCCACAAGAGACTGGATTGAAGGCGCAGCCTTTGGGGGGAGGCCTCCCATGACATGGGCTCGCGCCGGACTGCAGCATTGGAGAGTTCGGAGGATACTACGTTGGGTAGCATCCAGGGTAGGTTGCAGCGCAGGGCTTAAATAGAAAGCCCGCGAACAGCAACGGCAGTAACGCTGCTGTGAGGACTCAGGCATAGCTCCTAACCGTCCCACATCTGGCGGGACAGTCCCAATTTTACACTGCTGTCCCGTGCTCCCGCATAGCTTACAATTTGTCCCGCTATGCCCCTAAAGTGTTTTGCTATTAACAAACTTTATTAGGGTAGGGTAAAGGCTAAGTGGTAGATGCTAAATCCTAGTGGCTAAATGACCTTTGATGACGTCATGACCATGTGATCAGACTCTTGTGTGAGCGGAGCTATTCTGGATACTGCTGGACAGTGTGATGTTACACAGAGGAAGCTGCTGGGAACGAGAGTGATCGAAGATGAGGATAGAAGAGACGGCATGTGTGACCAAGAGGGGGGAACTGGGGGGCAGATGTAGGCAGCAGTTAAACTGAAGGAAGATGAACGGGCAATTAAACTGAAGGCACTTGAAGGGAGCAATTAAACTGGTGGCAGATAAAGGGAGACATTAAATTGGTGGTAGATGGAGGGGGCAATTAAACTGGTGGCAGATGAACGGGCAGTTAAACTGAAGGCAGGTGAAGGGGGCATTAAGCTGGTGGCAGATAAAGGGGGACATTAAATTGGTGGTAGATGGAGGGGACATTTAAGCTGGTGGCAGATGAAGGGGGGCATTAAGATGGTGGCAGATAAAGGGGGACATTAAACTGGGGGCAACTGAAGGAGGGCATTAAACCGTGGGGGGTAGCTGGAGGGGGATATGTCTGCCTCCAGCTACGCCCCACAGTTTAATGTCCCCCTCCAACTTCCCCCACTGTTTAAAGTCACCCTCCAGCTGCCCCAGTTTAATGTCTCCCTCTAGTTTCCGCCAGTTTAAACTGGGGCACGAGAAGAGGAACTTAATACTGTGGGGCAATTGGAGGGGAACATTATAATGTGGGGGCATATAATGTTAGGGTGACTGTAGGAGCATTATACTGGGTGGGGGCACATGGGAAAATAGATGAGAATGGGCGGAGTCAATGTAGAAGTGGGTGGAGCTAAATTTGCCGTGGCGCACATAGCGTGCTGCATATTTTGTCCCTCTTTCTGTCCTTTGAAAGTTGTGAGGTATGCTCAGGGAAGCTGCGACCCCGCATCCACCGCACCGCATACCGTATACAGCGCGTTGGCTTCTATTGAGGAGCTGCTTAGTCAGTTGCGGGCCTCAGCGGAGGCTCGGGGTCCGGAGTGGCTGCAAGCGCAGCTGAATAGCTTGCTGCTGGGGCCTGTGGAGACCCCTGCTGAGGCTCCCCTTGCTTTACCGAAATGGCCGCGGAGGGCCAGGCCTCCGGAGCGCCTAAGCCCTGAAGAGGCCTCACGAGCCCAGCGCACGCAGAAGGAGCCCATCTAGGGACCCTCCGGCCCTGGATGCCGGAAGGTCTGCTGCCTCCAGGCAGTCCAGGGGAGGGAGGAATCCTGTTGGGCAGCAGGACTTGAGGCGCCCCCCCCCCCCCAAAAAAAATAAAATTAAAAAAATAAATAAATAAAATAAATCAATAAAAAAAATGACTTTACATGCTACTTAGCTTCACACGCTGTTATCGTCGTACAATAAACATACACAAAGTGATAAAACAGTTTTTAATAATTCTTCCTGTATTACTTCAGTATCAGAGATCAACAACACGGCATTAACAATGACAATAACTTCACACATCTTCTGCTTGGTGGATGGACGAGCCCACGTAGCCCCCATTCTCTATAATAGGAGCGCCGCAGATAGCTGAGTACTGGACTTCAGGTATCTTCGGCACTCCCATCAAAGTTGACTGAGAGCCACACGAGTTTGTCCATCCACCCACCAAGCGACAGGTCTATATTCAGCCTGGCTGCGGTCAGGCTGTATTCTCACCCAGTGTGTGTGTGTGTGTGTGTGTGTGTGTGTGTGTGTGGGGGGGGGGGGGGAATACAGTTCTCTGGCTCAGCGGGGGTCTCAACAGACAGACCCCCATCACTCAGGTATTTATCCTCTATCATTTAGATGAATACAGTGCAGCAACATTTTGTGACTTACAGGAGACGTCTCTGACTAATCCTTCACATTTCCCTTCTCTTCCCTTTGGACCGCCATGAACACTTCTTCCAGCTGTGACTTGTCTCTGTAAAGTTTGTAACACAGACATCTTTGGCTCCTCACTTTTCCAGGCATCCAACCCACATTGTCCTCACCTGCACACCCATCCTGCTGCTACCCCAATTATAAAATATATGATATAACCCCCCCCATAATGAATAATACTCCCAAGTGCATCTTTAAATTAATAATGTCCGTGTGTACCCTGTATGAATAGTGTTACAGCAGCAAAGATAAGATAAGCAAATTCAAATACAAATACAACATGTACAGGAATGTTCCAAGGTAAGAGGCATTACATTGATAGCAGACAGACAGATAGGAAGTAGCAGAGGAGGGGGGCTGGGGGGGGGGGATTTAACAGGCAGAAAGATATTTCAGTTCTCTGTGTGTATTGATCTCCGCTTAGGTCGGTGTTTGTTGTACAGCCTGACCGCAGCGGGGAGGAAAGACTTCCGATAGCGCTCCTTCTCACACTTAGGGTGGAGCAGTCGGTCACTGACAGTACTGCCCAGCGCTATCACAGTCTCATGCATGGGATGGGACTTCTTCTTCTGCATGGAGCTCACCAAGGACAGTATCCTTTTGTCACCCACCACCTGCACTGGGTCCAGGGGGCTCCCCAGGACAGAGCTGGCCCTTCTAATCAGCTTGTCAAGTTTATTTCTGTCCCTGGTTGATATACTGCTCCCCCAGCAGGCCACTCCAAAGAAGATGGCTGATGCCACTACCGAGTTGAAGAAAGTCCTAAGAAGTGCCCCCCCGGATTCCAAAGGCTCTCAGCTTCCTAAGCAGGTAGAGCCTGCTGTGGCCCTTACTGTACAGGACCTCCATATGATCCGCCCAGTCCAGCTTATTATTAAGGAGCAAACCCAGGTACTTATAGGTGTTCACAATCTCGATGCCCGTCCCCAGGATGTCCACTGGCTTAGGAGGACATCTGCATTTACGGAAGTCCACCACCATCTCCTTGGTCTTCCCCGCGTTAATCTTCAGGTGGTTCCGCTGGCACCAGTCCACAAAAACCCGGTTCAGTTCTCTGTACTCCCTGTCATCATCATCTGTGATGAGACCTACTCTTGCAGAGTCGTCAGAATACTTCTGTAGGTAGCAGCTAGATGAGTTGCACCTAAAATCTGCAGTGTACAGTGTGAAGAGGAAAGGGGCGAGAACCGTGCCCTGAGGTGCCCCCGTATTACAGATCACGGTATCTGACACACAGTCTTGGGCTCTCACGTATTGAGATCGATTTGTGGGTGTAGGATCCAGTTGGAGAGGTGGTGGTCCACTCCAGCAAGGCCCAGCTTGTCTCTCAGTAACCTTGGCTGCATGGTGTTAAAAGCACTGGAGAAATCAAAGAACATTATTCTCACCGTGTTCCCTGGTTTCTCCAGGTGAGACAGAGCCCTGTGCAGAAGGTGGATGATGGCATCATCTACCCCAATGCCCGGCCGATTAGCAAACTGGAGAGGGTCCATAGCGGGGCTTACTAGAGGGCGGAGATGTGTGAGAACCAATCTCTCTAAGATCTTCATCAAGTGGGATGTCAGTGCTACAGGTCTTGTAGTCGTTGAGGTCCATAGGGTGAGGTTTCTTTGGAACTGGTACCACACAAGAAGATTTCCATAATTCAGGGACTATTTCCTGCCTCAGGCTCATATTATGCCCCGCAGCGGCCCCTGCACACGGTATTATGCCCCGCAGCGGACCCTGCACATGGTATTATGCCCCGCAGCGGCCCTTGCACACAGTATTATGCTTCATAGTGGCTCCTGCACACAGTATTATGCCCCATAGTGACCCACTCATGAACTATTATACTCTGGGGTCTTTTCAGACCCCAGAGTATAGTGATCGGAGACCCAGGTGGTGACAAACATAAAACCAGTGTTACTTACCTGGTCCCCGGTACACTCCCTGCGTTCGGCCTTCTTTAATGTCGCACAGACCGGCGTCGTGACATAATGACGTCGGCCTGGCTCACGTGACGCCTGGGACATCACCAAAAAAGGCCGAAGCCTGCTGGGAGTAACATCGGATCGCTGGAGAGGTGAGTAGCATTGGTTTTTATGTTCCCTCACCTCCCCTGGGCCTCCGATTATTAGACTCCAGGGTCTGAAAAGATAAATATTTTAATAGTTGGGGCATTTTTTGAGCACGGGGATACCTAAAGTGTCTGTTGACTTTTGCTTATTTTACTTTTTTAAGTGATATTTATATGCAAACTTTTAAATTTTAGTTTTATGATCAGACCCCCTAGGGAACTTGAACCCAAGGGGGTCTGATCGCTCATACTGAAATGATGTAATCGACAAGCCTAGGAGCCTTCGATAGGCTCCTGGCTGTCAAGGCAAGCGATCGCTGCCCTCCGATGATGTTCCGGAGGGCGGCGATCAGTAAAGACGGCACACTTTAGATGCTGCGGTCGCGTTTAACCGCAATATCTAAAGTGTTGAAAGCTGCGATCAGTGTCGGCACCTATCGCAGCTGTCTGCAGCGGGTGCTGGCTGTATTATACTGCCAGCATCTGCCCTGTATGGAGAGAGCTCAGAGCCCTCTCCATACCGCCCCATACGACCTAGGATGTACTATTACGTCCTGGGTTGTTAAGGGGTTAAAGTTTTCATGCTTGGAGGGTGTGGAGAGGATGACTGGGAAATCACAGATGAACTAACTGTTCTTATTCCCAGGTTACAACCATAAATGCATTCACCTTTCTGACCCTCCAGTTAGTTAGTGCCAGAGCTACGCTCACTATTTTGATTCTCCAGTAACTGCCAGAGCTGCATTTAAAGTTTTTATGCTTGGAGTTAATGGCTGTGATGTCACAAACACACTAACCACTTGGCTCCTGAAATCCATCACTGCACTCACCATTCTGACTCTCCAGTCAGAGACTAGAGCTGCACTCATCATTCTGACTCTCTAGTCACAGGCTAGAGCGGCACTCACCATTCTGACTCTAGTAACTGCCAGAGCTGGCAGTTACGAAAGTTGTGATGTTTGGAGGGTGTAGAGCGGGTAATTGTGAAGTCACAGATGTGCTATCCATTTGGATCCTAAGGTTACAGCCAGAGCTGCGCTCAACATTCTGCCTCTCCAGTTACAGCGAGAGCTGAATTCACAGTTCTGACTCTCCAGTCTAGGCCAGAGATGCACTCACCTTTCTGATTCTTCAGTTACAACCAGAGTTGCACTCACCATTCTGTCTCTCCAGTTACAGCCAGAGCTGCATTCACTGTTCTGAATCTCCAGTAAGAGCCAGAGCTGCATTCACTGTTCTGAATCTCCAGTAAGAGACAGAGCTGCATTCACTGTTCTGAATCTACAGTAAGAGCCAGAGCTGCATTCACTGTTCTGAATCTCCAGTAAGAGGCAGAGCTGCATTCACTGTTCTGAATCTCCAGTAAGAGCCAGAGCTGCATTCACTGTTCTGAATCTCCAGTAAGAGGCAGAGCTGCATTCACAGTTCTGACTCTCCAGTCTAGGCCAGAGATGCACTCACCTTTCTGATTCTTCAGTACAACCAGAGTTGCACTCACCATTCTGTCTCTCCAGTTACAGCCAGAGCTGCATTCACTGTTCTGAATCTCCAGTAAGAGCCAGAGCTGCATTCACTGTTCTGAATCTACAGTAAGAGGCAGAGCTGCATTCACTGTTCTGAATCTACACTTAAGTCTATAGATACATTCGCTGTTCTGACTCTCCAGCCAAGGAAAGAGCTGCAATCACTGTTCTGACTCTGCAGCCCTGGTTCTGACTGGAGATCTGAACAGTGAATGCAGCTCTTGCCTAGGCTAGAGAGTCAGAAGAGTGAGTGCAGCCCTACAATTCACTCTTCTGGCTTTCTAGCCAAGGCCATAGCTGCATTAACCCGTCTGACTCTCCAATCTGAGCCACAACTGCATTGACTGTTCTGAATTTCCAGTCAAAGCCATAGCTGCACTCACCTTTCTGACTCTCTAGTTACTGCCAGAGCTGCAGTTAAAGTTGTGATGTTTGGAGGGTGTAGAGTGTGTGATTGTGAAGTCACGGATGTGCTATCCATTTGGATCCTAAGGTTACAGCCAGAGCTGGACTCACCATTCTTACTCTCCAGTCAAGGCCAGATCACAGATCATACAAACCCAATTCACAAACTGCTGCCCCACCCCCATACATCTGTGACCTAATATCCCATGACTTACCCACACAGAGCCTCCGGTCCGCTTACGATTTCCTTCTCCGCTCTTCACACAACCGTCTCCAAGACTTCTCGTGTGCATTCCCCAGACTCTTGAACTCACTACCATGACACGAAAGACTGTCCCCCGCAATCACAGGCTTCATGAAGACTCACTTCTTCAGGAAGGCCTACAACCTTCAATGACACTATTCTCCCACCACAGCACCATCTGAGCAGCCTCTACCCTCAGCCACTGTCTCTATCCCCTTTCCTTCCTGCGTTGCAAGCAGGGCCCCATCTATCCCGCTGTTCCAGTTAGTCACTGTTAGTCTTTTCTGACACTCCAGGTGAGGTCAGAGCTGCCACAGTACAGGCTGAGGCCCCACGTTGTGGAAACACCGCTATTTTTTGTGGCAGTTTTTTTTTTGGAGTCAAACCTAGTAGCGGTTTCAGAAGAAATGGGAAATATTTAAGAAGCATGTATATTTCTTCCATCTTCTCAATCCACTCCTAGCTTTAGCTCAAAACACAGCAACAGCAAAATCTACAATGACAAACAAACAGAAAAACATCTTTCCCGTAATGTGGGGCCTTAGCCTAGTAGTAGTGCAGGACATGACTGGAGACAAGACAGTAAAGATCCTATGTAGTAATGTGTTGCGCCACCTGGTGGCTGTGGTCCGTGTACCGGGTCATCTGTTCGCATGCAGTTAAATGACCTTCTCCACAGCTGTACTGTTGTTCCCTGCGCCCCCTCCTGGACCAGAGTGGAACTGCACTCCCCTCACCCAGGGGTCGGCTGCCGCTGTCTGTGAATAATTCAAATCAACGAGTTGCACTACAAAAAGTCGCAGCGTAGCCCAGGCCTTAAAGCTGTTATCTGGCTGCTATTAGAAAAGGATGATCATATGGGGGAAGAAACCGCAGCTGTGAGAAGTATTAGATCAGGATGGGGGTGCGGTTTCTGAATACAACGTTGACAGAAAGCAAGCAGAGATCTGGAGCAGTGACCTGCATGTCACCCACTGGGCTGGGTAGAAGGAGCCCCGCTCACCGCTGAGCAGCCTCCAGAAGATCAGAGAATGGTAGAATGAGCGGGAAATTCAAAATGATCCATTATCTTGTGTTC
Source organism: Leptodactylus fallax (assembly GCA_947044405.1). NCBI lineage: Eukaryota > Metazoa > Chordata > Amphibia > Anura > Leptodactylidae > Leptodactylus > Leptodactylus fallax. The sequence goes on from CAMRHE010001146.1 coordinate 191,878, forward strand.
AGCCACTCAGCGCGAGATTGAGGCGGGGCTTGCAGGAGAACGTCCGTAAAAGACACGCCCCGGAAACGCATCATCGTAGTGGAGTTCTCTTTCTGGTCCGACTAAACCCTATATAAAAGAGGCTGTGAGGTAGGTGACGTTAGTCTGTTCTGTCAGCAGCAGCCTAGAAGATGTCTGGTCGCGGTAAAGGAGGAAAGGGTCTCGGCAAGGGCGGTGCCAAGCGGCACAGGAAGGTGCTCCGGGATAACATCCAGGGCATCACCAAGCCTGCCATCCGCCGTCTAGCTCGCAGAGGAGGCGTCAAGCGCATCTCCGGTCTCATCTACGAAGAGACTCGCGGTGTCCTGAAAGTCTTCCTGGAGAACGTCATCCGTGACGCCGTCACCTACACCGAGCACGCCAAGAGGAAGACCGTCACCGCTATGGACGTGGTGTACGCGCTCAAGCGCCAGGGCCGCACTCTCTACGGCTTCGGAGGTTAATTCTACTGGTCCCCGACTCTCTCTACTTCTAACCCAAAGGCTCTTCTCAGAGCCGCCCACATCTTCCCGCTAACAGAGCTGTCCCCGCCAGCCCTCTCTCCTTTGCAGTGTATGCCTCATGTGTGTTAGACTGCTGCCGCTGGGTGTAAGCACAAAGCAGCCGCTGTCATACCGGAGATGAACGCGTCAAGCCTGCCTGCAGAGAATAATGTGTATTCAACAGCTAACTAGAACGAAGACTATCCCTCCGGCTGTACAATCTAAGCTCAGTCCCATCAGCTCGGGCCGAAATGTGCCGCCCAGCACCGCTTAGCTTAGAGAGTTTAATTAACCTTGATCTTGCCCCGATGTGTGCAGAGCGCACACACGAGATCCCCGATATTATCAGCCACGAGAATAGACCCGTTCTCTTTGGGTGTAGTACATACAGACAGTGCTGTCTGATCATGGCTAGGAAGTACAATGAAAAAGGGAATAAGTAATGGGTCCTGGTCTGGGAGGGGGGGGAAGCTAAACACTTGCCGAACTAAGACCTGACCTGGAGCGGCTCAGGAGGTTACTGTGGAGAAGACAGAAATCGAGGAGTCAGCTCTTGTGTGGTGTGTGTGTGTGGGGGGGGGGGCTCTTAGAAGAGCCTTTGGGGGTACAGAGCAGGTGACGGAGCAGATTACTTGGCACTGGTGTACTTGGTGACGGCCTTGGTGCCCTCGGACACGGCGTGCTTGGCCAGCTCTCCGGGCAGCAGCAGACGCACGGCGGTCTGGATCTCCCGGGAGGTGATGGTGGAGCGCTTGTTGTAGTGAGCCAGGCGGGAGGCTTCCCCTGCGATGCGCTCGAAGATGTCGTTGACGAAGGAGTTCATGATGCCCATGGCCTTGGAGGAGATGCCGGTGTCGGGGTGGACCTGCTTCAGCACCTTGTACACGTAGATGGCATAGCTCTCCTTCCTGCTCTTCTTACGCTTCTTGCCGTCCTTCTTCTGGGACTTGGTGACGGCTTTCTTGGAGCCCTTCTTGGGCGCTGGGGCAGACTTGGCGGGATCAGGCATGACAACACGACGATCTGTTCCACACGAGAGAGAGAAAGTAACGTCCATTCCCCTGCCAGCGCAGCCCTATTTATAGCCGGGCTATGCAAATGAGCGCTGCTGTCTGCGCGCGCTTCTACTGGACCAGCAAGTCATGTGACCTGTGGCCGCGTCATAAGCCCCGCCCGCCGCAGCTCATTGGCGTTTTCGCCAGGTTTGAATTTCCCTCCTTTTCTCACCTCAGGTTTAACGGTTCTAATCGCCTCGTTATGTCTTGAAAAACGCATCGTTGCCGTGTGGGGTATCTGTACAGAGGTTATCGCGCTTTGGACTCATAATTCCCCGGGAAGTCCAGGGCGTTACACCACAGTTATAGCGCTAGCCATGTCCGTGGCGTTGCTCCGCATACGCATAAGGATCCCAAATAGAACTCAAGGTCAGAAATCGCTCAGGTCGTTTGCCCCTCTTGTTCAGCAGTCGGATCCGGGTGCGGTTCTTCTAGTCTTTTTAGGCTTATTTCAGTCTGCGGTGCATCCAGATGAGGTGCGTGCCGTTCTGCTCAGTGGCCACACGGTGGCGCTATTGCTCCACGTATTGGCCGCACTGATAGCCCACGGTGTCCAGTCGATAACTACACACCACACACACCGTTATTAGTGCAGGGTAGGGATAGCACAACCTGCGGCTGGGAAGCGATTCTGAGCAGCCCTCGGGCAGAAGGCTGGCACTGTAAATGTCATTCCTCCATGTGTGTAGAAAGGCAGCTTCTGCTATCTATTTGGTGACTTCTAGCAGATATTTATTATGGCAGATACAGAAAGAGGAACATTTGTGTCCAAAGTTGTAACTTGAAGCTCCGGGGCCCTAATGCAAAGTCTGTAATGGGGCCCTTACCTATGTTGCATCACTTGGAATAGTGGTGTGTTTTATTTGGCAGAAAGACCTTTGGGACCCATTCAGTTTTGTGGGCCCTTTTGCTCGGGTCCCCCTACCCCCTTCCTACAGCGTATTCTTGATACTGAGGGTTACAGGTGCTGCAGCGGTATCTCAGATACTTGAAAGGGATACAGCTTTAGAACCCACACCCGCAGTTATCGAGAATAAAGTGAGTGAGCAGCGCATGTAAACAATACTGGGAGCTGTGTGCTGTGGGGAAACAGCTGATCTGCAGGGTCCTAACGGTCTAAGAGATGTAAGAGATCAGTGGGGGTCCAACACCTGGGGTCTCTGCTGATCAACTGTTTGAAGGCACTGTGGAGCTTTTGTCAGCGCCTTGACTATTTACATTGCACAGTATCTGTTTTATAATCACCAAGCAATTTTATTACAGCCTGTAATAATAGTGTAGGGCTGCTATAAAACAGATTCTGCCACATGTGAATAGCGAAGGGGCCCCACACAGTATGATATGCTCCACAGTGGCCCCCATACAGTAGAATATGCTCCACGGTGACCCCTACACTGTATAATATGCTCCACAGTGACCCCCACACAGTATAAAATGCTCTCAATAGCCCCCTAGAGCCTCTTCAGGTGAACCCCACAAAATCTGACGAATATTCGTGAGGCTCGGCACCCCTCTTTGGTGCTATTATTATACTCTGGGGTCTCCTCAGGGGCAGTGATTAAAAATAACAAACACTTCTACTCACCTTGCCTCACCTCTCCTGGGCATCCTCGCTCTGCTGGCTCTCTTCAGAATCTTCTTCGGTCTTCTTCTGCCTGCCACTGGGTGGGGCATGTGATTGGGCCTCAGTGGTCACCTGGAGCTCGCGGATGTCGTTACACCACCTCACCTCAGTCACAGGCCGGAGAGGATGCTGTGGAGCGTCAGAAGCCCAGGAGAGGTGAGTAGAAGTATTTCCTATTTTTAGTCACCTCCCCTGGGCTGGCATCTATTGGAAAAAGGCCCGGCGACATGCCCGATTCCATTAACAATATGTATAGCGGTGGGGGAACCAGGCTTTCCCAGACGGCTATCATGGTGGTCTGGGGTCCGGTCGCAGTCACACCCCCTGCGACCGCAATCCTTACACCACTGGTCCTATGAAAGTCCAGGGCTCGGTAGCAACTGCTACCGCTGCGCCCTCTATAGCAACGTCCCTGTATGGTGTCTCAGTTGCAGTTTTTGGGATTTGTGAGGCCACCTGATCTTCTCTTCTGTGGAGCAAGTAGCAGGAGGCATCGATCTCGTAATAGGTGGGAGATGAAGAAGTGAGACCTCCCCCTATCTGACAGACATCTATCATGGTCTACCACACCATGGTCTACCACATATACCAAGAGTAACTAAAGTCTGGTCGGCCCAGATATAAACCTCAACCAGCACCCCATACCCCATCCATATGCCCTATTCTTGATAGCGGTGGTTATGGGGGGGCTACAGCCGTGTCCCATAGACTCGAAAGGGTATAGGCAACTATATAAACAGTGCTGAGAGGTGCTCGCTCTGGGAGACAACTGATCAGTGGGTGTCCTGACAGTCGGACCCCCGCCCATCTAAGATTGGTGGCCTACCTTAATGATAGGGCATTGATTTTTATTTATTTATTTTTTAATAAATATAAAAGAGGTGAACAACCCCTTTAAAGGGTTATGCCAGTCTCTTGGTATTGAGGACCTATCCTCTTGATAGTTCATCAACAAGAGCATAGTAGGGATCCAACACTCGGGACCAGCGGGATAACGATCGCGGTCCCAGCGGGAGCCACCGTGATCGGACCAGGAGGAGTACGGGTCCCACGGCCAGCTCGAAATGGCCGGGGCCCCGGACCACCATGATAGCGATGGGGGAAAGCCTGGTTCCCCAACCGCTATACATATTGTATACCAATAGATGCTAGCCCAGGTGAGGTGACTAAAAATAACAATTTAAAAAAAAAAAAAAAGTTATACTCACCTCTCCTTGGCTCAGCATCCTCTCCAGGGCTCTTCCAGCCTTTGACTAAGGTCGCATGGGGCAAGCCGGCGTAATTACGTCATCGCGCCCCACATGACCGCTGAGGCCCAATCACAGGCTCCAGCAGTGCCGTCTTGGGCACGTGACCTCAGTCGCCAGGCAGAAGAGGACCAAGGAAGATGCTCAAGACAGACGGACAGAGCGAGGATGCCCGGAAGAGGTGAGACAAAATTTGAGTATAAATGTTTGTTATTTTTAATCACTTCCCCTGGACCTCTACTTAGTATACTCTGGGGTCTGAGGCGACCCCAGAGTATAATAATAATAATAATAGCACCGAAGCAGAGGGGAACTCTTGGGAGCATATTATACTGTATGGGGGCTCTTGGGAGCATACGATACTATGTGGGGGCCACTGTGGAGCATATAATACTGTGTGGGGGCCACTGTGGAGCATATGATACTGTGTGGGGGCCACTGTGGAGCAAGTAATAATGTGTAGGGGTCACTGTGGAGGATGTAATATTGTGTGGGGGCCACTGTGGAGCATATGATACTGTCCCAGTATTGTTTATAATTTGCTCTAGGGAGGGGGCCTCAGACTAAAGTTTGCACCGGGGCCCACAAGACTTTAGTTACGCCACTGCTTGGGACCCCTGCTGATCAGCTGTCGGAAGCAATTGCGGTGCTTGTGCGAGTGCCGTGATCCTTTCACTGCTTACACTGCACATAGTGACCTGGCAATGCAAGTACTGAAGTGGCCACGGCGTTCGCACAAGCACCATGGTCCATGAGAAATAAACAGTTAGGGTCAGTTGTCAATTTCTTTCTAAACCCGTACGCTGGCCCTAAATACCAGAGCCAACAGTGCCTAAATTAAGCCTACCCACATTAAGCCAGTTTTTTGGGGGCAGAGGATATCCCTCACATCCCTGGACTTGTTTGTTGCATAAACCCATATAAATCTGTCCCGTTTTGTTGAAATGAACAAGCGTTAGCTTATTCAGCTGCCATATCATACTTTATTTTTGCACGTGCTTCAAGGTACACACACACACACACACAAAAAAAAAAAAAAATCAATCGCACAGGCCCTCTAACTAGGCTAGCCCACAGCCTGGACACTAGGATGCCATGCCTCATGATTCCCCCCCTTACTGCCTCCTCCCCTCTGACTAGGTTTACATGGTCCATGCTCCCATGGGATTACCTGGAGCAGCAGAGGGTTAAACATTAGAGAGAGCCCCGTGCTGAGAAAATATGCCTGAAGTGCTGCTGACGCCTGAGCCGGCTTTAGGAGATGTGGTTATCATTACCAGATTGGCGATGGTTTGACTCCCAGCACCTCTACCGATCAGCAAGGTGCATTCACGGCAATGGGGTAACTATGCCTGCAGTGTCTTCCATACCTGATGTATGGAACTGTCCCTTACAAATTTGGGGTAAGCAACCAGATTTGCCACCCACAAATCACCATTATACTCTGGGAGGGAGCGAGCCCAGGAGAGGTGAGAGAAGGTTGTTATACTCTGGGGTGTGCGGAGAGGACAATCGTTGTATTCTCTTGATTGTACTGTTGTATCTAATGTAGTCCCTGCACTTCTACCAAGCCACCACCTTGTCCAGGCCTGGTAGAGCTAACTGATCACTGCCACCAGGGGGCGCCATGTTAAAGGGAGTCTAGTGCCCGGTTCCCGCTCATCTCGGCTGGGCCGTGTCCGGACTGACACATGAGCCGTCCGGTCAGAGTTGGGTGAAATTCCAGCAGCAGCAGCAGCAGCCAGCAGGTTTCTTCAGGAGAGGTGAGAGGAATGGACTAGACTGGAGGCTGAGAGACTCGGAGCTTAGAGGTCAGGATATAACGGGAAGGGGCGAAGGTGTATAGGGGGAGTAATGCAGCAGATTGCCCCCCTATGTAGGCTGATGCTGGCGGGGTGCTGTACAGCGCCGTGCACGGGGTTCTGGGGGAGAGGGCATGAGATCTAATTCTGTGCCTGTATTTGAGCGGGTAGAAATAAACCAATGGGATGGAGGGGGCGGGCTTTACATGAGCCAATGAGGACGAGCGCGGGTGTATAAATATAGTGCTCTTTCCGCTCCTCAGCTCATATCACTGCTGTGTACGTCTATACAGAGCGATGGCCAGAACTAAGCAGACCGCCCGTAAATCCACCGGAGGGAAAGCTCCCCGCAAGCAGCTGGCCACTAAGGCCGCCAGGAAGAGCGCTCCAGCCACCGGCGGAGTCAAGAAGCCTCACCGCTACCGCCCCGGTACAGTTGCTCTCCGTGAAATCCGCCGCTACCAGAAATCCACCGAGCTGCTCATCCGTAAGCTCCCCTTCCAGCGCTTGGTAAGAGAGATCGCCCAGGACTTCAAGACTGATCTCCGCTTCCAGAGCTCCGCGGTCATGGCCCTGCAGGAGGCCAGCGAGGCTTACCTGGTCGGACTCTTTGAGGACACCAACCTGTGCGCTATCCACGCCAAGAGGGTCACCATCATGCCCAAAGATATCCAGCTGGCCCGCAGGATCCGTGGGGAGAGGGCTTAAATATGCTGCTGCTGCCCCGGGCACCGTCTAACAACACAAAGGCTCTTCTCAGAGCCACCAAATCCTCCCTCAGACGAGCTTAATCCTCATTCTTAACCAGCCCTTCTTTATTCTCTCCTCATGAGCCTGCCGCGCCCCCGTCCTTTCATCATTGGAGGGGAGGAAGAGACATGTCTTCCCCCGACACCTCGTCTCTGTGTACTCGGCACATGTCCTTATCGGCAGCGCCCCAGCCGACTCGTCCGCTCTCCTCTGCACCATCTCCCTTATGAGGAGCCGCTAGGTGACCGCTCTTAGGAGCGGAGGATAAGAACTAACTGACAGGGCGGGGCTCAGCGCTGGGGACTTTTCAAATTCGCGCCCAATCCCCCCTCCCCCTACACTCACTCCATGCCCCACGTCATGCTGGGCGGGGCCGGCCGGCCGGCTCTCGCGCGGGTTTTAACGGCCGCTGAATGGGAATCTGCCATTGAGCGGGAATTTCAAAACCACCAACAATGGAAGCGGGGACAAAGAGACACAGCTTCTCCTGGCGGAGCCGGCGCCCATGGCAGTTTTCAATCAAGTGTAGGGAACTGCCATTTCTACTAGTATATAATGTATCTGGCTTCTTTGCCCCTGCAGTTTGGCTTCAGAGACCCCAGGCATTTAGTGCAAGTTTTGTTTTGTAAATACAGTGAGTCAGACACATGTGAGGCAGAGCTGCTGGGGGGAGAGATGTGAGCAGAGCTGCTGAGACAGACATGTTATGTCTGGGGGAGTCTAAGAGCCACTTGTTCCTCTTTACTTCACAGTATATAGTTAGGTATGTGTTACCCCCTATATACTCACAGGACCTAGCTAGTAACCGTAGTTAGGGATCCATATATATATATAGTTCAGGGCAGTGATAGGTTAGGCTTCCGAAGGCCAATTAGCTAGTTAGAGGCCCGGTGGAACTAGTAGTTTAGCTGGCAGGTTAAGGACTCAGTGTTAGGGTAGTCAGGCCTGCATCTACTGCCGTCACCGTCGCCCTGTTTGCTGCCTGTGAAGAATCTCACCATCATCATCATCATCTCCTGATCGGCTGTCTGTCATCTCCTGGAAGAATCCGAGGATCCACAGTCATCCACAGGGGCCCCTGCATCTCTTCTGTTGCCTGGAGGTATTGTGCACTGGACTCTTGCTATATATCTATATATATATATATACCCGGGTATATAACCTAAGACGGTTGAGGACTTGCTGGTTGTTGTAGTATTGCTGTGTTCTGAGTATATTTTATGTATGTATTATTACCCTGTTGATTCTTATAAAGCTACTGTTATAACCTTATGTGGTATCTGTATGTATTCTTCAGACTGTGAGATTAGTACAGTGATCCTTGTTAAGGCTACTAACTGTACTTCATGGGTAAGTCCCAGGAAGAGATCCTCCCTGTAATACAGAGGCTCTATCCTGGGTGGAGGCACTGATATATTTCATATATGTTCCCACTCTTCCCTTCAGCGAAGGCTTCAGGTCCCATTATACACACAGGTCAGCGCCAGAGTCTGTTGCGGGAGGGATAATACTCATACCCCCCCCAAATAGGGCTACATTTGGAGGCACTGCTGAGATTTAGAAGTGGGAATAGTCATTGATATGGAGAAGCGATATAGCTCAGAGGGGAACCTCCCACTAGCTACTACATGGGATTACCGACCTCCTGTTCCTCCCCTGGTTCAGGTAAAGGAAGAACCCCGCTCAGCCAGTTACCCCCCCCAGTATGGCCGTCGCTAGCAGTTCCTCTAGTGACAGTGCTATTAGCACTTTAGCCAGGCTGACTGAAATGTTAGCTCAGGGCCTGCAGGCCACTCACTACAAGAAACTAAAAGTATTCTCTGGTAATGTCCCAGTACCACAAGGGGAGGAAAACTTTGAGATATGGAAAGAACATACTCTCCAATGCCTGAAGGAATGGTCTTGCTCTGAAGAAGGCAAGCGGCAGCGTATCAGTGAAAGTTTGCGGTCTCCTGCTGCAGAATTGATCCGCTTGTACAGAGACTCTCATGAAGGAGTGAGTGCATTGGACTATATACAAGTACTGTCTGATCACTTTGAGCCATACTATGACCTTGCCCAGATGGTTACTGATTACCGAATGGTTCGTCAAAAAGAAGGGGAAAATGTCTCTACTTTTATTAACCGTTTACAGCTACTTCTTTCACGTCTGGTGTACCACGCAGCTATATCTACTTCAGAGGTAGACGCTATGAGAACCAGTCAGTTGGTGAGAGGGTTACAACCTCATCATCCTCTTGCTCAAGTACTCAAGGTCTTACTATCTGATAGAGTCCTTCCATTTCCTGACTTAATGAAGTTAGTGAAGAAACAAGAAGCTGACATTAGTTTTAGTACCCCTAAGAAAGCGAAAAGCATCTCTAAAGAAGATGTTGTTCCTAATTCAAACAAGGACAAACCAGCGGAGCGGTCAGAACTTAGACAGTCCGCCACTCCACCCACTGCCACTCAATGGAGGAAGGATGCTAGAACCTGTTATAAATGTGGTCAGACGGGCCATACTGCCAGACAGTGTACGGAGGACAGTGAGGGATTGAGACACAGTGCTGTCTTCTCTATTCAGAATCAAAGACACCGAAGGAAGGCGGGCCGAGTAAAGACCAGAGGCGCTATCGCGGGCTCCAGGTCCGTTGTCAAAGTCACTGTCAATGGTCATGCCGCTCCTGCCCTGTTTGATACAGGATCTCAAGTGACCCTGATTTATCGCTCGTTCTACCAAAAGTATCTGAGGGATATACCTCTTCAGTCTACAGGACAAATGAAATTGT
>CAMRHE010001147.1:0-201524 GCA_947044405.1 Leptodactylus fallax
GTAGTTATGTTCTTGTACATAGGAGCAGTATTATAGTAGTTATATTCTTGTACATAGGAGTAGTATTATAGTAGTTATATTCTTGTACATATAGGGCAGTATTATAGTAGTTATATTCTTGTACATAGGGGCAGTATTATAGTAGTTATATTCTTGTACATAGGAGTAGTATTATAGTAGTTATATTCTTGTACATAGGAGCAGTATTATAGTAGTTATGTTCTTGTACATAGGAGCAGTATTATAGTAGTTATATTCTTGTACATAGGTATTAGTAGTATTATAGTAGTTATATATTCTTGTACATAGGAGCAGTATTATAGTAGTTATATTCTTGTACATAGGAGCAGTATTATAGTAGTTATATTCTTGTACATAGGAGCAGTATTATAGTAGTTATATTCTTGTACATAGGAGCAGTATTATAGTAGTTATATTCTTGTACATAGGAGCAGTATTATAGTAGTTATATTCTTGTACATAGGGGCAGTATTATAGTAGTTATATTCTTGTACATAGGGGCAGTATTATAGTAGTTATATTCTTGTACATAGGAGCAGTATTATAGTAGTTATATTCTTGTACATAGGAGCAGTATTATAGTAGTTATATTCTTGTACATAGGAGCAGTATTATAGTAGTTATATTCTTGTACATAGGAGCAGTATTATAGTAGTTATATTCTTGTACATAGGAGCAGTATTATAGTAGTTATATTCTTGTACATAGGAGCAGTATTATAGTAGTTATATTCTTGTACATAGGAGCAGTATTATAGTAGTTATATTCTTGTACATAGGAGCAGTATTATAGTAGTTATATTCTTGTACATAGGAGCAGTATTATAGTAGTTATATTCTTGTACATAGGAGCAGTATTATAGTAGTTATATTCTTGTACATAGGAGCAGTATTATAGTAGTTATATTCTTGTACATAGGAGCAGTATTATAGTAGTTATATTCTTGTACATAGGAGCAGTATTATAGTAGTTATATTCTTGTACATAGGGGCAGTATTATAGTAGTTATATTCTTGTACATAGGAGCAGTATTATAGTAGTTATATTCTTGTACATAGGAGCAGTATTATAGTAGTTATATTCTTGTACATAGGAGCAGTATTATAGTAGTTATATTCTTGTACATAGGAGCAGTATTATAGTAGTTATATTCTTGTACATAGGAGCAGTATTATAGTAGTTATATTCTTGTACATAGGAGCAGTATTATAGTAGTTATATTCTTGTACATAGGAGCAGTATTATAGTAGTTATATTCTTGTACATAGGAGCAGTATTATAGTAGTTATATTCTTGTACATAGGAGCAGTATTATAGTAGTTATATTCTTGTACATAGGATTATAGTATTATAGTAGTTATATTCTTGTACATAGGAGTAGTATTATAGTAGTTATATTCTTGTACATAGGAGTAGTATTATAGTAGTTATATTCTTGTACATAGGAGTAGTATTATAGTAGTTATATTCTTGTACATAGGAGCAGTATTATAGTAGTTATATTCTTGTACATAGGAGCAGTATTATAGTAGTTATATTCTTGTACATAGGAGCAGTATTATAGTAGTTATATTCTTGTACATAGGAGCAGTATTATAGTAGTTATATTCTTGTACATAGGAGCAGTATTATAGTAGTTATATTCTTGTACATAGGAGCAGTATTATAGTAGTTATATTCTTGTACATAGGAGCAGTATTATAGTAGTTATATTCTTGTACATAGGAGCAGTATTATAGTAGTTATATTCTTGTACATAGGAGCAGTATTATAGTAGTTATATTCTTGTACATAGGAGCAGTATTATAGTAGTTATATTCTTGTACATAGGAGCAGTATTATAGTAGTTATATTCTTGTACATAGGAGCAGTATTATAGTAGTTATATTCTTGTACATAGGAGCAGTATTATAGTAGTTATATTCTTGTACATAGGAGCAGTATTATAGTAGTTATATTCTTGTACATAGGAGCAGTATTATAGTAGTTATATTCTTGTACATAGGAGCAGTATTATAGTAGTTATATTCTTGTACATAGGAGCAGTATTATAGTAGTTATATTCTTGTACATAGGAGCAGTATTATAGTAGTTATATTCTTGTACATAGGAGCAGTATTATAGTAGTTATATTCTTGTACATAGGAGCAGTATTATAGTAGTTATATTCTTGTATTATAGTAGTTATATTCTTGTACATAGGAGCAGTATTATAGTAGTTATATTCTTGTACATAGGAGCAGTATTATAGTAGTTATATTCTTGTGCATAGGAACAGTATTATAGTAGTTATATTCCTGTACATAGGAAGGCCAGTATTATAGTAGTTATATTCTTGTACAAGGGTAGTATTATAGTAGTTATATTCTTGTACATAGGAGCAGTATTATAGTAGTTATATTCTTGTACATGGTGTAGTATTATGGTAGTTATATTCTTGTACATAGGAGTAGTATTATAGTAGTTATATTCTTGTACATAGGTTTGTATTATGGTAGTTATATTCTTGTACATAGGAGCAGTATTATGGGCAGTTATATTCTTGTACATAGGAGTAGTATTATAGTATTTCCCCATTTTATATTCTTGTACATAGTAGTATTATAGTGGTTATATTCTTGTACATAGGAGCAGTATTATAGTAGTTATATTCTTGTACATAGGACAGTATTATAGTAGTTATATTCTTGTACATAGGAGTAGTATTATAGTAGTTATATTCTTGTACATAGGAGATGTATTATAGTGGTTATATTCTTGTACATAGGTGATATTATAGTAGTTATATTCTTACGCAGAACAGTATTACAAATGGTTATATTCTTGTACATAGGAGGTAGTATTATAGTGATTATAATCCTTTGTACCCTTTTAGGAGCAGTATTATAGTAGTTATATTCTTGTGCTAGGAGGTAGTATTATGTGGATTGTATTCTTGTACATAGGAGTGATATTATAATGATTGTATTCTTGTACATAGGGAGCAGTATTATAATGTGGTTATATTCTTTTTTGGAGCAGTATTATAGTAGTTATATTCTTGTACATAGGAGTAGTATTATAGTAGTTATATTCTTGTATAGGTAGTATTATAGTGGTTATATTCTTGTACATAGAGCAGTATTATAGTAGTTATATTCTTGTACATAGGAGCAGTATTATAAATGATTCTATTCTTGTACATAGGAGGTAGTATTATGATAATTATATTCTTGTACACATAGGAGCAGTATTATAGTAGTTATATTCTTGTACATAGGGAGTGGTATTATATTAAGTATATTCTTGTACATAAAGACAGTATTATAGTAATTATATTTGTACATGGGTAGTATTATAGTGCATTTTATATTCTTGTACATGAGAATAGTATTATAAATGGTTATATTCTTGTTTGGGAGCAGTATTATAGTAGTTATATTCTTGTACATAGGAGCAGTATTATAGTAGTTATATTCTTGTACACATAGGAGTAGTATTATAGTAGTTATATTCTTGTACATAGGGTAATATGAGTAATTTATATTCTGCCTTTGCTAGATTGTATTATAGTAGTTATATTCTTGTACATAGGAGCAGTATTATAGTAGTTATATTCTTGTACATAGGAGGTAGTATTATAGTGGTTATATTCTTGTACATAGGAGCAGTATTATAGTAGTTATATTCTTTATGGACATTATTGTAGTAATTATATTCCTGTACATAGGAGCAGTATTATAGTGAACATATTCTTGTACATAGGAGGTAGTATTATAGTAGTTATATTCTTGTACATAGTATTATTATAGTAGTTATATTCTTGTACATAGGAGGTAGTATTATGGTAGTTATAGTCTTGTACATAGGGCGTATTATAGTTATATTCTTGTACGTAGTATTATAGTAGTTATATTCTTGTACATAGGAGCAGTATTATAGTAGTTATATTCTTGTACATAGGAGCAGTATTATAGTAGTTATATTCTTGTACATAGGAGCAGTATTATAGTAGTTATATTCTTGTACATAGGAGCAGTATTATAGTAGTTATATTCTTGTACATAGGAGCAGTATTATAGTAGTTATATTCTTGTACATAGGAGCAGTATTATAGTAGTTATATTCTTGTACATAGGAGCAGTATTATAGTAGTTATATTCTTGTACATAGGAGCAGTATTATAGTAGTTATATTCTTGTACATAGGAGCAGTATTATAGTAGTTATATTCTTGTACATAGGAGCAGTATTATAGTAGTTATATTCTTGTACATAGGAGCAGTATTATAGTAGTTATATTCTTGTACATAGGAGCAGTATTATAGTAGTTATATTCTTGTACATAGGAGCAGTATTATAGTAGTTATATTCTTGTACATAGGAGCAGTATTATAGTAGTTATATTCTTGTACATAGGAGCAGTATTATAGTAGTTATATTCTTGTACATAGGAGCAGTATTATAGTAGTTATATTCTTGTACATAGGAGCAGTATTATAGTAGTTATATTCTTGTACATAGGAGCAGTATTATAGTAGTTATATTCTTGTACATAGGAGCAGTATTATAGTAGTTATATTCTTGTACATAGGAGCAGTATTATAGTAGTTATATTCTTGTACATAGGAGCAGTATTATAGTAGTTATATTCTTGTACATAGGAGTAGTATTATAGTAGTTATATTCTTGTACATAGGAGCAGTATTATAGTAGTTATATTCTTGTACATAGGAGCAGTATTATAGTAGTTATATTCTTGTACATAGGAGTATTATAGTAGTTATATTATAGTAGTATTATAGTTCTTATATTCATACATAGCAGTATTATAGTAGTTATATTCTTGTACATAGGAGCAGTATTATAGTAGTTATATTCTTGTACATAGGAGCAGTATTATAGTAGTTATATTCTTGTACATAGGAGCAGTATTATAGTAGTTATATTCTTGTACATAGGAGCAGTATTATAGTAGTTATATTCTTGTACATAGGAGCAGTATTATAGTAGTTATATTCTTGTACATAGGAGCAGTATTATAGTAGTTATATTCTTGTACATAGGAGCAGTATTATAGTAGTTATATTCTTGTACATAGGAGCAGTATTATAGTAGTTATATTCTTGTACATAGGAGCAGTATTATAGTAGTTATATTCTTGTACATAGGAGTAGTATTATAGTAGTTATATTCTTGTACATAGGAGCAGTATTATAGTAGTTATATTCTTGTACATAGGAGCAGTATTATAGTAGTTATATTCTTGTACATAGGAGCAGTATTATAGTAGTTATATTCTTGTACATAGGAGCAGTATTATAGTAGTTATATTCTTTACATTGTACATATATTCTTGGAGCAGTATTATAGTAGTTATATTCTTGTACATATAGGAGCAGTATTATAGTAGTTATATTCTTGTACATAGGAGCAGTATTATAGTAGTTATATTCTTGTACATAGGAGCAGTATTATAGTAGTTATATTCTTGTACATAGGAGCAGTATTATAGTAGTTATATTCTTGTACATAGGAGCAGTATTATAGTAGTTATATTCTTGTACATAGGAGCAGTATTATAGTAGTTATATTCTTGTACATAGCAGTATTATAGTAGTATTATAGTAGTTATATTCTTGTACATAGGAGCAGTATTATAGTAGTTATATTCTTGTACATAGGAGCAGTATTATAGTAGTTATATTCTTGTACATAGGAGCAGTATTATAGTAGTTATATTCTTGTACATAGGAGCAGTATTATAGTAGTTATATTCTTGTACATAGGAGCAGTATTATAGTAGTTATATTCTTGTACATAGGAGCAGTATTATAGTAGTTATATTCTTGTACATAGGAGCAGTATTATAGTAGTTATATTCTTGTACATAGGAGTAGTATTATAGTAGTTATATTCTTGTACATAGGAGCAGTATTATAGTAGTTATATTCTTGTACATAGGAGCAGTATTATAGTAGTTATATTCTTGTACATAGGAGCAGTATTATAGTAGTTATATTCTTGTACATAGGAGCAGTATTATAGTAGTTATATTCTTGTACAGTATTATAGTAGTTATATTCTTGTACATAGGAGTATTATAGTAGTTATATTCTTGTACATAGGAGCAGTATTATAGTAGTTATATTCTTGTACATAGGAGCAGTATTATAGTAGTTATATTCTTGTACATAGGAGTAGTATTATAGTAGTTATATTCTTGTACATAGGAGCAGTATTATAGTAGTTATATTCTTGTACATAGGAGCAGTATTATAGTAGTTATATTCTTGTACATAGGAGCAGTATTATAGTAGTTATATTCTTGTACATAGGAGCAGTATTATAGTAGTTATATTCTTGTACATAGGAGCAGTATTATAGTAGTTATATTCTTGTACATAGGAGCAGTATTATAGTAGTTATATTCTTGTACATAGGAGTAGTATTATAGTAGTTATATTCTTGTACATAGGAGCAGTATTATAGTAGTTATATTCTTGTACATAGGAGCAGTATTATAGTAGTTATATTCTTGTACATAGGAGGCAGTATTATAGTAGTTATATTCTTGTACATAGGAGCAGTATTATAGTAGTTATATTCTTGTACATAGGAGCAGTATTATAGTAGTTATATTCTTGTACATAGGAGCAGTATTATAGTAGTTATATTCTTGTACATAGGAGCAGTATTATAGTAGTTATATTCTTGTACATAGGAGCAGTATTATAGTAGTTATATTCTTGTACATAGGAGCAGTATTATAGTAGTTATATTCTTGTACATAGGAGCAGTATTATAGTAGTTATATTCTTGTACATAGTATTATAGTAGTTATATTCTTGTACATAGGAGCAGTATTATAGTAGTTATATTCTTGTACATAGGAGCAGTATTATAGTAGTTATATTCTTGTACATAGGAGCAGTATTATAGTAGTTATATTCTTGTACATAGGAGTATTATAGTATTATAGTAGTTATATTCTTGTACATAGGAGCAGTATTATAGTAGTTATATTCTTGTACATAGGAGCAGTATTATAGTAGTTATATTCTTGTACATAGGTAGTATTATAGTAGTTATATTCTTGTACATAGGAGCAGTATTATAGTAGTTATATTCTTGTACATAGGAGCAGTATTATAGTAGTTATATTCTTGTACATAGGAGCAGTATTATAGTAGTTATATTCTTGTACATAGGAGCAGTATTATAGTAGTTATATTCTTGTACATAGGAGCAGTATTATAGTAGTTATATTCTTGTACATAGGAGCAGTATTATAGTAGTTATATTCTTGTACATAGGAGCAGTATTATAGTAGTTATATTCTTGTACATAGGAGCAGTATTATAGTAGTTATATTCTTGTACATAGGAGCAGTATTATAGTAGTTATATTCTTGTACATAGGAGCAGTATTATAGTAGTTATATTCTTGTACATAGGAGCAGTATTATAGTAGTTATATTCTTGTACATAGGAGCAGTATTATAGTAGTTATATTCTTGTACATAGGAGCAGTATTATAGTAGTTATATTCTTGTACATAGGAGCAGTATTATAGTAGTTATATTCTTGTACATAGGAGCAGTATTATAGTAGTTATATTCTTGTACATAGGAGCAGTATTATAGTAGTTATATTCTTGTACATAGGAGTATTATAGTATTATAGTAGTTATATTCTTGTACATAGGAGCAGTATTATAGTAGTTATATTCTTGTACATAGGAGCAGTATTATAGTAGTTATATTCTTGTACATAGGAGCAGTATTATAGTAGTTATATTCTTGTACATAGGAGCAGTATTATAGTAGTTATATTCTTGTACATAGGAGCAGTATTATAGTAGTTATATTCTTGTACATAGGAGCAGTATTATAGTAGTTATATTCTTGTACATAGGAGCAGTATTATAGTAGTTATATTCTTGTACATAGGAGCAGTATTATAGTAGTTATATTCTTGTACATAGGAGCAGTATTATAGTAGTTATATTCTTGTACATAGGAGCAGTATTATAGTAGTTATATTCTTGTACATAGGAGTAGTATTATAGTAGTTATATTCTTGTACATAGGAGCAGTATTATAGTAGTTATATTCTTGTACATAGGAGCAGTATTATAGTAGTTATATTCTTGTACATATAGCAGTATTATAGTAGTTATATTCTTGTACATAGGAGCAGTATTATAGTAGTTATATTCTTGTACATAGGAGCAGTATTATAGTAGTTATATTCTTGTACATAGGAGCAGTATTATAGTAGTTATATTCTTGTACATAGGAGCAGTATTATAGTAGTTATATTCTTGTACATAGGAGCAGTATTATAGTAGTTATATTCTTGTACATAGGAGCAGTATTATAGTAGTTATATTCTTGTACATAGGAGGTAGTATTATAGTAGTTATATTCTTGTACATAGGAGCAGTATTATAGTAGTTATATTCTTGTACATAGGAGCAGTATTATAGTAGTTATATTCTTGTACATAGGAGCAGTATTATAGTAGTTATATTCTTGTACATAGGAGCAGTATTATAGTAGTTATATTCTTGTACATAGGAGCAGTATTATAGTAGTTATATTCTTGTACATAGTATTATAGTATATTCTTGTACATAGGAGCAGTATTATAGTAGTTATATTCTTGTACATAGGAGCAGTATTATAGTAGTTATATTCTTGTACATAGGAGCAGTATTATAGTAGTTATATTCTTGTACATAGGAGCAGTATTATAGTAGTTATATTCTTGTACATAGGAGCAGTATTATAGTAGTTATATTCTTGTACATAGGAGCAGTATTATAGTAGTTATATTCTTGTACATAGGAGCAGTATTATAGTAGTTATATTCTTGTACATAGGAGCAGTATTATAGTAGTTATATTCTTGTACATAGGAGCAGTATTATAGTAGTTATATTCTTGTACATAGGAGCAGTATTATAGTAGTTATATTCTTGTACATAGGAGCAGTATTATAGTAGTTATATTCTTGTACATAGGAGCAGTATTATATAGTTATATTCTTGTACATAGGAGCAGTATTATAGTAGTTATATTCTTGTACATAGGAGCAGTATTATAGTAGTTATATTCTTGTACATAGGAGCAGTATTATAGTAGTTATATTCTTGTACATAGGAGCAGTATTATAGTAGTTATATTCTTGTACATAGGAGCAGTATTATAGTAGTTATATTCTTGTACATAGGAGCAGTATTATAGTAGTTATATTCTTGTACATAGGAGCAGTATTATAGTAGTTATATTCTTGTACATAGGAGCAGTATTATAGTAGTTATATTCTTGTACATAGGAGCAGTATTATAGTAGTTATATTCTTGTACATAGGAGCAGTATTATAGTAGTTATATTCTTGTACATAGGAGCAGTATTATAGTAGTTATATTCTTGTACATAGGAGCAGTATTATAGTAGTTATATTCTTGTACATAGGAGTAGTATTATAGTAGTTATATTCTTGTACATAGGAGCAGTATTATAGTAGTTATATTCTTGTACATAGGAGCAGTATTATAGTAGTTATATTCTTGTACATAGGAGCAGTATTATAGTAGTTATATTCTTGTACATAGGAGCAGTATTATAGTAGTTATATTCTTGTACATAGGAGCAGTATTATAGTAGTTATATTCTTGTACATAGGAGCAGTATTATAGTAGTTATATTCTTGTACATAGGAGCAGTATTATAGTAGTTATATTCTTGTACATAGGAGCAGTATTATAGTAGTTATATTCTTGTACATAGGAGCAGTATTATAGTAGTTATATTCTTGTACATAGGAGCAGTATTATAGTAGTTATATTCTTGTACATAGGAGCAGTATTATAGTAGTTATATTCTTGTACATAGGAGCAGTATTATAGTAGTTATATTCTTGTACATAGGAGCAGTATTATAGTAGTTATATTCTTGTACATAGGAGCAGTATTATAGTAGTTATATTCTTGTACATAGGAGTAGTATTATAGTAGTTATATTCTTGTACATAGGAGCAGTATTATAGTAGTTATATTCTTGTACATTAGGAGGCAGTATTATAGTAGTTATATTCTTGTACATAGGAGTAGTATTATAGTAGTTATATTCTTGTACATAGGAGTAGTATTATAGTAGTTATATTCTTGTACATAGGAGCAGTATTATAGTAGTTATATTCTTGTACATAGGAGCAGTATTATAGTAGTTATATTCTTGTACATAGGAGGTAGTATTATAGTAGTTATATTCTTGTACATAGTACATAGGCAGTATTATAGTAGTTATATTCTTGTACATAGGAGCAGTATTATAGTAGTTATATTCTTGTACATAGGAGCAGTATTATAGTAGTTATATTCTTTACATACATAGGAGCAGTATTATAGTAGTTATATTCTTGTACATAGGAGCAGTATTATAGTAGTTATATTCTTGTACATAGGAGTATTATAGTAGTATTATAGTAGTTATATTCTTGTACATAGGAGCAGTATTATAGTAGTTATATTCTTGTACATAGGAGCAGTATTATAGTAGTTATATTCTTGTACATAGGAGCAGTATTATAGTAGTTATATTCTTTACATTGTACATAGTAGTTATATTCTTGTACATAGGAGCAGTATTATAGTAGTTATATTCTTGTACATAGGAGCAGTATTATAGTAGTTATATTCTTGTACATAGGAGCAGTATTATAGTAGTTATATTCTTGTACATAGGAGCAGTATTATAGTAGTTATATTCTTGTACATAGGAGCAGTATTATAGTAGTTATATTCTTGTACATAGGAGCAGTATTATAGTAGTTATATTCTTGTACATAGGAGCAGTATTATAGTAGTTATATTCTTGTACATAGGAGCAGTATTATAGTAGTTATATTCTTGTACATAGGAGCAGTATTATAGTAGTTATATTCTTGTACATAGGAGCAGTATTATAGTAGTTATATTCTTGTACATAGGAGCAGTATTATAGTAGTTATATTCTTGTACATAGGAGTATTATAGTAGTTATATTCTTGTACATAGGAGCAGTATTATAGTAGTTATATTCTTGTACATAGGAGCAGTATTATAGTAGTTATATTCTTGTACATAGGAGCAGTATTATAGTAGTTATATTCTTGTACATAGGAGCAGTATTATAGTAGTTATATTCTTGTACATAGGAGCAGTATTATAGTAGTTATATTCTTGTACATAGGAGCAGTATTATAGTAGTTATATTCTTGTACATAGGAGCAGTATTATAGTAGTTATATTCTTGTACATAGGAGCAGTATTATAGTAGTTATATTCTTGTACATAGGAGCAGTATTATAGTAGTTATATTCTTGTACATAGGAGCAGTATTATAGTAGTTATATTCTTGTACATAGGAGCAGTATTATAGTAGTTATATTCTTGTACATATTATAGTAGTTAGTATTATAGTAGTTATATTCTTGTACATAGGAGCAGTATTATAGTAGTTATATTCTTGTACATAGGAGCAGTATTATAGTAGTTATATTCTTGTACATAGGAGCAGTATTATAGTAGTATTATAGTAGTTATATTCTTGTACATAGGAGCAGTATTATAGTAGTTTATTCTTGTACATAGGAGCAGTATTATAGTAGTTATATTCTTGTACATAGGAGCAGTATTATAGTAGTTATATTCTTGTACATAGGAGCAGTATTATAGTAGTTATATTCTTGTACATAGGAGCAGTATTATAGTAGTTATATTCTTGTACATAGGAGCAGTATTATAGTAGTTATATTCTTGTACATAGGAGCAGTATTATAGTAGTTATATTCTTGTACATAGGAGCAGTATTATAGTAGTTATATTCTTGTACATAGGAGCAGTATTATAGTAGTTATATTCTTGTACATAGGAGCAGTATTATAGTAGTTATATTCTTGTACATAGGAGCAGTATTATAGTAGTTATATTCTTGTACATAGGAGCAGTATTATAGTAGTTATATTCTTGTACATAGGAGCAGTATTATAGTAGTTATATTCTTGTACATAGGAGCAGTATTATAGTATTATAGTAGTTATATTCTTGTACATAGGAGCAGTATTATAGTAGTTATATTCTTGTACATAGGAGCAGTATTATAGTAGTTATATTCTTTACACAGGAGCAGTATTATAGTAGTTATATTCTTGCAGTATTATAGTAGTTATATTCTTGTACATAGGAGCAGTATTATAGTAGTTATATTCTTGTACATAGGAGCAGTATTATAGTAGTTATATTCTTGTACATAGGAGCAGTATTATAGTAGTTATATTCTTGTACATAGGAGCAGTATTATAGTAGTTATATTCTTGTACATAGGAGCAGTATTATAGTAGTTATATTCTTGTACATAGGAGCAGTATTATAGTAGTTATATTCTTGTACATAGGAGCAGTAGTATTATAGTAGTTATATTCTTGTACATAGGAGCAGTATTATAGTAGTTATATTCTTGTACATAGGAGCAGTATTATAGTAGTTATATTCTTGTACATAGGAGCAGTATTATAGTAGTTATATTCTTGTACATAGGAGCAGTATTATAGTAGTTATATTCTTGTACATAGGAGCAGTATTATAGTAGTTATATTCTTGTACATAGGAGCAGTATTATAGTAGTTATATTCTTGTAGTAGTATTTATATTCTTGTACATAGGAGCAGTATTATAGTAGTTATATTCTTGTACATAGGAGCAGTATTATAGTAGTTATATTCTTGTACATAGGAGCAGTATTATAGTAGTTATATTCTTGTACATAGGAGCAGTATTATAGTAGTTATATTCTTGTACATAGGAGCAGTATTATAGTAGTTATATTCTTGTACATAGGAGCAGTATTATAGTAGTTATATTCTTGTACATAGGAGCAGTATTATAGTAGTTATATTCTTGTACATAGGAGGAGTATTATAGTATTATAGTAGTTATATTCTTGTACATAGTACATAGCAGTATTATAGTAGTTATATTCTTGTACATAGGAGCAGTATTATAGTAGTTATATTCTTGTACATAGGAGCAGTATTATAGTAGTTATATTCTTGTACATAGGAGCAGTATTATAGTAGTTATATTCTTGTACATAGGAGCAGTATTATAGTAGTTATATTCTTGTACATAGGAGCAGTATTATAGTAGTTATATTCTTGTACATAGGAGCAGTATTATAGTAGTTATATTCTTGTACATAGGAGCAGTATTATAGTAGTTATATTCTTGTACATAGGAGCAGTATTATAGTAGTTATATTCTTGTACATAGGAGCAGTATTATAGTAGTTATATTCTTGTACATAGGAGCAGTATTATAGTAGTTATATTCTTGTACATAGGAGCAGTATTATAGTAGTTATATTCTTGTACATAGGAGCAGTATTATAGTAGTTATATTCTTGTACATAGGAGCAGTATTATAGTAGTTATATTCTTGTACATAGGAGCAGTATTATAGTAGTTATATTCTTGTACATAGGAGCAGTATTATAGTAGTTATATTCTTGTACATAGGAGCAGTATTATAGTAGTTATATTCTTGTACATAGGAGTAGTATTATAGTAGTTATATTCTTGTACATAGGAGCAGTATTATAGTAGTTATATTCTTGTACATAGGAGCAGTATTATAGTAGTTATATTCTTGTACATAGGAGCAGTATTATAGTAGTTATATTCTTGTACATAGGAGCAGTATTATAGTAGTTATATTCTTGTACATAGGAGCAGTATTATAGTAGTTATATTCTTGTACATAGGAGCAGTATTATAGTAGTTATATTCTTGTATATAGGAGCAGTATTATAGTAGTTATATTCTTGTACATAGGAGCAGTATTATAGTAGTTATATTCTTGTACATAGGAGCAGTATTATAGTAGTTATATTCTTGTACATAGGAGCAGTATTATAGTAGTTATATTCTTGTACATAGGAGCAGTATTATAGTAGTTATATTCTTGTACATAGGAGCAGTATTATAGTAGTTATATTCTTGTACATAGGAGTAGTATTATAGTAGTTATATTCTTGTACATAGGAGCAGTATTATAGTAGTTATATTCTTGTACATAGGAGCAGTATTATAGTAGTTATATTCTTGTACATAGGAGCAGTATTATAGTAGTTATATTCTTGTACATAGGAGGTAGTATTATAGTTATAGTTATATTCTTGTACATAGGAGTAGTATTAGCAGTATTAGTTATATTCTTGTACATAGGAGCAGTATTATAGTAGTTATATTCTTGTACATAGGAGCAGTATTATAGTAGTTATATTCTTGTACATAGGAGCAGTATTATAGTAGTTATATTCTTGTACATAGGAGAGTAGTATTATAGTAGTTATATTCTTGTACATAGGAGCAGTATTATAGTAGTTATATTCTTGTACATAGGAGCAGTATTATAGTAGTTATATTCTTGTACATAGGAGCAGTATTATAGTAGTTATATTCTTGTACATAGGAGCAGTATTATAGTAGTTATATTCTTGTACATAGGAGGTAGTATTATAGTAGTTATATTCTTGTACATAGGAGCAGTATTATAGTAGTTATATTCTTGTACATAGGAGCAGTATTATAGTAGTTATATTCTTGTACATAGGAGCAGTATTATAGTAGTTATATTCTTGTACATAGGAGCAGTATTATAGTAGTTATATTCTTGTACATAGGAGCAGTATTATAGTAGTTATATTCTTGTACATAGGAGCAGTATTATAGTAGTTATATTTATATTCTTGTACATAGGAGTAGTATTATAGTAGTTATATTCTTGTACATAGGAGCAGTATTATAGTAGTTATATTCTTGTACATAGGAGCAGTATTATAGTAGTTATATTCTTGTACATAGGAGCAGTATTATAGTAGTTATATTCTTGTACATAGGAGCAGTATTATAGTAGTTATATTCTTGTACATAGGAGCAGTATTATAGTAGTTATATTCTTGTACATAGGAGCAGTATTATAGTAGTTATATTCTTGTACATAGGAGCAGTATTATAGTAGTTATATTCTTGTACATAGGAGCAGTATTATAGTAGTTATATTCTTGTACATAGGAGCAGTATTATAGTAGTTATATTCTTGTACATAGGAGCAGTATTATAGTAGTTATATTCTTGTACATAGGAGCAGTATTATAGTTATATTCTTGTACATAGGAGCAGTATTATAGTAGTTATATTCTTGTACATAGGAGCAGTATTATAGTAGTTATATTCTTGTACATAGGAGCAGTATTATAGTAGTTATATTCTTGTACATAGGAGCAGTATTATAGTAGTTATATTCTTGTACATAGGAGCAGTATTATAGTAGTTATATTCTTGTACATAGGAGCAGTATTATAGTAGTTATATTCTTGTACATAGGAGCAGTATTATAGTAGTTATATTCTTGTACATAGGAGCAGTATTATAGTAGTTATATTCTTGTACATAGGAGCAGTATTATAGTAGTTATATTCTTGTACATAGGAGCAGTATTATAGTAGTTATATTCTTGTACATAGGAGCAGTATTATAGTAGTTATATTCTTGTACATAGGAGCAGTATTATAGTAGTTATATTCTTGTACATAGGAGCAGTATTATAGTAGTTATATTCTTGTACATAGGAGCAGTATTATAGTAGTTATATTCTTGTACATAGGAGCAGTATTATAGTAGTTATATTCTTGTACATAGGAGCAGTATTATAGTAGTTATATTCTTGTACATAGGAGCAGTATTATAGTAGTTATATTCTTGTACATAGGAGCAGTATTATAGTAGTTATATTCTTGTACATAGGAGCAGTATTATAGTAGTTATATTCTTGTACATAGGAGCAGTATTATAGTAGTTATATTCTTGTACATAGGAGCAGTATTATAGTAGTTATATTCTTGTACATAGGAGCAGTATTATAGTAGTTATATTCTTGTACATAGTTATATTCTTGTACATAGTATTATAGTAGTTATATTCTTGTACATACATAGTAGTATTATAGTAGTTATATTCTTGTACATAGGAGCAGTATTATAGTAGTTATATTCTTGTACATAGGAGCAGTATTATAGTAGTTATATTCTTGTACATAGGAGCAGTATTATAGTAGTTATATTCTTGTACATAGGAGCAGTATTATAGTAGTTATATTCTTGTACATAGGAGCAGTATTATAGTAGTTATATTCTTGTACATAGGAGCAGTATTATAGTAGTTATATTCTTGTACATAGGAGCAGTATTATAGTAGTTATATTCTTGTACATAGGAGCAGTATTATAGTAGTTATATTCTTGTACATAGGAGCAGTATTATAGTAGTTATATTCTTGTACATAGGAGCAGTATTATAGTAGTTATATTCTTGTACATAGGAGCAGTATTATAGTAGTTATATTCTTGTACATAGGAGCAGTATTATAGTAGTTATATTCTTGTACATAGTTATATTCTTGTACAGCAGTATTATAGTAGTTATATTCTTGTACATAGGAGCAGTATTATAGTAGTTATATTCTTGTACATAGGAGCAGTATTATAGTAGTTATATTCTTGTACATAGGAGCAGTATTATAGTAGTTATATTCTTGTACATAGGAGCAGTATTATAGTAGTTATATTCTTGTACATAGGAGCAGTATTATAGTAGTTATATTCTTGTACATAGGAGCAGTATTATAGTAGTTATATTCTTGTACATAGGAGCAGTATTATAGTAGTTATATTCTTGTACATAGGAGCAGTATTATAGTAGTTATATTCTTGTACATAGGAGCAGTATTATAGTAGTTATATTCTTGTACATAGGAGCAGTATTATAGTAGTTATATTCTTGTACATAGGAGCAGTATTATAGTAGTTATATTCTTGTACATAGGAGCAGTATTATAGTAGTTATATTCTTGTACATAGGAGCAGTATTATAGTAGTTATATTCTTGTACATAGGAGCAGTATTATAGTAGTTATATTCTTGTACATAGGAGCAGTATTATAGTAGTTATATTCTTGTACATAGGAGTAGTATTATAGTAGTTATATTCTTGTACATAGGAGCAGTATTATAGTAGTTATATTCTTGTACATAGGAGCAGTATTATAGTAGTTATATTCTTGTACATAGGAGCAGTATTATAGTAGTTATATTCTTGTACATAGGAGCAGTATTATAGTAGTTATATTCTTGTACATAGGAGCAGTATTATAGTAGTTATATTCTTGTACATAGGAGCAGTATTATAGTAGTTATATTCTTGTACATATAGGAGCAGTATTATAGTAGTTATATTCTTGTACATAGGAGCAGTATTATAGTAGTTATATTCTTGTACATAGGAGCAGTATTATAGTAGTTATATTCTTGTACATAGGAGCAGTATTATAGTAGTTATATTCTTGTACATAGGAGCAGTATTATAGTAGTTATATTCTTGTACATAGGAGCAGTATTATAGTAGTTATATTCTTGTACATAGGAGTAGTATTATAGTAGTTATATTCTTGTACATAGGGAGTATTATAGTAGTATTATAGTAGTATTATATTCTTGTACATAGGAGCAGTATTATAGTAGTTATATATTCTTGTACATAGGAGCAGTATTATAGTAGTTATATTCTTGTACATAGGAGCAGTATTATAGTAGTTATATTCTTGTATAGTATTATAGTTATATTCTTGTACATAGGAGCAGTATTATAGTAGTTATATTCTTGTACATAGGAGCAGTATTATAGTAGTTATATTCTTGTACATAGGAGCAGTATTATAGTAGTTATATTCTTGTACATAGGAGCAGTATTATAGTAGTTATATTCTTGTACATAGGAGCAGTATTATAGTAGTTATATTCTTGTACATAGGAGCAGTATTATAGTAGTTATATTCTTGTACATAGGAGCAGTATTATAGTAGTTATATTCTTGTACATAGGAGCAGTATTATAGTAGTTATATTCTTGTACATAGGAGCAGTATTATAGTAGTTATATTCTTGTACATAGGAGCAGTATTATAGTAGTTATATTCTTGTACATAGGAGCAGTATTATAGTAGTTATATTCTTGTACATAGGAGCAGTATTATAGTAGTTATATTCTTGTACATAGGAGCAGTATTATAGTAGTTATATTCTTGTACATAGGAGCAGTATTATAGTAGTTATATTCTTGTACATAGGAGCAGTATTATAGTAGTTATATTCTTGTACATAGGAGCAGTATTATAGTAGTTATATTCTTGTACATAGGAGTAGTATTATAGTAGTTATATTCTTGTACATAGGAGCAGTATTATAGTAGTTATATTCTTGTACATAGGAGCAGTATTATAGTAGTTATATTCTTGTACATAGGAGCAGTATTATAGTAGTTATATTCTTGTACATAGGAGCAGTATTATAGTAGTTATATTCTTGTACATAGGAGCAGTATTATAGTAGTTATATTCTTGTACATAGGAGCAGTATTATAGTAGTTATATTCTTGTACATAGGAGCAGTATTATAGTAGTTATATTCTTGTACATAGGAGCAGTATTATAGTAGTTATATTCTTGTACATAGGAGCAGTATTATAGTAGTTATATTCTTGTACATAGGAGCAGTATTATAGTAGTTATATTCTTGTACATAGGAGCAGTATTATAGTAGTTATATTCTTGTACATAGGAGCAGTATTATAGTAGTTATATTCTTGTACATAGGAGCAGTATTA
Organism: Leptodactylus fallax; assembly: GCA_947044405.1. Lineage (NCBI taxonomy): Eukaryota > Metazoa > Chordata > Amphibia > Anura > Leptodactylidae > Leptodactylus > Leptodactylus fallax. The sequence goes on from CAMRHE010001147.1 coordinate 18,761, forward strand.
TAGTAGTTATATTCTTGTACAGGAGCAGTATTATTAGTTAGGAGGCAGTATTATAGTAGTTATATTCTTGTACATAGGAGCAGTATTATAGTAGTATTATAGTAGTTATATTCTTGTACATAGGAGCAGTATTATAGTAGTTATATTCTTGTACATAGGAGCAGTATTATAGTAGTTATATTCTTGTACATAGGAGCAGTATTATAGTAGTTATATTCTTGTACATAGGAGCAGTATTATAGTAGTTATATTCTTGTACATAGGAGCAGTATTATAGTAGTTATATTCTTGTACATAGGAGCAGTATTATAGTAGTTATATTCTTGTACATAGGAGCAGTATTATAGTAGTTATATTCTTGTACATAGGAGCAGTATTATAGTAGTTATATTCTTGTACATAGGAGCAGTATTATAGTAGTTATATTCTTGTACATAGGAGCAGTATTATAGTAGTTATATTCTTGTACATAGGAGCAGTATTATAGTAGTTATATTCTTGTACATAGGAGCAGTATTATAGTAGTTATATTCTTGTACATAGGAGCAGTATTATAGTAGTTATATTCTTGTACATAGGAGGTAGTATTATAGTATATATAGTAGTATATTCTTGTACATAGGAGCAGTATTATAGTAGTTATATTCTTGTACATAGGAGCAGTATTATAGTAGTTATATTCTTGTACATAGGAGCAGTATTATAGTAGTTATATTCTTGTACATAGGAGCAGTATTATAGTAGTTATATTCTTGTACATAGGAGCAGTATTATAGTAGTTATATTCTTGTACATAGGAGTTATAGTATTATAGTAGTTATATTCTTGTACATAGGAGCAGTATTATAGTAGTTATATTCTTGTACATAGGAGCAGTATTATAGTAGTTATATTCTTGTACATAGGAGCAGTATTATAGTAGTTATATTCTTGTACATAGGAGCAGTATTATAGTAGTTATATTCTTGTACATAGGAGCAGTATTATAGTAGTTATATTCTTGTACATAGGAGCAGTATTATAGTAGTTATATTCTTGTACATAGGAGCAGTATTATAGTAGTTATATTCTTGTACATAGGAGCAGTATTATAGTAGTTATAGGAGCAGTATTATATTCTTGTACATAGGAGCAGTATTATAGTAGTTATATTCTTGTACATAGGAGCAGTATTATAGTAGTTATATTCTTGTACATAGGAGCAGTATTATAGTAGTTATATTCTTGTACATAGGAGCAGTATTATAGTAGTTATATTCTTGTACATAGGAGCAGTATTATAGTAGTTATATTCTTGTACATAGGAGCAGTATTATAGTAGTTATATTCTTGTACATAGGAGCAGTATTATAGTAGTTATATTCTTGTACATAGGAGCAGTATTATAGTAGTTATATTCTTGTACATAGGAGCAGTATTATAGTAGTTATATTCTTGTACATAGGAGCAGTATTATAGTAGTTATATTCTTGTACATAGGAGCAGTATTATAGTAGTTATATTCTTGTACATAGGAGCAGTATTATAGTAGTTATATTCTTGTACATAGGAGCAGTATTATAGTAGTTATATTCTTGTACATAGGAGTAGTATTATAGTAGTTATATTCTTGTACATAGGAGCAGTATTATAGTAGTTATATTCTTGTACATAGGAGCAGTATTATAGTAGTTATATTCTTGTACATAGGAGCAGTATTATAGTAGTTATATTCTTGTACATAGGAGCAGTATTATAGTAGTTATATTCTTGTACATAGGAGTAGTATTATAGTAGTTATATTCTTGTACATAGGAGCAGTATTATAGTAGTTATATTCTTGTACATAGGAGCAGTATTATAGTAGTTATATTCTTGTACATAGGAGCAGTATTATAGTAGTTATATTCTTGTACATAGGAGCAGTATTATAGTAGTTATATTCTTGTACATAGGAGCAGTATTATAGTAGTTATATTCTTGTACATAGCAGTATTATAGTAGTTATATTCTTGTACATAGCAGTATTATAGTAGTTATATTCTTGTACATAGGAGCAGTATTATAGTAGTTATATTCTTGTACATAGGAGCAGTATTATAGTAGTTATATTCTTGTACATAGGAGCAGTATTATAGTAGTTATATTCTTGTACATAGGAGCAGTATTATAGTAGTTATATTCTTGTACATAGGAGCAGTATTATAGTAGTTATATTCTTGTACATAGGAGCAGTATTATAGTAGTTATATTCTTGTACATAGGAGCAGTATTATAGTAGTTATATTCTTGTACATAGGAGCAGTATTATAGTAGTTATATTCTTGTACATAGGAGCAGTATTATAGTAGTTATATTCTTGTACATAGGAGTAGTATTATAGTAGTTATATTCTTGTACATAGGAGCAGTATTATAGTAGTTATATTCTTGTACATAGGAGCAGTATTATAGTAGTTATATTCTTGTACATAGGAGCAGTATTATAGTAGTTATATTCTTGTACATAGGAGCAGTATTATAGTAGTTATATTCTTGTACATAGGAGCAGTATTATAGTAGTTATATTCTTGTACATAGGAGCAGTATTATAGTAGTTATATTCTTGTACATAGGAGCAGTATTATAGTAGTTATATTCTTGTACATAGGGAGCAGTATTATAGTAGTTATATTCTTGTACATAGGAGCAGTATTATAGTAGTTATATTCTTGTACATAGGAGCAGTATTATAGTAGTTATATTCTTGTACATAGGAGCAGTATTATAGTAGTTATATTCTTGTACATATTCTATAGTAGTTATATTCTAGGAGCAGTATTATAGTAGTTATATTCTTGTACATAGGAGCAGTATTATAGTAGTTATATTCTTGTACATAGGAGCAGTATTATAGTAGTTATATTCTTGTACATAGGAGCAGTATTATAGTAGTTATATTCTTGTACATAGGAGCAGTATTATAGTAGTTATATTCTTGTACATAGGAGCAGTATTATAGTAGTTATATTCTTGTACATAGGAGCAGTATTATAGTAGTTATATTCTTGTATATAGCAGTATTATAGTAGTTATATTCTTGTACATAGGGGCAGTATTATAGTAGTTATATTCTTGTACATAGGAGCAGTATTATAGTATATTCTTGTACATAGGAGCAGTATTATAGTAGTTATATTCTTGTACATAGGAGTAGTATTATAGTAGTTATATTCTTGTACATAGGAGCAGTATTATAGTAGTTATATTCTTGTACATAGGAGCAGTATTATAGTAGTTATATTCTTGTACATAGTATTATAGTAGTATTATAGTAGTTATATTCTTGTACATAGGAGCAGTATTATAGTAGTTATATTCTTGTACATAGGAGCAGTATTATAGTAGTTATATTCTTGTACATAGGAGCAGTATTATAGTAGTTATATTCTTGTACATAGGAGCAGTATTATAGTAGTTATATTCTTGTACATAGGAGCAGTATTATAGTAGTTATATTCTTGTACATAGGAGCAGTATTATAGTAGTTATATTCTTGTACATAGGAGCAGTATTATAGTAGTTATATTCTTGTACATAGGAGCAGTATTATAGTAGTTATATTCTTGTACATAGGAGCAGTATTATAGTAGTTATATTCTTGTACATAGGAGCAGTATTATAGTAGTTATATTCTTGTACATAGGAGCAGTATTATAGTAGTTATATTCTTGTACATAGGAGCAGTATTATAGTAGTTATATTCTTGTACATAGGAGCAGTATTATAGTAGTTATATTCTTGTACATAGGAGCAGTATTATAGTAGTTATATTCTTGTACATAGGAGCAGTATTATAGTAGTTATATTCTTGTACATAGGAGCAGTATTATAGTAGTTATATTCTTGTACATAGGAGCAGTATTATAGTAGTTATATTCTTGTACATAGGAGTTATAGTATTATAGTAGTTATATTCTTGTACATAGGAGCAGTATTATAGTAGTTATATTCTTGTACATAGGAGCAGTATTATAGTAGTTATATTCTTGTACATAGGAGCAGTATTATAGTAGTTATATTCTTGTACATAGGAGCAGTATTATAGTAGTTATATTCTTGTACATAGGAGCAGTATTATAGTAGTTATATTCTTGTACATAGGAGCAGTATTATAGTAGTTATATTCTTGTACATAGGAGCAGTATTATAGTAGTTATATTCTTGTACATAGGAGCAGTATTATAGTAGTTATATTCTTGTACATAGGAGCAGTATTATAGTAGTTATATTCTTGTACATAGTTATAGCAGTATTATAGTAGTTATATTCTTGTACATAGGAGCAGTATTATAGTAGTTATATTCTTGTACATAGGAGCAGTATTATAGTAGTTATATTCTTGTACATAGGAGCAGTATTATAGTAGTTATATTCTTGTACATAGGAGCAGTATTATAGTAGTTATATTCTTGTACATAGGAGCAGTATTATAGTAGTTATATTCTTGTAGGAGCAGTATTATAGTAGTTATATTCTTGTACATAGGAGCAGTATTATAGTAGTTATATTCTTGTACATAGGAGCAGTATTATAGTAGTTATATTCTTGTACATAGGAGCAGTATTATAGTAGTTATATTCTTGTACATAGGAGCAGTATTATAGTAGTTATATTCTTGTACATAGGAGCAGTATTATAGTAGTTATATTCTTGTACATAGGGAGCAGTATTATAGTAGTTATATTCTTGTACATAGGAGCAGTATTATAGTAGTTATATTCTTGTACATAGGAGCAGTATTATAGTAGTTATATTCTTGTACATAGGAGCAGTATTATAGTAGTTATATTCTTGTACATAGGAGCAGTATTATAGTAGTTATATTCTTGTACATAGGAGCAGTATTATAGTAGTTATATTCTTGTACATAGGAGCAGTATTATAGTAGTTATATTCTTGTACATAGGAGCAGTATTATAGTAGTTATATTCTTGTACATAGGAGCAGTATTATAGTAGTTATATTCTTGTACATAGGAGCAGTATTATAGTAGTTATATTCTTGTACATAGGAGCAGTATTATAGTAGTTATATTCTTGTACATAGGAGCAGTATTATAGTAGTTATATTCTTGTACATAGGAGCAGTATTATAGTAGTTATATTCTTGTACATAGGAGCAGTATTATAGTAGTTATATTCTTGTACATAGGAGCAGTATTATAGTAGTTATATTCTTGTACATAGGAGCAGTATTATAGTAGTTATATTCTTGTACATAGGAGCAGTATTATAGTAGTTATATTCTTGTACATAGGAGCAGTATTATAGTAGTTATATTCTTGTACATAGGAGCAGTATTATAGTAGTTATATTCTTGTACATAGGAGCAGTATTATAGTAGTTATATTCTTGTACATAGGAGCAGTATTATAGTAGTTATATTCTTGTACATAGGAGCAGTATTATAGTAGTTATATTCTTGTACATAGGAGCAGTATTATAGTAGTTATATTCTTGTACATAGGAGCAGTATTATAGTAGTTATATTCTTGTACATAGGAGCAGTATTATAGTAGTTATATTCTTGTACATAGGAGCAGTATTATAGTAGTTATATTCTTGTACATAGGAGGGCAGCAGTATTATAGTAGTTATATTCTTGTACATAGGAGTAGTATTATAGTAGTTATATTCTTGTACATAGGAGCAGTATTATAGTAGTTATATTCTTGTACATAGGAGCAGTATTATAGTAGTTATATTCTTGTACATAGGAGCAGTATTATAGTAGTTATATTCTTGTACATAGGAGCAGTATTATAGTAGTTATATTCTTGTACATAGGAGCAGTATTATAGTAGTTATATTCTTGTACATAGGAGCAGTATTATAGTAGTTATATTCTTGTACATAGGAGCAGTATTATAGTAGTTATATTCTTGTACATAGGAGCAGTATTATAGTAGTTATATTCTTGTACACATAGGAGCAGTATTATAGTAGTTATATTCTTGTACATAGGAGCAGTATTATAGTAGTTATATTCTTGTACATAGGAGCAGTATTATAGTAGTTATATTCTTGTACATAGGAGCAGTATTATAGTAGTTATATTCTTGTACATAGGAGCAGTATTATAGTAGTTATATTCTTGTACATAGGAGCAGTATTATAGTAGTTATATTCTTGTACATAGGAGCAGTATTATAGTAGTTATATTCTTGTACATAGGAGCAGTATTATAGTAGTTATATTCTTGTACATAGGAGCAGTATTATAGTAGTTATATTCTTGTACATAGGAGCAGTATTATAGTAGTTATATTCTTGTACATAGGAGCAGTATTATAGTAGTTATATTCTTGTACATAGGAGTAGTATTATAGTAGTTATATTCTTGTACATAGGAGTAGTATTATAGTAGTTATATTCTTGTACATAGGAGCAGTATTATAGTAGTTATATTCTTGTACATAGGAGCAGTATTATAGTAGTTATATTCTTGTACATAGGAGCAGTATTATAGTAGTTATATTCTTGTACATAGGAGCAGTATTATAGTAGTTATATTCTTGTACATAGGAGCAGTATTATAGTAGTTATATTCTTGTACATAGGAGCAGTATTATAGTAGTTATATTCTTGTACATAGTATTATAGTAGTTATAGTACAGTATTATAGTAGTTATATTCTTGTACATAGGAGCAGTATTATAGTAGTTATATTCTTGTACATAGGAGCAGTATTATAGTAGTTATATTCTTGTACATAGGAGCAGTATTATAGTAGTTATATTCTTGTACATAGGAGCAGTATTATAGTAGTTATATTCTTGTACATAGGTAGTATTATAGTAGTTATATTCTTGTACATAGGAGCAGTATTATAGTAGTTATATTCTTGTACATAGGAGCAGTATTATAGTAGTTATATTCTTGTACATAGGAGCAGTATTATAGTAGTTATATTCTTGTACATAGGAGCAGTATTATAGTAGTTATATTCTTGTACATAGGAGTAGTATTATAGTAGTTATATTCTTGTACATAGGAGCAGTATTATAGTAGTTATATTCTTGTACATAGGAGCAGTATTATAGTAGTTATATTCTTGTACATAGGAGCAGTATTATAGTAGTTATATTCTTGTACATAGGAGCAGTATTATAGTAGTTATATTCTTGTACATAGGAGGCAGTATTATAGTAGTTATATTCTTGTACATAGGAGTACATAGGAGAAGTATTATAGTAGTTATATTCTTGTACATAGGAGCAGTATTATAGTAGTTATATTCTTGTACATAGGAGCAGTATTATAGTAGTTATATTCTTGTACATAGGAGTAGTATTATAGTAGTTATATTCTTGTACATAGGAGCAGTATTATAGTAGTTATATTCTTGTACATAGGAGCAGTATTATAGTAGTTATATTCTTGTACATAGGAGCAGTATTATAGTAGTTATATTCTTGTACATAGGAGCAGTATTATAGTAGTTATATTCTTGTACATAGGAGCAGTATTATAGTAGTTATATTCTTGTACATAGGAGCAGTATTATAGTAGTTATATTCTTGTACATAGGAGCAGTATTATAGTAGTTATATTCTTGTACATAGGAGCAGTATTATAGTAGTTATATTCTTGTACATAGGAGCAGTATTATAGTAGTTATATTCTTGTACATAGGAGCAGTATTATAGTAGTTATATTCTTGTACATAGGAGCAGTATTATAGTAGTTATATTCTTGTACATAGGAGCAGTATTATAGTAGTTATATTCTTGTACATAGTATTATAGTAGTTATATTCTTGCAGTATTATAGTAGTTATATTCTTGTACATAGGAGCAGTATTATAGTAGTTATATTCTTGTACATAGGAGCAGTATTATAGTAGTTATATTCTTGTACATAGGAGCAGTATTATAGTAGTTATATTCTTGTACATAGGAGCAGTATTATAGTAGTTATATTCTTGTACATAGGAGCAGTATTATAGTAGTTATATTCTTGTACATAGGAGCAGTATTATAGTAGTTATATTCTTGTACATAGGAGCAGTATTATAGTAGTTATATTCTTGTACATAGGAGCAGTATTATAGTAGTTATATTCTTGTACATAGGAGCAGTATTATAGTAGTTATATTCTTGTACATAGGAGCAGTATTATAGTAGTTATATTCTTGTACATAGGAGCAGTATTATAGTAGTTATATTCTTGTACATAGGAGCAGTATTATAGTAGTTATATTCTTGTACATAGGAGCAGTATTATAGTAGTTATATTCTTGTACATAGGAGCAGTATTATAGTAGTTATATTCTTGTACATAGGAGCAGTATTATAGTAGTTATATTCTTGTACATAGGAGCAGTATTATAGTAGTTATATTCTTGTACATAGGAGCAGTATTATAGTAGTTATATTCTTGTACATAGGAGCAGTATTATAGTAGTTATATTCTTGTACATAGGAGCAGTATTATAGTAGTTATATTCTTGTACATAGGAGCAGTATTATAGTAGTTATATTCTTGTACATAGGAGCAGTATTATAGTAGTTATATTCTTGTACATAGGAGCAGTATTATAGTAGTTATATTCTTGTACATAGGAGCAGTATTATAGTAGTTATATTCTTGTACATAGGAGCAGTATTATAGTAGTTATATTCTTGTACATAGGAGCAGTATTATAGTAGTTATATTCTTGTACATAGGAGCAGTATTATAGTAGTTATATTCTTGTACATAGTAGTATTATAGTAGTTATATTCTTGTACATAGGAGCAGTATTATAGTAGTTATATTCTTGTACATAGGAGCAGTATTATAGTAGTTATATTCTTGTACATAGGAGCAGTATTATAGTAGTTATATTCTTGTACATAGGAGCAGTATTATAGTAGTTATATTCTTGTACATAGGAGCAGTATTATAGTAGTTATATTCTTGTACATAGGAGCAGTATTATAGTAGTTATATTCTTGTACATAGGAGCAGTATTATAGTAGTTATATTCTTGTACATAGGAGCAGTATTATAGTAGTTATATTCTTGTACATAGGAGCAGTATTATAGTAGTTATATTCTTGTACATAGGAGCAGTATTATAGTAGTTATATTCTTGTACATAGGAGCAGTATTATAGTAGTTATATTCTTGTACATAGGAGCAGTATTATAGTAGTTATATTCTTGTACATAGGAGCAGTATTATAGTAGTTATATTCTTGTACATAGCAGTATTATAGTATTATAGTAGTTATATTCTTGTACATAGGGGCAGTATTATAGTAGTTATATTCTTGTACATAGGGGCAGTATTATAGTAGTTATATTCTTGTACATAGGGGGCAGTATTATAGTAGTTATATTCTTGTACATAGGGGCAGTATTATAGTAGTTATATTCTTGTACATAGGGGCAGTATTATAGTAGTTATATTCTTGTACATAGGAGGCAGTATTATAGTAGTTATATTCTTGTACATAGGAGCAGTATTATAGTAGTTATATTCTTGTACATAGGAGCAGTATTATAGTAGTTATATTCTTGTACAACTTAGGAGCAGTATTATAGTAGTTATATTCTTGTACATAGGAGGCAGTATTATAGTAGTTATAGTGTTGTACATAGGAGCAGTATTATAGTAGTTATAGTCTTGACTACATAGGAGGTAGTATTATAGTAGTTATAGTCTTGTACATAGGAGGCAGTATTATAGTAGTTATAGTCTTGTACATAGGAGGTAGTATTATAGTAGTTATATTCTTGTACATAGGAGGTAGTATTATAGTAGTTATATTCTTGTACATAGGAGGTAGTATTATAGAAGTTATATTCTTGTACATAGGAGTAGTATTATAGTAGTTATATTCTAGTAAATAGGAGCAGTATTATAGTAGTTATATTCTTGTACATAGGGGCAGTATTATAGTAGTTCTATTCTTGTACATAGGAGCAGTATTATAGTAGTTTATTCTTGTACATAGGAGCAGTATTATAGTAGTTATATTCTTGTACATAGGAGCAGTATTATAGTAGTTATATTCTTGTACATAGGAGCAGTATTATAGTAGTTATATTCTTGTACATAGGGGGCAGTATTATAGTAGTAATATTCTTGTACATAGGAGCAGTATTATAGTAGTTATATTCTTGTACATAGGAGCAGTATTATAGAAGTTATATTCTTGTACATAGGAGAGTAGTATAGTAGTTATATTCTTGTACATAGGAGCAGTATTATAGTAGTTATATTCTTGTACATAGGAGGTAGTATTATAGTAGTTAGTATTCTTGTACATAGGAGCAGTATTATAGTAGTTATGTTCTTGTACATAGGAGCAGTATTATAGTAGTTATATTCTTGTACATAGGAGTAGTATTATAGTAGTTATATTCTTGTACATAGGGGCAGTATTATAGTAGTTATATTCTTGTACATAGGGGCAGTATTATAGTAGTTATATTCTTGGACATAGGAGCAGTATTATAGTAGTTATGTTCTTGAACATAGGAGCAGTATTATAGTAGTTATATTCTTGTACATAGGAGGTAGTATTATAGTAGTTATATTCTTGTACATAGGAGCAGTATTATAGTAGTTATATTCTTGTACATAGGGGCAGTATTATAGTAGTTATATTCTTGTACATAGGAGTAGTATTATAGTAGTTATATTCTTGTACATAGGAGGAGTATTATAGTAGTTATATTCTTATACATAGGAGTAGTATTATAGTAGTTATATTCTTGTACATAGGAGCAGTATTATAGTAGTTATATTCTTGTACATAGGAGTAGTATTATAGTAGTTATATTCTTGTACATAGGAGGCAGTATTATAGTAGTTATATTCTTGTACATAGGAGGTAGTATTATAGTAGTTATATTCTTGTACATAGCAGTATTATAGTAGTTATATTCTTGTACATAGGGGCAGTATTATAGTAGTTATATTCTTGTACATAGGAGCAGTGTTATAGTAGTTATGTTCTTGTACATAGGAGCAGTATTATAGTAGTTATATTCTTGTACATAGGAGTAGTATTATAGTAGTTATATTCTTGTACATAGGGGCAGTATTATAGTAGTTATATTCTTGTACATAGGGGCAGTATTATAGTAGTTATATTCTTGGACATAGGAGCAGTATTATAGTAGTTATGTTCTTGAACATAGGAGCAGTATTATAGTAGTTATATTCTTGTACATAGGAGCAGTATTATAGTAGTTATATTCTTGTACATAGGAGCAGTGTTATAGTAGTAAGTTTCTTGTACATAGGAGCAGTATTATAGTAGTTATATTCTTGTACATAGGAGGCAGTATTATAGTAGTTATGTTCTTGTACATAGGGGTAGTATTATAGTAGTTATGTTCTTGTACATAGGAGCAGTATTATAGTAGTTATGTTCTTGTACATAGGGGCAGTATTATAGTAGTTATGTTCTTGTACATAGGAGCAGTATTATAGTAGTTATATTCTTGTACATAGGAACAGTATTATAGTAGTTATATTCTTGTACATAGGAGTAGTATTATAGTAGTTATATTCTTGTACATAGGTGCAGTATTATAGTAGTTATATTCTTGTACATAGGAGGTAGTATTATAGTAGTTATATTCTTGTACATAGGAGCAGTATTATAGTAGTTATGTTCTTGTACATAGGAGCAGTATTATAGTAGTTATATTCTTGTACATAGGAACAGTATTATAGTAGTTATATTCTTGTACATAGGAGGCAGTACTATAGTAGTTATATTCTTGTACATAGGAGCAATATTATAGTAGTTATATTCTTGTACATAAGAGCAGTATTATAGTAGTTATATTCTTGTACATAGGAGCAGTATTATAGTAGTTATGTTCTTGTACATAGGAGCAGTATTATAGTAGTTATATTCTTGTACATAGGAGTAGTATTATAGTAGTTATATTCTTGTACATAAGGGCAGTATTATAATAGTTGTATTCTTGTACATAGGGGCAGTATTATAGTAGTTATATTCTTGTACATAGGAGTAGTATTATAGTAGTTATATTCTTGTACATAGGAAGTAGTATTATAGTAGTTATATTCTTGTACATAGGAGCAGTATTATAGTAGTTATATTCTTGTACATAGGAGTAGTATTATAGTAGTTATATTCTTGTACATAGGAGCAGTATTATAGTAGTTATATTCTTGTACATAGGGGGCAGTATTATAGTAGTTATATTCTTGTACATAGGAGGTAGTATTATAGTAGTTATATTCTTGTACATAGGAGTAGTATTATAGTAGTTATATTCTTGTATATAGGAGGTAGTATTATAGTAGTTATATTCTTGTACATAGGAGGTAGTATTATAGTAGTTATATTCTTCTACATAGGAGCAGTATTATAGTAGTTATATTCTTGTACATAGCAGTATTATAGTAGTAAGTTTCTTGTACATAGGAGCAGTATTATAGTAGTTATATTCTTGTACATAGGGGCAGTATTATAGTAGTTATATTCTTGTACATAGGGGCAGTATTATAGTAGTTATATTCTTGTACATAGGAGTAATATTATAGTAGTTATATTCTTGTACATAGGAGCAGTATTATAGTAGTTATATTCTTGTACATAGGGGTAGTATTATAGTAGTTATATTCTTGTACATAGCAGTATTATAGTAGTAAGTTTCTTGTACATAGGAGCAGTATTATAGTAGTTATATTCTTGTACATAGGAGGTAGTATTATAGTAGTTATATTCTTGTACATAGGAGCAGTATTATAGTAGTTATATTCTTGTACATAGGAGGTAGTATTATAGTAGTTATATTCTTGTACATATGAGCAGTATTATAGTAGTTATATTCTTGTACATAGGAGGCAGTATTATAGTAGTTATATTCTTGTACATAGGGGTAGTATTATAGTAGTTATATTCTTGTACATAGGAGCAGTATTATAGTAGTTATATTCTTATACATAGGAGTAGTATTATAGTAGTTATATTCTTGTACATAGGGGCAGTATTATAGTAGTTATATTCTTGTACATAGGAGTAGTATTATAGTAGTTATATTCTTGTACATAGGAGGCAGTATTATAGTAGTTATATTCTTGTATATAGGAGCAGTATTATAGTAGTTATATTCTTGTACATAGGAGTAGTATTATAGTAGTTATATTCTTGTACATAGGGGCAGTATTATAGTAGTTATATTCTTGTACATAGGAGTAGTATTATAGTAGTTATATTCTTGTACATAGGAGGCAGTATTATAGTAGTTATATTCTTATACATAGGAGTAGTATTATAGTAGTTATATTCTTGTACATAGGAGCAGTATTATAGTAGTTATATTCTTGTACATAGGAGCAGTATTATAGTAGTTATATTCTTGTACATAGGAGGCAGTATTATAGTAGTTATATTCTTATACATAGGAGTAGTATTATAGTAGTTATATTCTTGTACATAGGAGCAGTATTATAGTAGTTATATTCTTGTACATAGGAGCAGTATTATAGTAGTTATATTCTTGTACATAGGAGGCAGTATTATAGTAGTTATATTCTTATACATAGGAGTAGTATTATAGTAGTTATATTCTTGTACATAGGAGCAGTATTATAGTAGTTATATTCTTGTACATAGGAGCAGTATTATAGTAGTTATATTCTTGTACATAGGAGGTAGTATTATAGTAGTTATATTCTTGTACATAGGAGCAGTATTATTGTAGTTATATCCTTGTACATAGGAGCAGTATTATAGTAGTTATATCCTTGTACATAGGAGCAGTATTATAGTAGTTATATTCTTGTACATAGGAGGTAGTATTATAGTAGTTATATTCTTGTACATAGGAGCAGTATTATAGTAGTTATATTCTTGTACATAGGGGGCAGTATTATAGTAGTTATATTCTTGTACATAGGAGGTAGTATTATAGTAGTTATATCCTTGTACATAGGAGCAGTATTATAGTAGTTATATTCTTGTACATAGGAGCAGTATTATAGTAGTTATATTCTTGTACATAGGAGCAGTATTATAGTAGTTATATTCTTGTACATAGGAGCAGTATTATAGTAGTTATATTCTTGTACATAGGAGGTAGTATTATAGTAGTTATATTCTTGTACATAGGAGTAGTATTATAGTAGTTATATTCTTGTATATAGGAGGTAGTATTATAGTAGTTATATTCTTGTACATAGGAGGTAGTATTATAGTAGTTATATTCTTGTACATAAGAGCAGTATTATAGTAGTAAGTTTCTTGTACATAGGAGCAGTATTATAGTAGTAATTTTGTTGTACATAGGAGCAGTATTATAGTAGTAATTTTGTTGTACATAGGAGCAGTATAGTAGATAATATATTTCTGCTATTGAATTGTCACATTTACTACTGTGACACCGTCTTAGCAGTATAAAGTACTATATTTTGGTTCCTTCTCTTTACCACATTTCTTATTGGCAGTGACATTACATATTATAATAGTGATTGTACCCTCTGTACGTTAATTTTCCCATCTGGAGACTTACTATAGAGCAGTATTACATCTGAGCCTCCACTACAGATACATAAGGACCTGTATAATTCCGGACTATATACATAGCACTGACCTGCGTCCCAGCATTATTTGGCTTCCTCCTGAAGCAGCTGTGGGGTCTCACATCGCCCCTGGATGTAATAATGGCTCCTCACTTGACCACGTCCAGGCCTTGTGTCCACCAACCTGTCCTCAGTACTAGCGCTCAACTATTCTTTGCATGTTACACTCACTGTATTGATTTGACCCTCAGGAGTCGGGGGTCTGTTATTTAGTGGTTGGCCCTGACAACCGTTCCCATGGCTGTAAATAATCTCTAATTATCTCACGCCCCCCTCAGTATGAAGAATGAGTCGAGTATTAACCAGTTCCCCACCAGACTCTTGAGCCTGAATGGATGCTGTGTAAACCTGAGGGGCGACTCCAGCAGGGTTTTTGTATAGAAGCTGTGGGTGGATGGGAATGACAATTAACCAGTATTTAGAGCTGCAGGGGTCGTCACTAAAGAGTTAATAATGTTGACATTCCGGTCAGGTAACAGAGCGACTGCAGAGACCGGAGGGGGGCGAAGCGGCCAAATACATCAATCCCATCTATAACTATCCGAGAACATTTACTTTTACCATCTAACAAACCGTTAGTGGCCAGTTGTTGCTTCTAGTCGTCCTCATCATCTCTGCTTGTTGTCTGTGAATGAGAACAATTCTGTACACCGCTAGCCCTGCTCTCAGCTGAGGGTTTGTTACAATTGCATTGAGTCTAGACAATGTTCTGTGAGCTCAACACATCAGCAATAGCTGCACAAATCTCTGCTACAGTGTATCAGGCTGGAGTTGGAGCTGTTGAGCTCACAGAGCATTATCTAGACTGGATACAATTGTATCAGCAGAGACCAGAACCAGCTCTGTACAGGGTTATAGGTTAGCAGTGTCTAGGGCTGAATTCACATGCTGCAGCGTGATGCAAACATTTCTGGAACCTTACATTTACTGATCTGGAGAGGATTTTGGCATCATTTTCTGCCACCTGCAACACTATCCTCCGAACCCTGACTGACAGCAGAGATAGTGAACTTCTCATTACACAATTAAAGGTTTTTCGTAGGGTCAGGATAGGCCATAAATATCTGATTGTTGCGTGTGGTGGTGGCGGCATCTCAACCCTGTTCTATACAGTACACAAAGCCGGGTGCAGATGGCTCTGTACACTATATAGTGGCCAAATGGCAATATTACTGAGCTGCAGTAACACCGCCCGGCCACTATATGGTGTACAGAGCCATTTGCTTATAGTACGGAACCCAGACGCAGCCCTGAGCAGTTAATCGGAGTCAGGCCGGCTGTCGACCTCTACCGATCACTTACTTATGGCCTATCCTCTG
Source organism: Leptodactylus fallax (assembly GCA_947044405.1). Taxonomy (NCBI): domain Eukaryota; kingdom Metazoa; phylum Chordata; class Amphibia; order Anura; family Leptodactylidae; genus Leptodactylus; species Leptodactylus fallax. Next base: position 34,657 of record CAMRHE010001147.1, read on the forward strand.
ATGTTAAAAGATATCTTCAAACACTTCTAGCGTCATTGATATATACTGCAGGAAGGCAGGGCATGCTGGGAGTTGTGATCCTGCTAAAGATGGAAAACTACAGGCTGTAGATCAGAGATGAGAAGACTCATGTCCAACCCTAAGCACCGAGCTCCAAGTATGGAGAACATTGCATAAAAAGAAACCGGACATTGTACAAGACGACCATGAAGTAACCGCCGAGCGGCAGCTGCTTCAGAACGAGTCAGATCTTCACCGCATCAGTCCATGGGTTGTATCTGGTATTACCGCTCAGCTCTCCTGAAAACGGATCTCATGTCTTACAGCTTGTGACCAATGGGCAGGAACTGGGACCTTTTTGGTGATAAGGCAGGGCAGGGAGGCATCAAGGAGATAGAGAAGAGCTCCTGTAACAGCCCTTACCAGAGACCGCTTCTTCTTCATCGCAGTTTCTAGAAGATCTACCTTGAGACAGGCAACGAAGACCTCAAAGATGCCGGGACCAAGACTCCGACTATGTGGAATCATAACCCGGTCTATTAGAAACACTACACACAATAACATGGCACAAGGCACCCGGGCCAGGGGTAAAGGAGAACTATAATTTTTTTTATTCACTTTACAAAGGTGGCGATATGAACCTGCCATTAACATCTTCATTTATAGACAAATATACTGTACATTATACCGGAGGTTACTGAGCGCTCTGCAGCCTGATGTTAAAAAACACAAGAACTTAACCCTCAAAAAACAAAAACTTCCAGGTTTTTTTTTTTTTTTTTGCAGATTTTTTTTCTTTGTTAAAAAGGAACCAAAAAATTGAAACTGTTCAGATCCGGCTAAAAAAAAAAAACAAACAAAATAAATCATAAAAATTAAATATTTTAACAGCGAGAACGGATTATATATCGTTATCAGGATCTCATGTGTACATTGATCGGCGACCGAACCAAAAACTTTTTGAAAACCCCCATTAAATCTTTTTGAATTGGGTCAGGCTGAGAAATCGCCATTGCATGCAATGTGATCAGTCAGTAGGGCTGCTGCGATTGATCGTCCCATGAAATGTTTTTGAAATTTTTTTTTTCTCCCTATATAGACTCGCTGAGTGGTTTGTGTCAAAAAGAAAAAAAAATCTGTGAAAAATATAAAACCTCACACCGCCGCCTCCGCCATTGGATATACATTTCTCCTGTCTATTTCGTAAAAGCCCAAAGTGGGAGGAGGGGAAAACAAAAATACCAAATGCTGGAAGATGGTAATTTATTCCAGAACATAAAGGATGTGCGGACGTTTTGTGACTAGTTGTTGAGAAGACCCGGAGAGCGGGGAGAGCGGGTGGGATTCTCAGAAAGGCAGACACGGTTATAGGAACATTCTGTTTGCTTGCGCTCGGTCCCGATCCTGACGCCGCCGCCAGTTTCCCCACACAGCTGTGTGCACAGTCTGTACAGTGAAGCCCGGGCACCTAACAGCAGTCGCCCATCATACAGAAGTTATTATTCCTCTTCACTTTCGTTCCCAACATCTGAATCACCATTAACTCTGTCCACATTCATCTCTTCTTCCTCCTCCTCCTCTGATCCTTCAGTTTCTCCTTCTTCCTCCGCACCATCGTCACCTTCTTCCCAGTTATCCTAATAAGAGAAGAAGAATAGGTCTGGTTATAATGTGTAATATAGGGACGTGCATTCATTACATTTCACCACCAGATGTCACTGTTGCAGAACACCGCCACCCAGTGGTAAGAAATATTACCGCAATGTTTTAAATTTTTTATTTTTTAAACTATTTTGACAGACGGCAGCTTAAGAACCAGCATTAACCTGAAGAAAGTGGATGAAAAAGTCCTGCAAATCCAACTTTTTCAATTAACCAGAACAGACATTTGCTGGGCTCCGCTATAGTCAATGGGGCCCTCGGGCTCTGTGTGTTATTTCAGCAGCCCATTTTGTCTGTTCTTCTGGTCGGCGGAGGTCCTCAGAAACAGGACCCCTGCCGCAGATGTGAAGATAATATAACTGCTGGGTGTTGTAGTGGAGCTTGTACTTACATTTGAGTCTGTGTTGTGTTCCTCATCCCCGGACTCTTCTTCTGAAGATTCTGCAAGAGGAGAATAAAAAAATATTACTAAGTAAATGAAAAACTAAAAAGTCAGAAATGAGGAGGAGCCCTTCAGCAACTTCATGACTGGACACATTTTTGGTCTATGTGGTTTTGACCAGTCATAGAATTATCTTTCAGTGATATTTAAGGATTTTTATGTTAATTTTGGATTTTTTTTTTTGTTTAATATCCTGGAAAATGTAAACAAAAAGAGGTGGAAGGAGTTTCAGATTTATAATTTTTTTATATATTATTTCCCTCTCCATTATTGTAATTTTTATGTAGGTGATAATTTTATCACCAGGGCAGGACTAGAACCTGTGATGTGGGCGAGGAGGTAACTTATTTTACTTTCATTTTCTTTTTTCTGATTTCCCTTGTATGTGATGCATTAGCCCCAGTTACAGGCTGGATAGAGCCTTCTCGTATATACTGCAGGGCTGATCTGCACCCTCTAGGACCCAGAAGCTCACGCAGCTCAGCAGATCACATGACCTCTGGGTGGGATGAAGGCCCCTCTGACTGACACAACCTGGAGGGCAGGGACAGTAATAAACCATCTCTGCTTTCTCCCTGGCATGTCTAGATGTCACTGACAGCCGCTCCTGACGTTAACGGCAGCATTAACCGGCCGCCACCCGGATGTACAGTCTAGGGGCAGTCAGCTACTAGTTAACATCTTGGCTTGCACCTCAAGGTTAGGATCACACGTCTGGGTTTTCCTGCCACAGTCTGCACATGTTCTATGGGATTCTGATACCCTGAAAAGGGTAAAACCTGAAGCATCTGTCCCATGTGAACTTGCCCTTCAAGGCCTCCATCGAAGTGTATTAAAGAGATTGTCCAAGATTAGCAAAACATGGCTGCCTTCTTACTATAGCAGCGCCACCTCTGTGCATAGGTCATGTCTGGAACTGCAGCTCCATTGATGAGCGTAAGCTTGGGGTGCCATGTGGCTCTATTTTTTAGAAGAAGAAAGCCACTTTGTTTTCTAATCCAGGACAACCCTTTGACGCAAGAGAAGCCAAAACTAAAACCCCACCAGAGGGGCACCACAGATCTCATGTCTTCTAGTACAGGGCCATTTTATAGGGCAGATTTTAGCAAAAATCTGATCTGACTGAATACTTCTCACAGCTGAGGGTTTGTTACAGTTGTGTTTAGCTCAGATTGTCTGGACTGGATACATCAGCACGAAATTCTTTTGCTCTAGTCATTTGCTACAATGTGTCAGCTCAGGCAAAATCTATCAGTCTGGAGTCCAGGCTGTTCAGTGAATTGTATAGACTGGATACAAGTAAACTACGAGCTGTGAGAAGTATGAGGTCAGGACAGGGAAGAGGCGTTCTGACATTGCCAGACTGACACACTGTGACAAACACCAGCTGTTTACTACAGCGCAGACAAACGTCCGGGCTCTTACCTTCTTCGTACACCAGCTTTGCCTCCTGATTGGCTTGTCTCTTCTGTGAGAACTCAGCGGCTGTAAACTAGTGGAAAGAAAGAAATGCAACATGAGAAACCTGCACCTTGTAGTCCATCTACAGTGCTCTAGTGGTACCCGCAGCCCAGGAACCTCTTGTCCCGGGGCACAGACTGTAAGCTCAGACAGCCAAGAGGAGAGACATCACTGCATTTCAGATGAGATGCGAAACCATTCTCTTAATGTCATCACAGCCAACAAGTCTGAACAGGGCCCTAGAACGTGACATTAGTATCCCTTTAAGAGAATTCACAATTTCCCCATTAGGCGGCTAGTGATAGGGTGACCACAGGACAATCTACTGCTTCCTGTGCACTATTATAAGCTGACCACTTGAGGGTTAGTAGCCCTTTAAGAAGCAAAGGGTTGCATGCATGCATTTCCCCCGCCGCGCTCACCTGTGTGATGAGAAGGTACAGCTTTCCGTTCAGACGTGACATCTTCTGCAGATTCTTCACTCGGGTATCCAGGAGTTGATAGAGCGAGCCCAGCTGAGACACCAAGTCCGGGAGCTGCAAGATGGAAGAAACCAGAGACGTCAACACCACAGAATGAGACCGCCCAAAAATCACAGGGTCAATGCAAAGAGATTCAGAGAGGGCGCTCACGAGCTGCAGTACTTACAGTGGACAGATAGGAGGTGTGATGCACCAGGACCGCCTTAATCCAGCGCACCATCAATATCGCACTGCAAAAAAGACAAGAACAGGTTAGAGAAAGGAGGAAAGAGGATTTCAGGAGCTAATCTAGTGGGAGGTCACAGACTAAATCATATAGTGGGAGGAGCAGGGTCCCCAGCAGCACAGAGTATTTCAGGAGAGCAGGGTGCTGATCTTATAGAGGAGGTCCCCAGCAGCACAGAGTATTTCAGGAGAGCAGGGTGCTGATCTTATAGAGGAGGTCCCCAGCAGCACAGTATTTCAGGAGAGCAGGGTGCTGATCTTATAGAGGAGGTCCCCAGCAGCACAGTATTTCAGGAGAGCAGGGTGCTGATCTTATAGAGGAGGTCCCCAGCAGCACAGAGTATTTCAGGAGAGCAGGGTGCTGATCTTATAGAGGAGGTCCCCAGCAGCACAGAGTATTTCAGGAGAGCAGGGTGCTGATCTTATAGAGGAGGTCACCAGCAGCACAGAGTATTTCAGGAGAGCAGGGTGCTGATCTTATAGAGGAGGTCACCAGCAGCACAGAGTATTTCAGGAGAGCAGTGTGCTGATCTTATAGAGGAGGTCACTAGCAGCACAGAGTATTTCAGGAGAGCAGGGTGCTGATCTTATAGAGGAGGTCCCCAGCAGCACAGAGTATTTCAGGAGAGCAGGGTGCTGATCTTATAGAGGAGGTCCCCAGCAGCACAGAGTATTTCAGGAGAGCAGGGTGCTGATCTTATAGAGGAGGTCACTAGCAGCACACAGAAATCTTATTAGTGTTAGAACTATTCGACACAATAACAAAAAAATTTCTTACTGGTTGGGATGTCCTTGTAATCTTTTCGTAAGCTGAAAGACAAAAAGGTAAGCATGTCAGAGCGATCCTGAGCATCTTCTGTGCGGTAACAAACTATCAGGACAAGGGAGATTTGTTCAGCGCTCCTTAGCTCCTAGAGGGTTTCCTACACTGGATTCAACTGTAACAAACCCTCAGCTATGGAAGAGTGTGTGTGTATAATATATACATAGCACCTATTTACTGACAGCAAGCAGAGGTCTTGAAATTGTTACACAGTCTATGCAGCTCCACTTCCCTCGGGATGACCAGTTACTAAATATGCAAGACTACATGACCTAACTCTTAAGCACCCAACTCTATGTAGCATTATTTGTGACAGCGCCACATGTGTCCATATCAGGTACTGCAGCTCTTGAAGTGAATAGAGCAGAGCTGCAATACCATATACAACCTGTGGACAGGTGTGGCGCTGTTTATCACCACCTGGACCACATCCTCACCTCATGCACCAGGGGTATGATTGAGTACACCGGCATCCTGGCCACAGTCCTCTTGATGACAGAGTCGTTCTTGGTCTGGAGGACTTTCTGTGAAGGTAAAGAAGCTGCGGTTAAGGACCTGTAAGTAAGTTGGAGGGGTCACAGGACCGCGCTCAGCACCAGACTCACATTTAATATGTTAGCATCGTTGCTCTCCAGGCCCTGCATGAGAAGCACTGAGAAGTTGTCCGTCTTGGGCAAGCCACCTTTGATGGGAACTTTAGGAAGGTCGATGTCCATAGCACTGAGTTTGTCCTCAATGCTTTCCTGTGGGAGACAAGGCAGAGATCATGGGGATATCCTACGGCTACCGCTATTAGGATGCAGGATCGGTCTGAGGATAGAGCTAGCATAGGAGTTGAAGGAATATTGGGGAGACATAAGTCCTCATAAAGCCCACTCACCTCCTTGTTCCCAGGTTTCCTCTTCCCTTCTGCTCTCCCTGATTTGGAAGACATGGCGCTGTGACCCGGAATCCCTGGGACGAGGACCTTGGCGTCTGCCGTCTTCACAACTGGAGTTTTTACCTGTTAGGAAAGTAAAGGGTTTAATGGTCAGATCGTCCTGAGCAGATCCCTACTTCTATACTATTCATTATTGATGTGTGGGACCTGCTGCTGCACTACAAGTAGCAGGAGCCCCCGCGCAATGCAGAATGTAAGCTCAGACAGCCAAGAGGAGAGACATCACTGCATTTCAGATGAGATGCGAAACCATTCTCTTCATGTCATCACAGCCGATCATTCAGCACAGGGTGGAAACTAAACCGACCAGGCGCAACAAACCCAGTGACAAGCTACTGCTCCCTGTTATCAGCCACTTCAGGTATGGCGGGTGTAACTGTAGGACGTATGTAACCAGCTGCTCCCTGTTATCAGGAGATACTTCACTCTGTTGTATCTCACCTTAGTCACAGTTGTTTCTTTCCTGAGCATCAGCGTCTTCTGGACGTCTCGAATTAAACATATGTGAGCCTCGTCCGTCTTCAGGACCTGCAAGGTAAAAGGCGTTAATAAATATCGATCACAAGACATTCCCTGCACTTTACATGAAAGACTAAAGTATCATTTTCCATTATAGGGGGTACACCACAATTTTGAGCAAAAATCAGGGGTGTCCAGTGTAAGGGGGTGGGGGGCGCAAGACAAATCTGTCCCGAGCGCTCTGTTGTCCGGTCTCCTTCCCCTCACACTTCACGAGGCTCCAAGGACCTGAGACCACTCACCTCTCAGCCGTCAACTGATCCTCGCGGGTTCCTGCATTGCGAGCTCCAGTGTGTGAAGGAAAGGAGACCGGACAATGGAGCACTGGATAGGTTAGGTTTTTTTCCTTCTTTTACACCTACCCAGCAGCCCCTGAGGTTGCTCCAAATCCTGAACTATCCCCTTAAGTACAGAATCTATGCCATGAGTAAAGGATCCCACCTCTTGCTAGAACAGTGAGCAAATACCCACATAGAGGAGCATTTACCCTCTAACGACCGGGCTGGGGGTGCAGGTCGCAGCAAGGAGAAAGTCTCTTCTGCACGATTAGTGAATGGACATGTCATGGGTTCTAGTCATGTGACCACACTAGGACAAAGTGTCTCCATATTGCTTACATATTGCAAGCATTAACTTGTCAGGACTACCTGCAGGTGGCGCTCTGCTCAGACACAGGCAAGGAAACAAGTGTCTTCATTTTCTAAAGTTTCAGTGCACAAATCCACTTAGACTGATCAGAGAGAAGCCATGATGATCCCCAGTGCACTCCAACCCCCCCCACAAAAAAAAAAAAAAAAAAAAAAACACAGCTTAAACACCGCTATAATAAACCTCAATTCACCAACAGTTACAATTTTCCAAATGCTGTCACTGAATGGAAACCTCCATCCATCCAGAGTCTGGAAACCTGTCCACAGTGCAGCCCTGTTACAATGTAGCAGTTTTATCTAACACGCCTGCAGCTATGAGAAGTTTTCTAGTCCTGGATGAATACAGTGGCTCTATTCATTGACACCAAGCAGAAATCTTAAAACTGGTGAGGACCTGGAGCAAAGGCTTGGAAAGCTGCAAACAATCTCAATACACAGACTCCGCACTTAATAGGACGTACCGCTTTCTCGATGAGCGGCTGCATAGTGCTGCCATAGTAGAGCACCACAGACTGCTTGTCTGGGCAGAACCCAGCACAGTGGATGGAAACCGGCTTTGGCGTGGAGTCCTCATCGCTGCCTGATGTTGCTATCTGTACTGTACAAGTGGGAGCGAGGGGCTTCTTGTGGGTCCTAGGAGGGGAAAAGAAACATCTTACAAAACTTGAGTCTATTTAACTATGTAGATGATCATTCAGGAGCCTGTGAGAGCTGGGTGGTAACTCTATAGACTGTCACCCAGCTTTCCAGGAAATGCAGTCCCTGCTAGGTTTGAAGACTTGGGGGTAGGTCAGTGGCAGAGCTCAGACACAGCCAAGGAAAAGTTGTCTTCACATGAAAATCAGCTGAAGTCACATATTTGGGTATCATCACTGCAACTGCCAGCAAAACCCTGGGGTGAAAGGAGAAGGGCAACAGAGGAAGAGGCGGCGGCAACAGAGGAAGAGGCGGCGGCAACAGAGGAAGAGGCGGCGGCAACAGAGGAAGAGGCGGCGGCAACAGAGGAAGAGGCGGCGGCAACAGAGGAAGAGGCGGCGGCAACAGAGGAAGAGGCGGCGGCAACAGAGGAAGAGGCGGCGGCAACAGAGGAAGAGGCGGCGGCAACAGAGGAAGAGGCGGCGGCAACAGAGGAAGAGGCGGCGGCAACAGAGGAAGAGGCGGCGGCAACAGAGGAAGAGGCGGCGGCAACAGAGGAAGAGGCGGCGGCAACAGAGGAAGAGGCGGCGGCAACAGAGGAAGAGGAGGCGGCAACAGAGGAAGAGGAGGCGGCAACAGAGGAAGAGGAGGCGGCAACAGAGGAAGAGGAGGCGGCAACAGAGGAAGAGGCGGCGGCAACAGAGGAAGAGGCGGCGGCAACAGAGGAAGAGGCGGCGGCACCAGAGGAAGAGGCGGCGGCAACAGAGGAAGAGGAGGCAACAAGGGGGCACGAGAAGCAATGGAGGAGTGTAAGAAGTTATATAGTTATCAAACCTCAGAAGAAGGGAAGAAACTACAGCCCAATGTCAACAAGAGGCACAGAAAGCTCAGAGTGCACTGAACGGAGCAAATACCGCCATATAGATTAAATCACCGTATGGAAAAATCATCAGAAAGACAACAGGAAACTATCAGAGCTGGAAATACATCAAGTACTGCACTTACCCATTCAGAATATGTTCAAATAAGTGTAACTGCCCATCCCGACAGACAACGGCCAGCTTCAGAGGCTGCAACAAGATCACCAGGTCACATACACAGAGTTACATAGGAGCAGTATTATAGTAGTTATATTCTTGTACATAGGAGGTAGTATTATAGTAGTTATATTCTTGTACATAGGAGCAGTATTATAGTAGTTATATTCTTGTACATAGTAGCAGTATTATAGTAGTTATATTCTTGTATATAGGAGCAGTATTATAGTAGTTATATTCTTGAACATAGGGGCAGTATTATAGTAGTTATATTCTTGTACATAGGAGCAGTATTATAGTAGTTATATTCTTGTACATAGGAGGTAGTATTATAGTAGTTATATTCTTGTACATAGGAGTAGTATTATAGTAGTTATATTCTTGTACATAGGAGTAGTATTATAGTAGTTATATTCTTGTACATAGGAGCAGTATTATAGTAGTTATATTCTTGTACATAGGAGTAGTATTATAGTAGTTATATTCTTGTACATAGGAGCAGTATTATAGTAGTTATATTCTTGTACATAGGAGTAGTATTATAGTAGTTATATTCTTGTACATAGGAGATAGTATTATAGTAGTTATATTCTTGTATATAGGAGCACTATTATAGTAGTTATATTCTTGTACATAGGAGCAGTATTATAGTAGTTATATTCTTGTACATAGGAGCAGTATTATAGTAGTTATATTCTTGTACATAGGAGTAGTATTATAGTAGTTATATTCTTGTACATAGGAGATAGTATTATAGTAGTTATATTCTTGTATATAGGAGCAGTATTATAGTAGTTATATTCTTGTACATAGGAGCAGTAATATAGTAGTTATATTCTTGTATATAGGAGCAGTATTATAGTAGTTATATTCTTGTACATAGGAGCAGTATTATAGTAGTTATATTCTTGTACATAGGAGCAGTATTATAGTAGTTATATTCTTGTACATAGGAGCAGTATTATAGTAGTTATATTCTTGTACATAGGAGCAGTATTATAGTAGTTATATTCTTGTACATAGGAGCAGTATTATAGTAGTTATATTCTTGTTCATAGGGGGCAGTATTATAGTAGTTATATTCTTGTACATAGGGGGCAGTATTATAGTAGTTATATTCTTGTACATAGGAGCAGTATTATAGTAGTTATATTCTTGTAAAGTACAGACCAAAAGTTTGGACACACCTTCTCATTCCAAGAGTTTTCTGTATTTTCATGACTATAAAAATTGTACATTCACACTGAAGGCATCAAAACTATGAATTAACACATGTGGAATTATATACTTAACAAAAAAGTGTGAAACACCTGAAAATATGTCTTATATTCTAGGTTCTTCAAAGTAGCCACCTTTTGCTTTGATTACTGCTTTGCACACTCTTGGCATTCTCTTGATGAGCTTCAAGAGGTAGTCACCTGAAATGGTTTTCACTTCACAGGTGTGCCCTGTCAGGTTTAATAAGTGGGATTTCTTGCCCTATAAATGGGGTTGGGACCATCAGTTGTGGTGTTCAGAAGTCAGGTGGATACACAGCTGATAGTCCTACTGAATGGAGTGTTAGAATTTGTATTATGGCAAGAAAAAAGCAGCTAAGTAAAGAAAAACGAGTGGCCATCATTACTTTAAGAAATGAAGGTCAGTCAGTCCGAAAAATTGGGAAAACTTTGAAAGTGTCCCCAAGTGCAGTGGCCAAAACCATCAAGCGCTACAAAGAAACTGGCTCACATGAGGACCGCCCCAGGAAAGGAAGACCAAGAGTCACCTCTGCTGCGGAGGATAAGTTCATCCGAGTCACCAGCCTCAGAAATCGCAGGTTATCAGCAGCTCAGATTAGAGACCAGGTCAATGCCACACAGAGTTCTAGCAGTAGACACATCTCTACAACAACTGTTAAGAGGAGACTGTGTGCAGCAGGCCTTCATGGTAAAATAGCTGCTAGGAAACCACTGCTAAGGACAGGCAACAAGCACAAGAAGAACACAAGGAATGGACATTAGACCTGTGGAAATCTGGGCTTTGGTCTGATGAGTCCAAATTTGAGATCTTTGGTTCCAACCACCGTGTCTTTGTGCGACGCAGAAAAGGTGAACGAATGGACTCTATATGTCTGGTTCCCACCGTTAAGCATGGAGGAGGAGGTGTGATGGTGTGGGGGGGCTTTGCTGGTGACACTGTTGGGGATTTATTCAAAATTGAAGGAATACTGAACCAGCATGGTTACCACAGCATCTTGCAGCGGCATGCTATTCCATCCGGTTTGCGTTTAGTTGGACCATCATTTATTTTTCAACAGGACAATGACCCCAAACACACCTCCAGACTGTGTAAGGGCTATTTGACCAAGAAGGAGAGTGATGGGGTGCTACGCCAGATGACCTGGCCTACACAGTCACCAGACCTGAACCCAATCCAGATGGTTTGGGGTGAGCTGGACCGCAGAGTGAAGGCAAAAGGGCCAACAAGTGCTAAGCATCTCTGGGAACTCCTTCAAGACTGTTGGAAGACCATTTCAGGTGACTACCTCTTGAAGCTCATCAAGAGAATGCCAAGAGTGTGCAAAGCAGTAATCAAAGCAAAAGGTGGCTACTTTGAAGAACCTAGAATATAAGACATATTTTCAGTTGTTTCACACTTTTTTGTTAAGTTTATAATTCCACATGTGGTAATTCATAGTTTTGATGCCTTCAGTGGGAATCTACAATTTTTATAGTCATAAAAATACAAAAAACTCTTGGAATGAAAAGGTTTTGCCAAATTTTTGGTTTGTTTTTGTACATAGGAGTAGTATTCTACAGTTATATTCTTGTACATAGGAGGCAGTATTATAGTAGTTATATTCTTGTACATAGGAGCAGTATTATAGTAGTTATATTCTTGTACATAGGAGCAGTATTATAGTAGTAATATTCTTGTACATAGGAGGTAGTATTATAGTAGTTATATTCTTGTACATAGGAGCAGTATTATAGTAGTTATATTCTTGTACATAGGAGGTAGTATTATAGTAGTTATATTCTTGTACATAGTAGGTAGTATTATAGTAGTTATATTCTTGTACATAGGAGACAGTATTATAGAAGTTATATTCTTGTACATAGGAATGTATTATAGTAGTTATATTCCTGTACATAGGAGCAGTATTATAGTAGTTATATTCTTGTACATAGTAGGTAGTATTATAGTAGTTATATTCTTGTACGTAGGAGCAGTATTATAGTAGTTATATTCTTGTACATAGGAGGTAGTATTATAGTAGTTATATTCTTGTACATAGGAGCAGTATTATAGTAGTTATATTCTTGTACATAGGAGTAGTATTATAGTGGTTATATTCTTGTACATAGGAGGTAGTATTATAGTAGTTATATTCTTGTACATAGGGGCAGTATTATAGTAGTTATATTCTTGTACATAGGGGGCAGTATTATAGTAGTTATATTCTTGTACATAGGAGTAGTATTATAGTAATTATATTCTTGTACATAGGGGCAGTATTATAGTAGTTATATTCTTGTACATAGAGGTAGTATTATAGTAGTTATATTCTTGTACATAGGGGCAGTATTATAGTAGTTATATTCTTGTACATAGGAGCAGTATTATAGTAGTTATATTCTTGTACATAGGGGGCAGTATTATAGTAGTTATATTCTTGTACATAGGGGGCAGTATTATAGTAGTTATATTCTTGTACATAGGAGCAGTATTATAGTAGTTATATTCTTGTACATAGGAATGTATTATAGTAGTTATATTCCTGTACATAGGAGCAGTATTATAGTAGTTATATTCTTGTACATAGTAGGTAGTATTATAGTAGTTATATTCTTGTACGTAGGAGCAGTATTATAGTAGTTATATTCTTGTACATAGGAGGTAGTATTATAGTAGTTATATTCTTGTACATAGGAGCAGTATTATAGTAGTTATATTCTTGTACGTAGGAGCAGTATTATAGTAGTTATATTCTTGTACATAGGGGGTAGTATTATAGTAGTTATATTCTTGTACATAGGAGCAGTATTATAGTAGTTATATTCTTGTACATAGGAACAGTATTATAGTAGTTATATTCTTGTACATAGGAGCAGTATTATAGTAGTTATATTCTTGTACATAGGGGCAGTATTATAGTAGTTATATTCTTGTACATAGAGGTAGTATTATAGTAGTTATATTCTTGTACATAGGAGCAGTATTATAGTAGTTATATTCTTGTACATAGGGGGCAGTATTATAGTAGTTATATTCTTGTACATAGGAGCAGTATTATAGTAGTTATATTCTTGTACATAGGAGCAGTATTATAGTAGTTATATGCTTGTACATAGGAGCAGTATTATAGTAGTTATATTCTTGTACATAGGAGCAGTATTATAGTAGTTATGTTCTTGTACATAGGAGGTAGTATTATAGTAGTTATATTCTTGTACATAGGAGCAGTATTATAGTAGTTATATTCTTGTACATAGGGGCAGTATTATAGTAGTTATATTCTTGTACGTAGGAGGCAGTATTATAGTAGTTATATTCTTGTACGTAGGAGGCAGTATTATAGTAGTTATATTCTTGTACATAGGAGGTAGTATTATAGTAGTTATATTCTTGTACATAGCAGCAGTATTATAGTAGTTATATTCTTGTACAAAGGAGTAGTATTATAGTAGTTATATTCTTGTACATAGGAGGCAGTATTATAGTAGTTATATTCTTGTACATAGGAGTAGTATTATAGTAGTTATATTCTTGTACATAGGAGGCAGTATTATAGTAGTTATATTCTTGTACATAGGAGGCAGTATTATAGTAGTTATATTCTTGTACATAGTAGGCAGTATTATAGTAGTTATATTCTACTACATGTGGCTGCTCTCCTTTCCTCTGTGCACTAGAACTTCTTTTCCTATTAGTTATGGGACTAGGAATTCTTTAAGTTATTAGTAGTTTGTTTCCTATCCCTGCACCCCTGGGTACGGGTACATCAGTCAGAATGTGGTGGGACGTTTGATATCAACATACCACAGTCAGATATGCCAACTCAGTAGAGCCCACAATGTGATATTGCTACCTACAGATCAAGCAGGGACTGTACACAGCCAGCCCTGGAGAAGGCGGATAGCAGAGACCATACACTGGACTGACTGTCATGAAGCAGAGATCTTACCTCCTCTTTGCTGCCAGATGGCGCCAGGTCCACTGATACTGGAGATTCTGTGAGTGTGAAAGACAGGACTGCACTCTTCTCTCTCTTTTCGGTTCTGACTTGCCTATAATACAGTTTATTTAGAGAGGTGCTGTAAGAATCTCTCGTTTTAGAATCCTACAACCTTATTTACTTTTTGCCTCATTTTCAAGATCTATTTGCCATCAGTGAACTGAAACATTTTTACTTTGCTTCAACATTTGTTCCCAGTGTAGACAGTACATTTGTAGCACCGACCACTTTCCTATCTGATAGTTTGCTAGAATTTATCAACGGAGGTAAAATTAATCTAGTCCCGATTGCTAACCTAACCTAACAGACGGACAGGAGTCAACTGTAACAAACCCTCAGCTTTAAGCTGCATTAACTCTGTATAGTTTTTAGTCTCGGTGCAAGCACGGTTTTCAGTCACTGATCGCAAACAGAGATTTGAAACAAGAAGTTGTAGAATTTTTTTTTTTTTTTTATTAAGCAATGCTCAAAGATTTATTGACAAAACCGGAGACGATCCATGCATGGGATGGCGGCAGCGCTCAGACACAGCCAAGGAAATGTCGTCTTCACAGACTTCAGACAGTTGAAACCATATATTGGAGTATCATCACAGCAGCCGCCGGTCACAGCCATCATGTGCTCGAATACAGAAGGTCAAACTTACCAGACGCTTAATAACCGGTCATGGATGGATCCGGACAGGAAGTATAAGCCGGTGGTGTCAGGAGGGGTCTGAGAGCCTGCAGGGGTTCGGACTGGGATGAACATGAGCGAGGTGACTTCCGTAGAGTGACCTGTGAATTGCTTTAAGGTGAAGGAGGACATTAGACAAACTGACCACACAGTAGCTACCCAGCCATTACTAGATCTCATGAGGCTATTTATTTCTGTCACAGGGTCACCCCCTCCCCCTTTCCTAGGTGTGATCAGTGAGGGCCCTACATCCAGGAACCCCACCGATCAGGTGGTTGAAGAGGCAGCAGCAGCAGTCAAGTGCCATGGCCTCTTCCCAGTGCCAATAGTATCACGGTCATCAGTCACATGCCACAGCAACGAAACTTCATTCAAGTGAAGGGGGCAGAGGTGTAATACCATACACCGCCACTATACAATGTACAGCGCTGTGTTAGGTATTCAGTGAAGAGGCCGCAGTACTCACCTTAATGCTGCAGCCTCTTCAACCAGCTGATCTGTGGGGGATCTTGGGTATCGGGCCCCACAATTACTGCTCACAATGCTACTAGACCCTCTACAGCTGCGCCACAACCCCTACAGTACATCATACACTGGAGGGACCATGTTCTGTGCAAGACTGGCTGTGTTACTGTTCTGCGCATCCATGTCAACCTGGAGTTATAAAGGCTTTGGATATTTTGGGTACAGTCATGATACCCAGGTATAGACTATGGGGGCCACAAAAAGTTTTTACTATTGAAAATCAACAATACCGGCGGCCACTGCTTAGCCTGTCCAGCCCCCTCCCCCCTCCCGGACACATACCCTGGTGACTTCTTTGGTTTCCAGATCCCACAGTTTGATCGTCCGTCCCGCAGACAGCAGCATTTTCCCATCTGGACTTACACACAAACTGTTGACGCTGTTGTTGTCGCCTTTCCATTTGCTGTGGGGATGAGAGAAGACGGGAGAATGGTCAGTAAATCCTGTAGGACGAGACATGGCGGCGAGCAGGGAGCAGTGGGAGAGACGTGCTCAGACAGCCAAGTGGAGCTTCATTTCTATTCAGAATAGAGCGAAACCATTGTATGTGTCATCACTGAAAGCTCCGCCCACAGCGCCATTTATATTGAGGGTTAATGCATCCCCTATGCAGTCATTATTTGCTCCAGTTTGGTCCATGGGAGACATGTTATGGGGGATACACTATATGCATGCCTATCCTGCTTTCTGAAGGCAGATAAGACATATGGATAGGTGAGTCTACTTAAGACAACATCTTCACACACCTGGAGGAAGGGTTGGCAATATGGCGGCACAGTAGCACTCAGTAGCAGCCTGTTATGGCGGGGTGCTGTGTGTGACCCGCTGTCCCTGCGTCCCACTCACCATTTTACTTTGTAGGTCTGTGTATTCCATTCCACAATATGTTTGTCCTCTGAACAACTGTACAAGCAACCGTTGTCCTGATGCCACCGGATGCAGTTCACTTTCCTGTCATGGCCGCCGACCTGGAACCAGGAGTGGAAAGGTTAATACATGACAAAAAAAAAAATAAATTATATAATGGTGGTCAGCCTGATGTGACCAATGCCCTCCAGGACAGACTCAGAGCCAAACTAATAGAAGTGCAGCCTCTAACCTGCCCCCTAAGGTGCCAAATATGGGGGAAGGAAAAACTGGTGCACACTATGAGCCCTGCTGTATGGAGCCGAGGAGGGGCACGACAGCCGCTCGCTAGAATTTGGGAGGGGGATCTCAGATTCCAGGCTCTCATTTAGCACCTTCTAGTGGACACAGGCCCCCACTCACCAGTTTACTCTGTAGTTCCCCTTTAACTATACTGTACAACAATATGGTGCCGGTGAATGTGCCGATGGTGAGGATGTCGTACTGTCCATCTTTATCTATCGCTTCTGATTTCCGGCGCTTTTTCTGGTGGGTTTCCTGGAGGAAATAAAATAAATCCATTTACTGACAATCACCAGCAGTATAACCCCGGGATACCCCCTGCAATAATATCCAGCCGTGTGGGGGCAATCACTGAGCAGCAGCAAGCAGAGGTCTTGAAAACCAAGAGGAATCAGAGCAGAAGGTAAACTAGTAAAATCTGAGAACATCTTCAGGTCTGCAAATGGGAATTTATGATCTGGGATTTTTTTTTTTATTATGTAATTTAATGTTTTTTGTGCATTTCCTCTCCCCCACCCATGATGAGAGAGTTTGGTGCAATATTTCACATTCTGAGAACGCAGTTTTTTTTATAATAGGCAGCTCCTGGCTGGAGAATCCCTGTGCAAAAGACTAAAAAAAAGAAAACTTTAAAGAGTTGCAACATACGCTCGGTTCGCACTTCAAAAATGGTTACCCACAGACTATAATGGAGTCCGCTGGGTTTCTGCTGTTTTTATACTGAAACCTGTTGCAGGACCTTCTCTCCGGTGATTTTAGGCGCAGACTCCAACACAGATGTGAACCAAGCCTTAAAGGGGTTTTCCAGGACTTCCATATTGATGACTTCTCACGTGATCGGTGGGATTCTAACACCCAGAACCCCAATGAAGTCATGTTCAGTCACTTCATAAAGTGCTGCGTCTCAGTCTAGCACGCAGTCCAGGCGGCCCCCATGGTCACCCATGCTGGACACTTCCCTCTGGCAACCCCACTCCATCTTCTGCAAGGATTAAGCTTCATCTAAATCTTCATTTGAGATAAGTGGGGGATTCATGGATCACACTACCTACGGGCCCTCTGTCGTTCAGGTCCATCAGGGGACCAGACTACTACTACAGTGGATACTCACAGAGCCCGGCAGAGGCCACTAACTATAATGGGGTCCTCCATTTAAAAACCGAAAGAGGAGGAGAAACAAAAAAAAAAAAAAAAAAGTCCTCCGACAGCTCAGCCTGTCAGATTTACTAACGTACACCGGAAGGCTGGCATGAGTTATAACATCAGTCTACGCTGGTCCATACAGGTACAGATTTCGTATCTGGCACACAGGACCTCCTGTAAAGCCTCTTCACCCTGACACCAATGCACAGGGTGCCGATCTCAATAACTTCCCCCTTTGTGTTTCACTTCCTCTTGATGGTTAAGATCTCTGCTTGCTGTGACTCATTGGGAAAATTCTCGTTTGACCTGAGAGGCCGAGAACCTGTAGGCGCTTAAAGGGGTTTTCTGGTCCTCCAGGTATGTGATTGGGGGGGGGGGGGGGGGTCTGACAACTGCCCTGCACACCAGTCAGCTGATCTAGCTGTCTCCAGGAGTCAGATGCTACAGGATGGAAGGAGCCTGAAGACCTTGTACTATCCAAGTAATAGGTACAGAGCTGTAGTACCCCAGTGCCACCACTGTAGAGTGGAGGGGGCTGCAGCCCAGTGCCTAGTACTTGAATAGTAGCAGAGTCTTCAGACTCCTTCCTTCACTATAGCACCTGACTGCTGGAGACCGCCAGATCAGCTGATTGGTGTGGAGTCCAGTTGTCAGCCCCCCATACTAAGGGCATGATATTGATAATGTTCTCTGCGTACCACCATACTGTCCCCCTGCTCATCAGCACCACATCCCCAGCACTGTTACCCAGTGACACTGGCCCTCATAAAGGTGCCCCCCGTCACATGGGACGACCCAGGAAATTATAGGCCGGTAAGTCTGACCTCGATAGTAGGAAAAATCTTTGAACAAATCGATAAAGAACATTTAATTAGGTACCTGGATGGGAAGGCTTTAATTAATCAAAGCCAGCACGGCTTTATGCCTAATAAATCTTGTCAGACTAATCTTATTTCCTTCTATAATAAAGTCACTGAATGGTTGGACCAGGGAAATGCAGTGGACATAGTATATCTTGACTTTAGTAAGGCCTTTGATAAAGTATCACATAACATTCTTATTGAAAAAATGATTAAGTATGGCTTTGATAAAATATCAGTGAGGTGGGTTCACAATTGGCTTAATGATCGGGCACAACGAGTAATTCTAAATGGCTATACATCAAACTGGAAGAAAGTAAAAAGCGGGGTGCCGCAGGGCTCTGTCCTGGGCCCAGTACTTTTTAATATTTTTATAAATGATCTGGATGATGGGGTTAATGGGGAACTAATAAAATTTGCAGATGATACAAAGATAGGAGGAATGGCCAACACTAGAGAGGAGAGAGAGTGCATCCAAAAGGACTTAGACACACTGGAACAATGGGCTGAGGTGAACAAAATGGTATTCAACAGGGACAAATGCAAAGTTCTACATCTGGGTAACAGAAATGCAAGAAGCATATATAGTATGGGAGGAATAGAACTAAGTGAGAGTACAGGGGAAAAGGACTTGGGTATAATAATAGATCACAAATTCAACATGAGCCAACAGTGCGGTGCGGTGGCTAAAAAGGCTAATAAAATTCTGGGATGTATCAAGACGAGCATTGTAGCTAGATCAAGAGAGGTAATTATTCCGCTGTACTCTGCCCTGGTCAGACCCCACCTGGAATACTGTGTACAGTTCTGGGCGCCTCAATTTAAGAAAGACATCGATTTATTGGAGCAAGTCCAGAGAAGAGCAACCAAAATGGTGGAAGGTCTACAAACCATGTCCTACGAAGAAAGGCTAAAAGAATTGGGACTGCTTAGTTTGCAGAAGAGAAGGCTGAGGGGAGACTTAATAGCGGTATTTAAATATCTGAAAGGTTGTCACAGTGCAGAGGGATCTACCCTATTCTCATTAGCAGAAGGAAGCACGAGAAGTAATGGGATGAAACTAAGGGGAAGGAGATTCAGATTAGACATTAGGAAAAACTTTCTAACAGTAAGGGTAGTGAGAGAGTGGAATAGGCTGCCACGGGAGGTGGTGAGTTCTTCATCAATTGAAATCTTCAAGCGGAAACTGGATAGGTATATAGCTGGGATGATCTAGGAATTCCTGCTTTTGCAGGGGCTTGGACTCGATGGCCCTTGAGGTCCCTTCCAACTCAAACAAACAAACAAACATGGGCTGTGGAGTCAGTCGGGGCAGTTTTGGGTGAATGTGGGGAAAAAAAAAAAAAAAAAAAAGTTACTGACTCTAGCCTCAAAATAAAAGCATGAATTATATCATTATTAATATAGTAACATTACATACATCATTTCTTACACATTTACTTTCATAGGAATTCAATGACTAGATTTTTTACAGACTTGGGCTATGTTCACATGATTGAATTTGAAGCAGATTCCAACTCAAAAATCAGCTCCAAATTCCGCCAGAAATCGGTCTCATTTTATTTCAATGGGAGAAGAACGAAGCGCCATGTCCAATCTTCAGGCAGATTCCACCTGAGAACGCTCACTGACGTGAAGGGGAGCAGAAAATCCCGCAGGGTGTAGAATTTGGAGATTCCACAATAGAACTTGGTGAAGCAGAAAAATTCAGCTTGTACTAATTCCACAGTGTGAACATTCCCCAAACAGTAACTTTACAGGATGTGAGTGACCATGGCCAGAGTGATGTATGAGGCGGTCAGTGCTTTAGCCTCCCTATCCCACAACACTAGGGCGCCCCCACCACGTCCCCTCACACGAGTGCCCCCCTAATCGCCCAGCAGTGTCCCTTCCGATATAAGCACCCACCAGCCAGCGGTGCCCCCCCTCATACAAGTGTGTCCTATCACCCCATAAGGGTCCTGTGAGCCCGGCACCCACCAGATTTAAAGACCACATGTGGCACCGAGTCCAGCCTGTAACATGTCACACACACACACACAATACCACCGCCACACACTGGTGCGCCCCATCACTAAGCAGTGACCCACCACCACCACATGGGCACTCCATCACCCTCTACAGGTGTTTCCTGTGCCCTGGCATTGTCGCCCCCTAACTACAGATGTGACCCATCAACCGGCAGAATTAACCCTTTAACAACCACACAGTCCAGGCTGTTACCCCATAAGGACATGTTCAGACACCTTGATTTTATATAAACACAAACCTCTTACTATTTTACAACCAGATCGGCAGTCGTCGTAAGGAGCCGTCCCTGAGATTTCTGCCACAGATCCACATTGGGATTAACCCGATACATTTTGCTACTACTTTAACCCTTTGAGTTTTTGTAATTTTCACAATTTATAGAGGGAATCTATAACCAATCCCAAATTATTACAAAGTCTGACAGGTAAGTGACCGCACCGCCTCTGGCCAAGTGTGGACACAGACTAGCAGTCACAGCGCCCCCTATCACAAGATTTATAGGATTTCTACAGACAATATGACTGTCAGGCTGCACTGCATATCCCTACATGTTACATACATGTGATCAGGACTTTCCATGTACATGTGTCACACATGATGAGGTCCACAGGGGGCTACAAACGTGATCCCACCCCCCACATAACAGAGAGGACGCCAGCGACACATATCAATGGAATGCAGGTCCCAGACATGTGACACACCAGGCCAGAGGCAGCTGTGTAAGTAATAGCCCCCCACGTGTGATACACGCTACATGTGCACCCCTGGACACGTGATGCAGACATGACAGGATCCCGGCTGCACACACGTGTTACATACATGTCCGGGCCGCACACACGTGTTCGGCGTCACATGCACGCCCCGCCACAGACACCTCCCGGGACTCGGACTAAAGGTCTATAAACCCCCCACAACCCGCGGCCCGACCCCCGAGCTCTTACCTGGGTCCCCCGGGCCGGAGCCCAGGCCAGACACGTACAGGTGGCACTGAGATGCGCGGAGGGCACGTACTCTCTCCTGAGCCCGGCTCCGCGGGTGTCCCACACCTGTATACGCCCATCCACACTAGAGAGAGCGAGCAAGTCCCGGCTCCTCGGCGAGAAGGCGCAGGGAAGGGGGAGCGGCTCGTACACGCCGCCCGCTGCCGCCATTGCTTCACTCCGCTCGTAGCCACGTGTTTAAGGACGGAGCATGCGCACGGCGATCGAAGGAGGCGCTTCCCGAACAGGCCGCGCCCCGGCGTGACGTAACGGCTTAGAAGTTGTCCTGACGCACATAGTGCGCTGCCTAGAGGCAGAACTGTACGCATTAGTCCGCCATCTTCCCGGAGACCAAAGTATAGGTATTACCTTGACCTGTGCTCCAGGAAGATGGCCGTAGAGTTCTCACCCTCTACTGTACTGTACTGTACATGCCTGCTGAAGGCTCCTCCTCGGCTCAGCTGGGGTTCCTGACGTGTAGGGTGCATTCACACTGTGCAGTTGGGAAACTTTTTGTTGCAGTTTTGTAATTTTAACATTAAATAAATTTGCTTCACCTGTAAAATTAGGAAACTGCATCAAAACTGCAGTGTGTGAATGACCCCTAAGAGCCCCGGTTAGGTGCAGTAGCTTTACATGGTTGGGTTTGGTGAGATACAGACCAGATGTCGGCCATATTTCCTGGACAGAACCCTGAGCTGGGCCATGCACTCCCATTGTCATAGTCATGGATGATGCCAGGAGTTCATGTTTTCTTGCGGCTCTACTGTCCTGTACATGAGCGGTGGGGAAGCCGGGAGTCGTAGCATCATACAAGACTATGACGATGGGAGTACAGGTCCCTACTCGGAGTTTGGTCTGTATCTCACCAAATGAACTCACCCTTAAAGGGATTTTCCAGAGCATCCATATCTGATCAGTGGGAACTGTGATACCCGAGACTCTCACAGATCAGCTGATCAGCCACTTCCACAGCGCACATGATGTCACATTCATTGGTCACATGGCCTGATCACAGCTCAGTCTCTTTCAAATGAATGGGGCTGATCTGAAGTACCAAGTACACTCACATTACAATGTACGGCGCTGTGCTTGGTAAGTAGTGCAGAGCTCAGCTGATTGGTGGGGGTGCCGGGTATCAGACCACACCATTCTCAGACTGATGACCTACACTAAGGATAGGTCATCAGTATTTTAGTCCTGGAAAATCCCTTTAATTCCTTCATGGCGCAGAGTAGTTTGGGCGTTAAAGTGTAACTAAACTCTCAGACAACTTTTGATTTTCTGTCAGTATTTGTGCCATTAATACATTGTGTCCTATATTTTAGTAACGCGTTTTGTCTCCTTTCTGTGACATCCTGTATTTTTCGCGCTGTCTCTGCTTCTCATTGTGTAGTGTACGGGCTGTGGGAAGTGAAGAGACTATGAGGGCGGGGGAAGGTCACTACAAACGGCTATATCTCAGGCTTTATAAGGCTAGGTTCACACTAGCGCTCATTTCCATCTTTCAGGTCTGCATGGAGACCCAAAAGATGGAAACCCTGTCCGCCTAAAAAAGCGGTTACACGCACATCCCATAGACTATAGCGGGGTCCACCGGGTTTGTGCTGATTTTTTCTGCTTGCAGAATCTCATGTGAACCTAGCGTCAATCGTAGACACTTATATCTGGTGCCGTATGAAGGAGGAGATTCTCAGCTGTCATATGACACTAAACTTGTACCTTTACTACTTCCAGAGATATCTCTGGTTGAAAATACCCTCAGGTTTGGGAAACTTCTATACATCTCCACCTTCCAAAATTCAGAACTTTTTTATTTGTCTGTCGCCATATAAGGGTTGGTTCACACTAGCATTCAGGGACTCTGTCCCCCATTCCATTCAGGCAGAGAGAAAAGTCCTGCTTGCTGCCGACTTCAGGCAGAAAACCCAGCGGACCTGATTATAGTCTATGGGGTCTGCAGGTAACCGATTTTTTAAGTGGATAGGGTTTCCGTTTTTCAGGTTCTCAAGAATACCCGAAGAACGTAAACCTAGCGTAAGGCTTATTCTGTGTGTGATGAGTTGTATTTCTAGTTGGCTCCATTTTCGGGTACATATAATATCTAGATTAGCTTTCTATTATTGGTTTGGGGGAGGTGGTGTGAAGAAAGGGTACAACTGTCATATTTTGTGGGGGTTTTTTTTTTTCAAGCAGTCATTCCGATTTTGGCGATACCAGATTTATATCAGTTTTATTATTAATTTTTATATATATATATATTATTGATTTGCTAGTTTGCACCGATATCCGTAACTTTTTACTTTTTTTTGTTGACGAGCTATGTGTGGGTTTCTTTGTGGGGTAAGTTGTGGTTTTTACTAGAGCAGAAGACTCAGTCCCCAGTATAGTGGTGTTGCTGGAATACTGACGTGTGAATAAGACCCCACCTGTTGGGTCCTCTGCGGGATGACCACCCTGCGACCTGCCCATGGCAGATAATGGCAGGTTTTATATGCAGCTTTCAGCTATGATTCCTGGGCCCGGCTTTCGACCTTTGCATTAAACTGCAGGCAAATCTGCAGCGATAACTGAAATGTGGTGTGTGTGAAACTCGCAGTGTAAGAAATGTAGCGCTGTGGGTTTGTTTTGGCAGGGTGTATTTGGGATCTCTTTACATCCCATGCACTACACGGTTACTGTACTTTACAGCGGGTTAGCCATTGGTGATGTCACAGCAGCTAATCCCCTACCAGTACCCCGCATGTACTTTCCAGCCGAGGGGGACTGAGGTGCAGAGGTGTATGGCTGGGGAAGAAGATCTCCGCATAGTACATCTTGTCACTTTTAGCTATATGGCGCAGATCACAGATTAACGTAAGAGGTCGGACAACAATTTCATGTTAAGGTTTCCGCTATAAAGACTCCATTCACAGAACCCAGCGCCATTACAGTGATTTATTAATAGCTTGGTGGTTTTCGGTAAAAATATATTCTAATGATGACATCTCCAACAAGGAATCTTTTCTTTCCATAGTCGTGAAGAATATTTAGCTTTTCCAGAGAATAATTCTGACAATGCAAATCCTTACAATGGTGCTATGACCCCAGTGTGACATCAGAGTGCATTCTATCTCCTGTGTATATCTGCAGCATGCACTGCCATGTGCAGACTACTGGCTAAACATCCCTGCAGCAGCGCCTCCTGTCAGCGCCTGGCGCAGCACATTGCAGGAAGGACTCACTGCTCACCCACGTGTGTGCGCTCCAGCTTCCTGCCTGTCGCCAGGTGATGACGTGCTGATCACTGATCTTGGGGTTTTGGGGAGATATTCTGCACCCCCAGGATGTCTGCTCTATGTACAGGGAGAAGGCTGTGCTCTGCAGCGCTGCGGTATCGGCCGCCCCCTGCTGGCGCTGCGAGAAATCTCCTGACGCGGAGAATCCCGGGGCAGTTGCAACATTGTATCAGATGCTATTCTGATGGACAGGAAGGTCCTGGAGGCGGGGGGCAACCTGAAGCCCCCCAGTCTACTAGTCCTCTGGGTATAAGGAGAAGGATGTTCCTGTCTCCTCTGGACAGAGTGAGTGGCATCATTCCTCCAGAATTTATCTCACAGGAGATCAGGGATCTGCAAAATTCAGAAGCTTCATCATCTTCCCAAGACCACCCAGAGCAGCTCAGACCCCCTGAACCCCCATCATCTCCCCAAGACCACCCAGAGCAGCTCAGACCCCCTGAACCCCCATCATCTCCCCAAGACCACCCAGAGCAGATCAGACCCCCTGAACCCCCATCATCTCCCCAAGACCACCCAGAGCAGCTCAGACCCCCTGAACCCCCATCATCTCCCCAAGACCACCCGGAGCAGCTCAGACCCCCATCATCCAGCCAAGAGCCTGGACCTCATGGCAGCCCTGAGCAGCTTCCTTATCCCAAATCCTCACCATCACTCCAAGAGTACAATGTCTCCTCTGACCTATACAGCCCCCCAAAATCCTCAGCACCCCAAGACTATGCTTTACAGGGCACCCCTTTCCAGCCTGGTGATCTGCTCATAGCAGAGTACAAGAGAAGACATTACTCCATGTTCAGGAAGATGTTTGTCCTCAAAGGCTCCGGCAAACTGGTCAGTAACTGGGGGGCCATCAGCAACAAGGACCTGCTGGGCAAACTGCCTGGGGAGAAGATCAGGACCTCCACTGGGCACCAGTTCTTACTGAGAAGACCCTCGCTGGATGAGTATGTCATATACATGAAGAGGGGGCCAACCATCTCCTATCCAAAGGTTTGCATCTGACTGATTGTTCTTTGGGGGATGGGGCGAAGGATTGGTGACTACAAGAGCTGTAGTGTTGTCACAGCTGGAAACCCTGCATTACCCTGTAATGTCGATTGGTCACTGAGTCCTAGTCAAGGTTCCTCTGAGAGGCTGAGGCCACACATTGCACAAAAGCAACTTTTTTTTTCTTTCAGATTTTACTGTGTTTTTTGTCTTCCTTTAGTCCGCATGCATACAGGGCAGTCCGGATGAGAACATCTGGTCAGTACATTGGCTGGATTTCCTGGTCTGAACCTATTCAGGAGATAGGACTGATGCTAGGTGTCTCTCCCTTTTTCGCGACTATACTGTATATAGTACAGCCAGTAGAGCCGCGAGGAGGCAAAGACACCCGGCATCTTAGATGACTATACTGCAAGGAGTCCATTCTCCTGAGTAGGATTGGACCAGGAAATCTGGCCTATGTATCAACCAGATTGTGCATGGGGTCTTATATTTACTAATCTTTTTGAAGCCACTTTTGGGTTTGGCTCAAAAAACGCAGCAGATTCTGCAACAAAACCACACAGCTTTTCCACACTGTGTGACCTGAGGCTTAGCCTGACACTGACACGTTCTGTCACTTCCAGGACATTGCCTCCATGCTGATGATGATGGATGTGAACCCCGGAGATGTGATACTAGAAGCGGGATCTGGCTCGGGCGGTCTGAGCCTCTTCTTGTCACGTGCGGGTAGGTATGTCATTACATTTGTTCAGAGTCTGATGTGAAGGAGAGCGCGCCATGGTAAAGATAACTCACACCATGAACCTTACGTGTATGTCACAAGTCATGGTGGGGTATACGGAATGCCATACGCACATACGCAGTGTGTGTTATACAGCTGACACCTACCTGCAATGGCTGGGACTGGAGGTAACTTTGATCCCAATTGGTTAACCCCTTAGATGCTGCAGTCAATAGCACAGCACCTAAGGGGTGTGCCAGAAGGGTTGGGCTCCCTCCTCACGTGATTTACAGTTACAAGGGTTACGCACAAAAATATTTATCCTCTACCTCTAGGATGGAGGATACATTGTTGATAGGTTGGAGGCCGACCATTGAGCCCCCCACTGAGCCTTGGAAGGGGTGTTTGTGAATGTAGCTGCATTGGATACAGACACATCCCCACTCCATTCATTTCAATTGGGGCGCTGGAGAAAGTAACCTATGGATAAGGATATTATTTGTGGCATAACCCCTTAGTTATAAACAATAAATAAAAGTCAGTACTACCGTATTAAAATATCACATTATTTATCATGTCGTAGCGAAGGCCATTAAAAAAATATACACAAAAAATGGAATCAAAAGTAATTAAAAGTCACATGTACCCCAAAATGGTACCAGTAGAAACTACAACTTGCCTGACAAAAAAACCAAGCCCTCCATTGTAAAACGTTATGGAGACACAAAGCAAAAAAAAAAAAAAAAAAATATATATATATATACAGTGGGGAAAAAAAGTATTTAGTCAGCCACCAATTGTGCAAGTTCTCCCACTTATAAAGATGAGGCCGGCCTGTAATTGTCATCATAGGTAGACCTCAACTATGAGAGACAAAATGAGAACACAAATACAGAAAATCACATTGTCTGATTTTTAAAGAATGTATTTGCAAATTATGGTGGAAAATAAGTATTTGGTCACCTACAAACAAGTAAGATTTCTGGCTCTCACAGACCTGTAACTTCTTCTTTAAGAGGCTCCTCTGTCCTCCACTCATTACCTGTAGTAATGGCTCCTGTTTGACATTGTTATCAGTATAAAAGACTCCTGTCCACAACCTCAAACAGTCACACTCCAAACTCCACTATGGTGAAGACCAAAGAGCTGTGGAAGGACCAGAAACAAAATGGTAGCCCTGCACCAGGCTGGGAAGACTGAATCTGCAATAGGCAAGCAGCTTGGTGTGAAGAAATCACCTGTGGGAGCAATAATTAGAAAATGGAAGACATACAAGACCACTGATAATCTCCCTCCATCAGGGGCTCCACGCAAGATCTCACCCCGTGGGGACAAAATGATCACAAGAACGGAGAGCAAAAATCCCAGAACCCCACGGGGGGACCTAGTGAGTGACCTGCAGAAAGCTGGGACTAACGTAACAAAGGCTACCATCAGTAACACACTACGCCGCCAGGGACTCAGATCCTGCAGTGCGAGACGTGTCCCCCTGCTTAAGCCAGTACATATCCGGCCCGTCTGAAGTTTGCTAGAGAGCATTTGGATGTTCCAGAAGAGTATTGGGAGAATGTCATATGGTCAGATGAAACCAAAGTAGAACTGTTTGGTAGAAACACAACTCGTGGTGTTTGGAGGAGAGTGAATGCTGAGTTGTATCCAGAGAACACCATACCTACTGTGAAGCATGGGGGGGCAACATCATGTATGGGGCTGTTTCTCTGCAAAGGGACCAGGACAACTGATCCGTGTACATGAAAGAATGTACACCAGGACAACGAAGGAGCGGCTTGGTAAGAAGCATTTCAAGGTCCTGGAGTGGCCTAGCCAGTCTGCAGATCTCAGCCCCATAGAAAACCTTTGGAGGGAGTTGAAAGTCCGTGTTGCCCAGCGACAGCCCCAAAACATCCCTGCTCTAGAGGAGATCTGCATGGAGGAATGGGCCGACATACCAGCAACAGTGTGTGCCAACCTTGTGAAGACTTACAGAAAACGTTTCACCTCTGTCATTGCCAACAAAGGAGATAGAACAAAGGATTGAGATGAACTTTTGTTATTGACCAAATACTTATTTTCCACCATAATTTGCAAATAAATTCTTAAAAAATCAGACCATGTGATTTTATGGATTAGTTTTCTCATTTTGTCTCTCATAGTTGAGGTCTACCTATGATGACAATTACAGGCCGGCCTCATCTTTATAAGTGGGAGAACTCGCACAATTGGTGGCTGACTAAATACTTTTTTCCCCCACTGTATATATGGTAAGTTTTTTATTTTTTAAAAGGTAAAAACAACTGTAATTGAACAGGATAAAGTTTTCTTTAAATCTATTAAAAGTTGCCTTAAAAAAATACAACTTTTCCCGCCAAAAAAAGAAAACCCTACTGTGGCTAGGTAGACAGAAAAAAATATATATTATGGATGGTGGGAATGACAAAACAACAATTGTCTGTGACACCAAGGGGACAAAAAAAAATTTTTTTTTTGTTCCCTCCACATTCGGACAATTATTTTTGTGGTATGAGACTTTTTTTGTGGTTGTTATGTTTATTACTGTCTACATTACCCTTCCTTTCCAGTGGGGCCGGAGGGTTACGTCCACAGTATTGAGGTGCGTTACGACCATCACCAAATATCAAAGAGGAATTTCTTAAATTGGAAGAAAGCATGGGAACTGCGGAGCGGACGAATCTGGCCGGATAATGTGAATTTCATCCACAAGGATGTACAGGACGCCATGTCTGACCTCAAGTCTGTAGGATTTGATGCAGTGAGTAACAAGAGGACATGGGGTCACCTGTGGTATTGGCCATTTCTGGGTCATGGTCAGTTATTTCTGTCTCTGTGTTTTACAGGTGGCTTTGGATATGTTACACCCACAAACTGCATTGCCAGCGGTAATTGAGAATCTAAAGTATGGGGCTGTATGTGCCGTATATATCACTAAGTAAGTGGCAGCTGCAAATACTGAAGATTATTCTGCCCTAAATACATAAAACTCCTCTGTTTGTTACTGTTCATGTGTTGTATAGTATAACTCAGGTGCACACTGTGTTTGATGGGTTATGTTCTACCTTGGTATATGTAGCTCGCCTTCATGTTTCTGTGTGGCGGGACTTGGGAATTTTAGCAGGCAGTAAACTTAACTGTAGTAGCCAGTGATCATGGCACCACATAGTTCTGCCATTTTACTAGACAAACCACACATGGAATATTGGGTGCACAAGATGGACATAAAAGAGTCAAAGATGGCAGCCAAAGTAACAAATGGAGAGATGATCAAAACTAAGGTTATTTAGTTTGGGGCGATCTAATAAACATATATCATTTTATCAGTGGTCAGTACCGAGATCTCTGCCCTCAGCATCTCTTCACACCCAGGGCTGTAACAAGGGGGCATTGTCTATGTGTAGAGTAGAAGGTTTCTATACCTTGTAATGGGGAATTCTCTAGAACAGAAGAAGGGCTTGGGTGTCCAGGGTGTAATAATATTACAGGTTATAGTTAGTATTAGATTTTTGGTATTGGGACATTGATGCAGGGATTTATTCTAGTGCTAGATTGAGGAATATTGGCTTCTACCTCATTGAGGTTTTGCCTGCCGCTGGATTAGTGTTGCAGGATAATAGACTGAACTGGATGGACTTGTCTCTTTTTTAGCCTTACAAGCTATGTTACTATTGTGGTTAATAAAATGTCCTTCTGTTTTCTAAGGCCCCGTATACACAACAGTATTTAGTGTCTGGAGCTGTAATAATGGATGGCATACGGACTCATTCATTTCCTATGGCCCTATGTGCATGATCCTAATTTTTATGGATGGTGTGAGGGCTGTAGGACCGAGCTGCAAAGTATGGAGCAGGTTCTATTACTGTGTATTTTGCATCACGGTCTCATCTATTCAAATGATGGGGTCTGTTGAAAAAATGGAGTGCACACAGATGCTTTCCATAGACCCGCACACAACTACACCTTACAGCTGATGATAAACTGTCACTAAGACTGCATAGGTTGTTACCACAACATGGTACCTGTGAATGGGGGGCTAGAGGCTCCAGTATTGCTATAAGTGGGTGATACTGAGCTCAGATATTATGCTTATTTGTTCACACTTTATTATTAAAGCTAATACAGAGTCTGACAATAATTCTACAGTATATTATAGATGCAGCCAGATTCTTTAAAGTGGTTTTCCAGGATAAATGCAAAACTCAGTGGAGGCCAGGGGTGCTGTAAAATAAATAAAGAAGCAATACTCACCTACCCTCACTCCTTCAGTCTCTGGCCTCAGCAATCACATGTTGGGTTCCAGTGATGTATCAGCAGTATCGTTGTCAGTAACCAACATGTGACCACTGAGACCAGTGATTGGCCGCAGAGGTCTGTGCACCAGAGGGAATGGAGAACATACTGTCCGAGCCAAGGACTGGTGGTAGGTGAGTATCACTTCCTGTATTGTTTTACACCACCTATGTTGGAAAACCCCTTTAAAGAATCTGACTGTACCCAAGATATACTGTATATATACAAAATTGTTGGTACCCCTCGTATAATGAAAGAAAAACCAACAATGATCACAGAAATAACTGGAATCTGACAAAAGTAATAATATATAAAAATTCTATGAAAATGAACAAATGAAAGTCAGACATTGCTTTCCAACCAGGCTTCAACATGAAACAGGCCTGGACAGAAATGAGGGTTCCCTTAATATTTAGTTGCACAACCTTTTGAGGCTGTGAAGTTACTGTCATCTGCTTCACGTATATAACATATGAAACATCTTTACCTTGTACAGTATCACACAGGTGATCGATCTTCTCGAGGGCATACGTTCCTGTGAACTTCCTCTAATATGTGAAAAGGTTATGGAGGTCGGTGTTACAGACTGGCTGGTGGCCCCTTCCCTACGTAAGGATGGCACAGTCTCCAACAGGGTGGAACCCCAGTGGAATGGCTCTTCTGAAACCCAAACTCAAGAACAAGCAGACGACAATAGTGATGACGATCAAAGTCAGACAGACAGTAAGATGATTCAAGTTTGTATGAAGCTGGCCATACCCTAGAAATTTCTGATTTGGACATTATTAGTAATTTTGTTATGTGAATGAACATAACACTGACCAAAGGTAGATACAGTCTACATAGGAAATACTCCCTCTGCTGGTTAGTGTGTGTCTGTGCCCAGAAAGAGGGCAGCTGGGGATTACACTTTTAGGGTTTATTTACACGAATGAGTCTCAGCCCACGTGTGTGCTGGAATTACAGGCCTGAACAGTATGTGGGGAGCTGGAATACTATTTAGCTATGATGCTAATCACTACGGGATAGTATTTCACAGGGCGCAGGGACTCCTAGAATCACAGGCAACTTTAATTGTGCTAGCCCGTCTCCCCACATACAGTTCAGTCCAGTAAATCCAGCACACACAGGGACCAACATTCACCGCCAAGACTCGGTCATGTGAATGACTGCTGCGCTGCAGAGTCGGATACAACCTACGGACAAAATAAAACCTGAATTAAAACCTAAAATAAAAAAACATATCACATTTTCAGAAACACCGGGCACAATGGTAAAATATCATTCAGCACTTTACAGTTATGGGCACCTTCATGGTGTTCTGCACACCGTAACCTTTTGTCAACGATACATAAAAAGTCATGTTTGTATCTAAGGATGTGAAATTGGTAGAACCCGAGAGGTGCAAGTCCTCCAAAAAAATGAGGTTATCCAAATGCCATACATGTCATATCTTACTATGCACAAACCATCATATACTTATCCAAAGTAAATCCACCAAATACCTCCATGACCTGATGCTGGTAAACAGGAGGTAGGTGACAAATACCTGATATACTAACTAATTTGGTAGAAATAAAAAAAACACCTCCCCCTCTCTCCCATTAAACGTGACACTTTGTGAGCACATATATTCTTATATACTCCCTGACTGGTAAAAATTTCCTGTATCCCTTCCCCTGGTATTTTTTTAGGCTTTGAGCTGACAGAAAGCTAAAATTCTGGACTTGAAGCTTTTCCAGGCTAAAAATCTTGATGACCCATCCTAAGAGTAGGTCATCAGTATCAGTTTGCTGCACACCCGGCACCCCCACAGATCAGCTGTTCTGCATAGCACTGGGATGCCGGGTGTATGACCCCCACCAATCTGATATATATGAGCTTCCCTTAACATAGGTCAGGTATATTATAGGATATGCAGGCAGGGTTAAATGTTATGTCTTATTCATTCATCTGCATCACATGTCTATATCCATATTAAAAGAAAAGCAATGTGTTCTCCTCCTCCCCACAGCCTATAAAGATTATTGTCATCCCCTTCACATTTTCTTTGGTGCTATTTATTTATACAAGACACTGACCTGATATTTCTCTCTTAGATGATGATTCTGTCCTGGGGTCTCAGCCTTTTGGGCAGGTGCCTTATATTGCACGGCCGATGCCTTGGCAGATAGGACATACAGGTAAATATGGTTTTCTCTCCTATCGTTCTGTTCTGCACTTATATGGGATCTTATATGCTGAATTTGAACATGATTTATCCATACAATTTCTGTAGATTGTGGATACTTGACTTGAAGCTCTGTAGATTGTGCATTAGCCTGAAGTTCTCCCAAAATTAAAAATAAGATCATAATGGAGCGGTATAGATCCACAGAGGTGGGGGTGCAGCAGAATTGTATGGATTACTATATGGCATTGTCATTTTTCTGTTATTGTTACAATGGAAGATTTTAAGGCAGGGACAGAAATTACTACCAGGGCTGTGGAGTCCGAGTCTAGGCCAGTTTTGGGTGGAGTTGGTTAAAAAAGTTACCGACTCCAGCTTCAATATACAATGATTAATGATTCTATAATTATTGGTATTGTATAATGAATTAGATGCCGATCTTATTACATATTTACTTTGATAGGAATCAATCATTGTCTTTTTTTTCCTGAATTAAAGGATCTGCTACTGTCTGACCATGGCTGGCAGCCATTTATGAAGGAATTGGAGCAGGAGTCATAGTCTGACTCCACAGCCCTGACTACTTGTGTATTACACTTCTGAGGTCCCAGATAATCAGAGTATATACTATTACACGTACATGTGCTGACAATTAGAGTTTTCTGTCTTAGCATCAGTGTGTAGACCTCCCTACCAGAAATATCCCACAGATCTAACACCAAGGGCCAGAAGTGAAAACTATGGAGTTGCTGTAGGATTAGAATTTTTCTACCCATCAGGTGACTGACGGACATTCACATTGTTGTAAAATTACACATTAACTCGCAGTCAACATTTCAGGCTGAGAAATGATCTCCAGTGCTGAGAATGTGTTCATTGTACTGTATGTACTGTATATAGTATGTGACATTTTATCAGCTGTTAGTATAAACTGACGTCTTTCTGTTCAGGGCCCATTTAGGGTACATTTACACGTAGCAGATTTTGCTGCAGAAATTTCTGCATCTAAAACTTTGTTTCATTTATCTTACTGATACTTGAAAAATACATGTGCTGGTCTCCAAAACAGCCCTATTTCGAGGAATACAACTGAGTTTCCGTTGCAAAAATTTCAGACACAACATCTGGCATGTGTGAATGGTGCATTAGGTTATATTCTGGCAGGACTGAAGCAGCGCAGATTTTCTGCAGCAGAAAAAAATACACAAAATCTTGTTGCAGTTTTTGTTATGGAAATGCTGCAGGGTGAAATCTGCAATACGAATACACAACTTTGCATGCTGTAAACAAAAAAAATCCACTGCACAAGTCATTTTCCACTGAGGTTTTCTATTCTGCAGCATGCAAATGAAATTTAGTAAAATTTCATTGTCTTTGTTGGTACTTTTTTCACCCAATTCAGTAGCATTTGTGCAATATGTGAATGTAACCTGAGGGTAAGGAGGCACAGGACCAAAACGCTGCAGATTTGATGCAGCAGAAAAACACACCAAACAGTGTGGGGATTTTTTTTGTTGCGTATTTCATTCAGGAAATGCTGCAGATTTCATTCTTTGCATGGCATAAATTGACATGCTGCAGATTCTAAATCTGCACCACCAGGTCAGATTTTTTTCAGCAACATGTGGATGAGATCATCCACTTTGCAGGAATCCAAACGGCTATCAAAAACGGACGCTGGATCAGTCAAAAACGGCACTGTCCTGTGAATAAGACTGAACAGTTTCTTAATATAGTTTGCTAAAAAATTGCACAATGTCATTAAGCAGAAAACACAATTTTTTTCATAATAGGAATGTGACATCGACTGGTTATAAAATTGTCATTTATGAAATGTTTATTTTGCTTTCCAGCTTTTCTTGTGCAACTGAGGAAAATCAAAGCAGCGGCAGAACATACAGAAGCAGAGGACAGCAGCTGATACTGAGGACACTGCAGAATATAATACCTAGACATGTATGGACTATTACACCTGCTGATTTACGCAATGTAAAGTATTGTTTTCTAGAACGTTCAACTTCCTGTAATTGAAGTGTTGTGAATATCGGAGGCACCTGCGGCCACATTCGGATGTGGAGATATCACTCCTCGTTATTGGGGAACCACTCCATGGATTTGTCTTGGGACGGGATACATCGCCTTGTCCTGCCGTTTGCTTGGTAACCTGAAGGAGTAGACAATAGTTTTACATTTGGGTGAAAATTGTGCCGCAATTTGTTTTATTATTCACAAATACAGTATGGAAAATCAAGAATTAAATTTAAAAAAAAACAGAAACATAAAGGGCATGTGCTCATGGGTCTTTATTTTTTCATGTTTGATCTCAGCCCTGGGGCAGCAGCACAGCAGTGTATTACAGGCAGGCTGGTGCCCTGGTGCACAATGATCATTACATGTGCAGTAAGAGGTTAAATGTGTTTTGGAATGCTTGCCTACATTTCTGCACTGTTCCTATTGTCTGTACCAAAAAACAACTATTTACGTGGCAATGTATCCAGCAATAAGACCCTTTATATTTCCCATTTCTTTGAAATCCATTCTTGGCTTCCATTGCATGTGTGCGTCCAAACCATGTAAGTAGATAAAATAGTTATCTATTGGATTATAACTAGCAATAGAACTGATAAAACATGCTGCAAAATAATCCTTTCTCTATAGAATGAATAAGCTTTATTTGCTGAAACCATGTCCCTTTAATCCAGGGAATTGGTTGGTTCAGCAGATATATGGCTCTGCAAATTGATAAATTGTGCAGGTGGATTTATATTTTCCTTTTCCTGAATTAGCTCAGAATACATCCAGATTTTAGTAACCATCCAAATAATTAAATGTAGAAAAGTCTTTACAGAAACAAACCATGTCTGTAGCGATGACACTGGTGAGAATCGTTCAGCATCGTGTCCCCAGGTGACTCCGGAGTATTGTGCGGTGCTGTCCTCTCACTCGCTGATAATGTGGTATCAGATGAAGGTGAAGAGTCAGATAGGCCCGCACCTAAGAGCTGTCCTTTCTTACCACAGATGAAACAGTCGGGTGGTGTGGCACTAGGTCCACGGGGGACACTGAATTCATCACTGCTGTAGGTTCTCAGAGCACCGCTATGGTGTGCAGATCGTTCACGCTGCCATATGTAGTGTGTAGGTGCTATTGCCATAACCTGCAAATAAAATACTGTTTATTCTACTATTAATGTACTAAGGCTAAATCCTAGTGTCTATTTTACAGCTGCAGGTTCCAGCCCAACCATTTTTCTAATGATCTGAATATACAGCACTGTACAGATCTATGACGCTGTAGATTGATGTAGATTTCAACATATCTGATCATACCCAGAACTGCACCCATTCTACTGATGGAGTATAATCCAAGATAAGTAAGGTAATGTATGTACACAGTGACTGCACCAGCAGAATAGTGAGCGCAGCTCTGGAGTATAATACAGGATAAGTAATG
Organism: Leptodactylus fallax; assembly: GCA_947044405.1. NCBI lineage: Eukaryota > Metazoa > Chordata > Amphibia > Anura > Leptodactylidae > Leptodactylus > Leptodactylus fallax. Next base: position 71,029 of record CAMRHE010001147.1, read on the forward strand.
TAATGTATGTACACAGTGACTGCACCAGCAGAATAGTGAGCGCAGCTCTGGAGTATAATACAGGATGTAACTCAGGATCAGTACAGGATAAGTAATGTAATGTAATGTATGTACACAGTGGCTGCACCAGCAGAATAGTGAGTGCAGCTCTGGAGTATAATACAGGATAAGTAATGTAATGTATGTACACAGTGACTGTACCAGCAGAATAGTGAGCGCAGCTCTGGAGTATAATACAGGATAAGTAATGTAATGTATGTACACAGTGACTGTACCAGCAGAATAGTGAGCGCAGCTCTGGAGTATAATACAGGATGTAACTCAGGATCAGTACAGGATAAGTAATGTAATGTATGTACACAGTGACTGTACCAGCAGAATAGTGAGCACAGCTCTGGAGTATAATACAGGATGTAACTCAGGATCAGTACAGGATAAGTAATGTAATGTATGTACACAGTGACTACACCAGCAGAATAGTGAGTGCAGCTCTGGAGTATAATACAGGATGTAACTCAGGATCAGTACAGGATAAGTAATGTAATGTATGTACACAGTGACTGTACCAGCAGAATAGTGAGCGCAGCTCTGGAGTATAATATAGGATGTAACTCAGGATCAGTACAGGATAAGTAATGTAATGTATGTACACAGTGACTGCTCCAGCAGAATAGTGAGTGCAGCTCTGGAGTATAATACAGGATGTAACTCAGGATCAGTACAGGATAAGTAATGTAATGTATGTACACAGTGACTGCACCAGCAGAATAGTGAGTGCAGCTCTGGAGTATAATACAGGATAAGTAATGTAATGTATGTACACAGTGACTGCACCAGCAGAATAGTGAGTGCAGCTCTGGAGTATAATACAGGATGTAACTCAGGATCAGTACAGGATAAGTAATGTAATGTATGTACACAGTGACTGCACCAGCAGAATAGTGAGCGCAGCTCTGGAGTATAATACAGGATGTAACTCAGGATCAGTACAGGATAAGTAATGTAATGTATGTACACAGTGACTGTACCAGCAGAATAGCGAGTGCAGCTCTGGAGTATAATACAGGATAAGTAATGTAATGTATGTACACAGTGACTGTACCAGCAGAATAGTGAGCGCAGCTCTGGAGTATAATACAGGATGTAACTCAGGATCAGTACAGGATAAGTAATGTAATGTATGTACACAGTGACTGTACCAGCAGAATAGTGAGTGCAGCTCTGGAGTATAATACAGGATGTAACTCAGGATCAGTACAGGATAAGTAATGTATGTACACAGTGACTGCACCAGCAGAATAGTGAGCGCAGCTCTGGGGTATAATACAGGATAAGTAATGTAATGTATGTACACAGTGACTGTACCAGCAGAATAGTGAGCGCAGCTCTGGAGTATAATACAGGATGTAACTCAGGATCAGTACAGGATAAGTAATGTATGTACACAGTGACTGCACCAGCAGAATAGTGAGCGCAGCTCTGGAGTATAATACAGGATAAGTAATGTAATGTATGTACACAGTGACTGCACCAGCAGAATAGTGAGTGCAGCTCTGGAGTATAATACAGGATGTAACTCAGGATCAGTACAGGATAAGTAATGTAATGTATGTACACAGTGACTGTACCAGCAGAATAGTGAGTGCAGCTCTGGAGTATAATACAGGATAAGTAATGTAATGTATGTACACAGTGACTGTACCAGCAGAATAGTGAGTGCAGCTCTGGAGTATAATACAGGATAAGTAATGTAATGTATGTACATAGTGACTGCACCAGCAGAATAGTGAGTGCAGCTCTGGAGTATAATGCAGGACGTAACTCAGGATCAGCACAAGATATTGTATTATTGTAAGGCCTCCATGCACATGACCGAGTATGAAGGATGAGGCTCATGTTCTGATGATTATAGAGCAGGTCTTATCCTGCTCTGTGTCGTTGGAACAAAATGGATTGGAAGCCCCCACAGAAGTGAATGCATCACAAAAGGCATTTGGATGACACTCGCTGTCATTCCAGGTGCATTCCACTGTAAAATTTACCCTACCTCAGAAGGCACACTCAGTCATGTGCATGGGGCCTTACACATTTAAAAAGAGACTGAAGTTGTTATTTCTATATGTAAAATGGTGTTCAGTCTAAAAAAGAAAATGAACGTGTTTTTTTTTTTTTTTTTTTTTTTATGGTCTCTCAAAAATATAGGCAGTGGGTATACATTTTTTTTTTTCTGCTTTGTGTGAAATAGGGCATAGTTATGGTGTGACCACGGCTATATAGAAAGTTTAGTAGAGTAGTAACTAACCTCATCACAACAGCGTCTGCTCACAGCTGCCCTGTGGTTTACTCTAGACCATAAGTGATCTTTTGATGTCAGAAAACTTGTAAAGAGTTTCCGCCAATTCCTTCCTAAAGCCCATGGAAATATTTCATACTTGGCTTCTTCGTAATCCTCTTCCATTGTATTTGCTAGATATCTGTAAAGTAAACATGGGCTATACATGTTTCTGGCAATAAGAAACTGAATCACAATTTCCAAGCAACATAAAGCCAAATTACAAAATAAATCAGAGATCTCAATATCATAGAACTATGTCAGATGGCAAACTTGGCTCTGTTTTGTAAGTACAGTCATGGCCGGAAGTGTTGGCACCCTTGAAATTTTTCCAGAACATGAAGTATTTCTGCCAGAAAATTATTGCAATTACACATGTTTTTTTATAAATAGGTTTATTTCCTTTGTGTGTTTTGGAACAACAGAAAAAAACTGAGAAAAAGAGCCAAAAATGATCTAATTTCATGCAAAACTCCAAAAATGGGCCGGACAAAATTGGCATCTTTTCAAAACTGTGGGTAAATAACTTTGTTTCAAGACTGTGATGCTCGTTCAAACTCACCTGTGGCAAGTAACAGGTGTGGGCAATATAAAAATCACACCTGAGGCGCCCCCCAAATATGAGAGACCTGGAGCCGTCTGCAAAAGAAGAGGGGCCCAAAATCTAAGTTGAGAGGTGTAAGAAGCTTGTGCATGGGTATAGGAAGCCATTGATTTCAGTTATTTTTTCCAAAGGGTCGGCAACCAGATGTTAAGTTGAGGGTGCTAGGATTTTCGTCTGGCCCATTTTTGGAGTTTTGTGTGAAATTCTATCATTTTTGGCTTTTTTTTTCTCATTTTTTTTTTTTTGTTTTGTTCCAATACACACAAAGGAAATAAACATGTGAATAACAAACCATGTGTAATTGCATTTTCTGGAAAAATTTCAGAGGTGCCAACACTTTTGGCCATGACTGTATGTGTAAGAGGACAGATTATACCTTATGTTATATGTCAGGTTACAATTTGTAAATGCCATAAATGGCCCGTATAATATGTCAGTATTCTGGCCATCTGAATTGGCCCTAAACTGCCTAATATATCCACAATGCAGCTAGCTCAGGTATTAGACCTGTGGTCAGGGCAGGATTTGCTGCTGTAAAATAGTTGCTATTATACAGCTGTCCTAAGTTTGTCCTTATGCCCTGACACACTAAAACTGCAAGTATATCTTTGTTGATCTGTGCTCCAGAAAAGATATAAAAGTATAGCTTTCTGAATGACATCTTCAACCATATAACTGGGCATCTTCCTTGGTCTATGACTGGTCACAGTTTTGGGTTTTTTAAGTTGTGCGATTTTGAAAGCTTTAACATTTTTTCACTTGGGTTATTCAAATATTTTTTGTCTTTTCTGGTGAGACATAGGGTTTTAGTATTATATTATTTTCATTTTTGCATTTTTTAATATCCAGAATTTTTTTTTTTTATGTCGGAAAGTGCCACTAAAATATTTTTTTTTAAATAGTTTTCCTCTCCATTCCGGTAATTTTTTGTAAGTGGCGCATAGTTTTGTGTCCCCAAGGGTAGGGCTATAACCTGTGATGTGGGCGTGGTAGTGGTATTCTTTTTGTTTGAATTTTTTTTTAGATTTTTTTGCCTATTTCCCCGTGTGTGTGTGTATGTGTGTATATATATATATATATATATATATATATATATATATATATATATATTACAAGAAGAATACAGACTTCTAGTATACACTGCGGAGCAGATCTGGGTCCTGTAGAACCAAGCAGCTCCTCCAGTTCCCCAGCACCTGTTAATCACGTAGCTGCAGGGTCGGGAGAAGGCTCATTGAATGCTGTGTATACAGCGATTGGGAAGGCAGGGATGGTAATACGCTGTCCCTGCCTTCTCTTTGAGGAGTCCAGGTGTGACTGACAGTCACCTTGTATAGCTGCAAACTCTGCAACGACGTATTAGTATGTACATGCAGAGTTAATCGCCGACCACCTGGATGTTTATAGTCAGTATCTAATATTCACCTGAAATCTGTGTGTGTGTGTAAAGCAGCCAATGAGACCCCTGTCCCATTGTGTAAATCCCTTGTCACAGTTGCTATTGACCATGGTACTAAAGGGATTCCTGTCCTTCTGGCCCTCGCTACAGCTGTCTCTACTGCTCCTGAAATGTAAAGCACAATATGATAAAACTGCTGCCTGAGCCGTCCATTTACAGCACAGCGGGAAAAGGGGTTAAAGCAGTTGTTGGCTTAAAAAAAGTGACAAGTTCCTAGTACTTGTGAGTACCAATTACGGCTCTACAGCTCCACATGCTTTATACAGCAGCCGACAGCTGCATATAAATACAAGCTCAGTGGGAAGTCAGTACATGTAGAACCACTACAGCAGTGATAACATGATTATAAACTACAAGTAACTAAACCAACAACCAGAAAAAGATCAGGTAATCGCTGAAGCGAGTGAACCCCAAAAAACTTTGCTCCTGTTTTTATCATGATGAGATCTGATCCTGGTTTTGACATTAGTATCCACACAGAGCTGTAATAGGCATGCCTGAAAAAGGTTGTAGGCCTCAGTCATGCTTGACTAGTAAAATCCTGGAATAACAGCTGACATCAGATTCTCCTCATTTTATTTGCATCATATTTATCAGTATTTTTTAGGTGTAGGTTCACACTACCGTCATTAATGGCCACATGCCAACATAAGATGAGATCAACAGACTCCCTGTCTAGTGTCCATCTGTATTCACCCCATGTCATGTTTTTTACTTTATTGACTTTTTCTACGATTACAAAATTAAACAAATATGAGGGAAAAAGTTTCTTTTGTGTTGTTTACATTAGAATGAATAGAAACAGAGGTAGACAGAGGGGGCTCTGTCTATGTCCGTCACTCTGTCTCTATAAAAATCTATTGCTATCATCCTATGACGAATGAGAGCAATGGACATTGACAGCAGTAGTGTGTCCGAACTCTAAAATGAACAGGGTGTATCAGATTTACTCACAAAGCAACAAAGAAATTGTCCCTGGTGTATTCATTCATATGGAATCCAGCTCTCTTGAAATACACAAAGGTCATTGCTAAAAGATACTGTACAAATAAATGAAAACATGAATGAAATCTCCTCTGACAACATATCTAATAACACTAATCGATAGTGACTTCAATACTAATTGTAAGAAATCCTTCTGAGCCCACGCAGTTATACATCGGTTCATTTTCACTTATGATGAATACCTATTATCTGTTACTGGAAATTTTCATTGTAGTCATGATCACTTTTCCTAAAACCAGTCTTAAAAATGTCTCCTGATTTTTCCAGTGATCTGATATTTTTATTTCTGGAGTTTTCCCACTACAGGCTTTGAAGGTGTCCCAAGCTGTCTGATTCTTGGAGACCTATACATCGCTGATATAAGTAAGATCAGGCCACAGCTTCTTCCTGACATGTGACTCAAAACAGGTGAATGGGGCTGTGCTGCAGTTGTTTATTTTTTTGCTATTTTGTCACAGGGTGTTTGGTGAACATTTTTGTACTACCTAGATCCTAGTACTAGCTATTATTAGCTTTATTTGTTGCAGATTTTGCTGCCATTTTTGAGCCAAAGCTAAGAATGGCTACAGAAGGAATGGGAAATATATAGGAAGCTCTTAGGCTAAGGCCCCACGTGTCGTCCCGCAGCAAAAAAGTGCTGCGGGAGAAACCGCAGCGGGATCGTATCGCAGTTCTTCCTGCAGCGTTTTTAGACAGAAAGTTTGCAGAGTTTTCCTCTGCGGACTTTCTGTTTCAATTATACCTATGGGGAAACCGCCACCGTTTCCGTAGGTATAATTGACATGCTGCAATTTCCAAAACCGTGCCGGTTTTGGAAATCGCCGCATGTCCGCAGCATGTTTTTTCCCGCAAAGTGGGCATGGGATTCACTAGAATCCCATCCACTTTGCTCTGGCTGTAAAACGCAGCGATTTTTTTTTCCGCACACTTCCGCCGTGGGCGACTCGCGGCGTTTACACCACATGGGGCTTTAGCCTTAGACTTCTCCCTTCTACTCAATCCACTCCTGGCTTTGGCTCAAAAAAACGCAGCAAAAACTGAACACTGAACAGTATTTTGCGGACCACAAAATACACACGGTCGTCTGCAACCGTCCTAAGGCAGTATAACCACTGTGGAATGCAGCTAAAAAACACTGAGGAAAAAAAAAGCTGTGAAAATGCATCGTGTTCATTGTATATTTGAGGTGTTTACTCTGCGGTTTTTCTTCTCTTATTAAATCTAAGGACAAAGTGCATTTCCGCAGGTAAAATTATTGATATGCAGTGTTTTTCAAAAACGCAGCTTTTCTGCAGTGTATTTTCCACAATGTGTGGATGGGATTGACGTTTCCACAACGTGGGGTTTTGGCTTAAGGTCATGTCCTATTTTTGGCTGTTTTCATAGATCTCTCCATATACTCAAATGTATGGGGGATCCGTGAAAACAGGTGCCCCTCAGGTGCAAGATGGCCATGAATAATGGATTTTTGCACCTCAGTTGTCTGAATGTAGCCTTAGGCAGAGGCCTTATGTTGCGGAAAAGCTGCATTGTTTTTTTTTAGTGAAATTTTACTGTGATTTTTTTGAGCCAAATCCGAAAGCTGCTTCAAAAGAGTGGGAAATATAAAGGAAGTGCTTATTCTCTTATTATTCTTCCTTCTACTAAACCAACTCCTGGCCTTGGCTGAAATGTCAAAAAATTTTTTAAAAACCCCACAGCTTTTCTGTCATATGTCCTGTGAAGCGGAAGTAGCGCTCAGAGAACACCGCTGCTGCTTAAAGCAGCTGATCCACAGGTGTCCCTGGTGTTGAACCCCCACAGATCTCCAACTGATGACCTATCCTCTCATTTATAAAGTCCCAGAAACCCTCTTTAATTCTTGCTGTTCCCATTCTGTTTTCACACAAGGAACCAACAGCACTTCTAGTAACACTACAGCTAGTATTTTACCTTGTCTGCTATTTTGCAACAACAATCCATCCACAAGAAATCTTGAATTAAATCATCATCTGGAATAAATAATTTCAAAAATAATTTTAAATAAAAGGTGAAGATTTAATAAGGTCCTTAGATTAAGGCGTATTCCTATTTTAGGGAAAGGAAATAACTTGTAGGTGGGTGGGAGCCCAACCACTTAGACCCCCACTGATCTGGAGGACAGTTTTGTCCCCCATTCTGAATAGAGTGGTAGTTGGGCCAACACTTGCACCGCTGCATTTATTTCAGTGGGGGGTGTTATGTCTCGACCAGCTCCAGTAATCCCACTGAAATAAATGGAGTGGTAAGTGGGCTGGCCCAATCACAGCTCCATTAGAGAACAAGAGATAAAACCCACCATTCTCCCGATTGGTGGGGGTCTCAGCAGTTGGGCCCCCAATGATCCGCAGTCCGTAGCATATTCACCATGTTCATGAAAGTCTTGTAGAAATCCAGCAAACACAGGGATTAATCTCCTGCTGACCTGTTCCATTTTTAGGTGGAGATGCCTGAGGGGTAGGGTTTAGACAAGGGGGCGAGGTTAGCCATCTTTGTGTCCTATTGCAAGCAGGACAGAGGGGGGGGGGAGGCTCCTGCTGCAGTCAGTTGTCTTAAAGCCAGATACAGGAATGAAAGGGACATGGCTGAGCTTCTGAGATACACATACCGTAGGAGATTTATTTTTTATACATATTTCTGCTTTAATGGCAGTATGAGACAATAGAAGAACAAAGGATAGAAGAACAGTCTTCTGTTTGGTATTCTGGATCAGGACAATGGACTTACACAGCAGTGTGAAACTAGCCTGAGATACTAAAAACTGCAGAACTGACACACAAAGTATCTTCTATAGAATAAGCTTTAGTTACATGTCCTATAAGGAAGGTAACAATATAGATTATATGCAGAAAATATCTATGTGACAAACCACTGAGTGACCTACCAAATAACCTGAAGAAAGCCGCCATCTCCTGCCGCTGGATGATCAGACACGGTCCCTTTAGGCGTTTTAGCGCTTGCTTGTCACACACATTTCCTTTATAAAGTGGATGCTTTAGCATAAATTTACTTTCTTGGAGAGACCTGGAGGCAGATTTCATGTGAATGGTGACTGTCTTGGGTGTCTTATAAACCTGATTGTGCCTCATACTAGAAGAATCAGAAATGAATAAAGCTCATATTATTATATGGACGCTCAGTGGTGATTGGAAGTGTAACAGGTACTTACACACAGATATTACACACAGATATTATACACAGATATTACACACAGATATTATACACAGATATTACACACAGATATTATACACAGATATTACACACAGATATTACACACAGATATTATACACAGATATTACACACAGATATTATACACAGATATTACACACAGATATTATACACAGATATTACACACAGATATTACACACAGATATTATACACAGATATTACACACAGATATTATACACAGATATTACACACAGATATTATACACAGATATTACACACAGATATTATACACAGATATTATACACACAGATATTACACACAGATATTATACACAGATATTACACACAGATATTACACACAGATATTATACACAGATATTACACACAGATATTACACACAGATATTATACACAGATATTACACACAGATATTATACACAGATATTACACACAGATATTATACACAGATATTACACACAGATATTATACACAGATATTACACACAGATATTATACACAGATATTACACACAGATATTATACACAGATATTATACACACATATTACACACAGATATTATACACAGATATTACACACAGATATTATACACAGATATTATACACACAGATATTACACACAGATATTACACACAGATATTATACACAGATATTACACACAGATATTATACACAGATATTACACACAGATATTATACACAGATATTACACACAGATATTACACACAGATATTATACACAGATATTATACACACAGATATTACACACAGATATTACACACAGATATTACACACAGATATTACACACAGATATTATACACAGATATTATACACAGATATTATACACACAGATATTATACACAGATATTACACACAGATATTATACACAGATATTATACACAGATATTATACACAGATATTACACACAGATATTACACAGATATTACACACAGATATTACACACAGATATTATACACAGATATTACACACAGATATTACACACAGATATTACACACAGATATTATACACAGATATTACACACAGATATTACACACAGATATTATACACAGATATTACACACAGATATTATACACAGATATTATACACACAGATATTACACACAGATATTATACACAGATATTACACACAGATATTATACACAGATATTACACACAGATATTACACACAGATATTACACACAGATATTATACACAGATATTACACACAGATATTATACACAGATATTACACACAGATATTATACACAGATATTATACACACAGATATTACACACAGATATTACACACAGATATTATACACAGATATTATACACACAGATATTATACACAGATATTACACACAGATATTATACACAGATATTATACACACAGATATTACACACAGATATTACACACAGATATTATACACAGATATTACACACAGATATTACACACAGATATTATACACAGATATTATACACAGATATTATACACACAGATATTATACACAGATATTACACACAGATATTATACACACAGATATTATACACAGATATTACACACAGATATTATACACAGATATTACACACAGATATTATACACAGATATTACACACAGATATTATACACAGATATTATACACACAGATATTATACACAGATATTACACACAGATATTATACACAGATATTATACACACAGATATTATACACAGATATTACACACAGATATTATACACAGATATTATACACACAGATATTACACACAGATATTATACACAGATATTATACACAGATATTACACACAGATATTACATACAGATATTATACACACAGATATTACACACAGATATTACACACAGATATTATACACAGATATTACACACAGATATTACACACAGATATTATACACAGATATTATACACAGATATTATACACACAGATATTATACACAGATATTACACACAGATATTATACACAGATATTATACACAGATATTATACACAGATATTACACACAGATATTACACACAGATATTACACACAGATATTACACACAGATATTATACACAGATATTATACACAGATATTATACACAGATATTACACACAGATATTATACACAGATATTATACACAGATATTACACACAGATATTATACACAGATATTACACACAGATATTATACACAGATATTATACACAGATATTACACACAGATATTATACACAGATATTATACACAGATATTATACACAGATATTACACACAGATATTACACACAGATATTATACACAGATATTATACACACAGATATTACACACAGATATTACACACAGATATTATACACAGATATTACACACAGATATTATACACAGATATTACACACAGATATTATACACAGATATTACACACAGATATTACACACAGATATTACACACAGATATTATACACAGATATTATACACACAGATATTACACACAGATATTACACACAGATATTATACACAGATATTACACACAGATATTATACACAGATATTATACACAGATATTACACACAGATATTATACAGATATTATACACAGATATTACACACAGATATTATACACAGATATTATACACACAGATATTATACACAGATATTATACACAGATATTACACACAGATATTATACAGATATTATACACAGATATTACACACAGATATTATACACAGATATTACACACAGATATTATACACAGATATTATACACAGATATTACACACAGATATTATACAGATATTATACACAGATATTACACACAGATATTACACACAGATATTATACACAGATATTATACACACAGATATTACACACAGATATTATACACAGATATTACACACAGATATTATACACAGATATTACACACAGATATTATACACAGATATTATACACAGATATTACACACAGATATTATACACAGATATTACACACAGATATTACACACAGATATTATACACAGATATTATACACAGATATTATACACAGATATTACACACAGATATTACACACAGATATTACACACAGATATTATACACAGATATTACACACAGATATTACACACAGATATTATACACAGATATTACACACAGATATTATACACAGATATTATACACAGATATTATACACAGATATTATACACAGATATTACACACAGATATTACACACAGATATTATACACAGATATTACACACAGATATTATACACAGATATTATACACAGATATTATACACAGATATTATACACAGATATTACACACAGATATTACACACAGATATTATACACAGATATTACACACAGATATTATACACAGATATTATACACACAGATATTACACACAGATATTATACACAGATATTACACACAGATATTATACACAGATATTACACACACAGATACAGTGGGGAAAAAAAGTATTTAGTCAGCCACCAATTGTACAAGTTCTCCCACTTATAAAGATGAGGCCGGCCTGTAATTGTCATCATAGGTAGACCTCAACTATGAGAGACAAAATGAGAAAACAAATCCAGAAAATCACATTGTCTGATTTTTAAAGAATTTATTTGCAAATTATGGTGGAAAATAAGTATTTGGTCAATAACAAAAGTTCATCTCAATCCTTTGTTCTATCTCCTTTGTTGGCAATGACAGAGGTGAAACGTTTCCTGTAAGACTTCACAAGGTTGGCACACACTGTAGCTGGTATGTTGGCCCATTCCTCCATGCAGATCTCCTCTAGAGCAGGGATGTTTTGGGGCTGTCGCTGGACAACACGGACTTTCATCTCCCTCCAAAGGTTTTCTATGGGGCTGAGATCTGGAGACTGGCTAGGCCACTCCAGGACCTTGAAATGCTTCTTACGAAGCCGCTCCTTCGTTGCCCTGGCGGTGTGCTTGGGATCATTGTCATGCTGAAAGACCCAGCCATGTTTCATCTTCAATGCCGTCGCTGATGGAAGGAGGTTTGCACTCACAATCTCCCCATACATGGCCCCATTCATTCTTTCATGTACACGGATCAGTCATCCTGGTCCCTTTGCAGAGAAACAGCCCCATACATGATGTTGCCCCCCCATGCTTCACAGTAGGTATGGTGTTCTCTGGATACAACTCAGCATTCACTCTCCTCCAAACACCACCAGTTGTGTTTCTACCAAACAGTTCTACTTTGGTTTCATCTGACCATATGACATTCTCCCAATACTCTTCTGGAACATCCAAATGCTCTCTAGCAAACTTCAGACGGGCCCGGATATGTACTGGCTTAAGCAGGGGGACACGTCTGGCACTGCAGGATCTGAGCCCCTGGCGGCGTAGTGTGTTACTGACGGTAGCCTTTGTTACGTTAGTCCCAGCTTTCTGCAGGTCACTCACTAGGTCCCCCCGTGGGGTTCTGGGATTTTTGCTCTCCGTTCTTGTGATCATTTTGACCCCACGGGGTGAGATCTTGCGTGGAGCCCCTGATGGAGGGAGATTATCAGTGGTCTTGTATGTCTTCCATTTTCTAATTATTGCTCCCACAGGTGATTTCTTCACACCAAGCTGCTTGCCTATTGCAGATTCAGTCTTCCCAGCCTGGTGCAGGGCTACCATTTTGTTTCTGGTCCTTCCACAGCTCTTTGGTCTTCACCATAGTGGAGTTTGGAGTGTGACTGAGGTTGTGGACAGGAGTCGTTTATACTGATAACAATGTCACACAGGAGCCATTACTACAGGTAATGAGTGGAGGACAGAAGAGCCTCTTAAAGGAGAAGTTACAGGGCTGTGAGAGACAGAAATCTTGCTTGTTTGTAGGTGACCAAATACTTATTTTCCACCATAATTTGCAAATAAATTCTTTAAAAATCAGACAATGTGATTTTCTGGATTAGTTTTCTCATTTTGTCTCTCATAGTTGAGGTCTACCTATGATGTCAATTACAGGCCGGCCTCATCTTTATAAGTGGGAGAACTTGTACAATTGGTGGCTGACTAAATACTTTTTTTCCCCACTGTATTATACACATGGATATTACACACAGATATTACACACAGATATTATACACAGATATTACACACAGATATTACGCACAGATATTACACACAGATATTACACACAGATATTATACACAGATATTACACACAGATATTACACACAGATATTACACACAGATATTACACACAGATATTACACACAGTTACACACGTGGACAAAATTGTTGGCCCCTCCCTCGTTTAATGAAAGAAAAACCCCACAATGGTCACAGAAATAACTGGAATCTGACAAAAGTAATAATCTATAAAAATTCTATGAAAATGAACAAATGAAAGTCAGACATTGCCAGTTACAGGAATCGTCTGATTGCAGGGATTGCCTCAAAAGGTTGTACAACTAAATATTAAGTTAAGGGAACCATCATTTCTGTCCAGGCCTGTTTCATGTTGAAGCCTGGTTGGAAAGCAATGTCTGACTTTCATTTGTTCATTTTCATAGAATCTTTATATATTATTACTTTTGTCAGATTCCAGTTATTTCTGTGACCATTGTGGGTTTTCTTTCATTAAACGAGGGAGGGAACAACAATTTTGTCCACGTGTGTATTACACACAGATATTACACACACAGATATTACACACACAGATATGGCCCATATTTGCATTTGTTTTTGTGTAATTTGCTAAATTTGTTAAAGGAACATTGAGCCTGTTTTGCAAACGTTCTCCTATCTCTCCATAAGCACACATAGGGCTGGGGATACTCGGGGAGTAATCTCAGCAGGGTAAACTGTGGCAAATTCAATAGTGACTAATCTTCTGGGATCTACAATAGCAGGAGGGTGGATGAGATTTGAACCAATCACATTCACATGCTGAGATTATTTGTGCAGTATATAAAGGTGCTACATGTTGGTACTATTTGGGTAGTATGTGGGCGCAGTATTGTGGTACTATTTGGGCAGTATTATGTGGGCGCAGTATAGCGGTATTATTTGGGCAGTATTATGTGGGCACAGTATTGTGGTACTATTTGGGCAGTATTATGTGGGCGCTGTACTGTGGTACTATTTGGGCAGTATTATGTGGGTGCTGTATTGTGGTCTTATTTGGGCAGTATTATGTGGGCGCAGTATTGTGGTACTATTTGGGCAGTATTATGTGGGCGCAGTATAGCGGTACTATTTGGGCAGTATTATGTGGGCGCAGTATTGTGGTACTATTTGGGCAGTATTATGTGGGCGCAGTATTGTGGTACTATTTGGGCAGTATTATGTGGGCGCAGTATAGCGGTACTATTTGGGCAGTATTATGTGGGCGCAGTATTGTGGTACTATTTGGGCAGTATTATGTGGGCGCAGTATTGCAGTACTATTTGGGCAGTATTATGTGGGGGCAGTATAGCAGTACTATTTGGGCAGTATTATGTGGGCGCTGTATATCGGTACTATTTGGGCAGTATTATGTGGGCGCTGTATTGTGGTCTTATTTGGGCAGTATTATGTGGGCGCAGTATTGTGGTACTATTTGGGCAGTATTATGTGGGCGCAGTATTGTGGTACTATTTGGGCAGTATTATGTGGGCGCAGTATAGCAGTACTATTTGGGCAGTATTATGTGGGCGCTGTATATCGGTACTATTTGGGCAGTATTATGTGGGTGCTGTATTGTGGTCTTATTTGGGCAGTATTATGTGGGCGCAGTATTGTGGTCTTATTTGGGCAGTATTATGTGAGCGCAGTATAGCGGTACTATTTGTGCAGTATTATGTGGGCGCAGTATTGTGGTACTATTTGGGCAGTATTATGTGGGCGCAGTATTGTGGTACTATTTGGGCAGTATTATGTGGGCACAGTATAGTGGTACTATTTAGGCAGTATTATGTGGGCGCTGTATTGTGGTCTTATTTGGGCAGTATTATGTGGGCGCTGTAGTGTGGTACTATTTGGGCAGTATTATGTGGGCGCTGTATTGTGGTACTATTTGGGCAGTATTATGTGGGCACAGTACAGAGGTACTACTTAGGCAGTATTATGTGGGCGCTGTAGTGTGGTACTATTTGGGCAGTATTATGTGGGCGCAGTATTGTGGTACTATTTGGGCAGTATTATGTGGGCGCAGTATTGTGGTACTATTTGGGCAGTATTATGTGGGCACAGTATAGTGGTACTATTTAGGCAGTATTATGTGGGCGCTGTATTGTGGTCTTATTTGGGCAGTATTATGTGGGCGCTGTAGTGTGGTACTATTTGGGCAGTATTATGTGGGCGCTGTATTGTGGTACTATTTGGGCAGTATTATGTGGGCACAGTATAGAGGAACTACTTAGGCAGTATTATGTGGGCGCAGTATTGTGGTCTTATTTGGGCAGTATTATGTGGGCGCAGTATTGTGGTACTATTTGGGCAGTATTATGTGGGCACAGTATAGAGGTACTATTTGGGCAGTATTATGTGGGCACAGTATAGAGGTACTACTTAGGCAGTATTATGTGGGCGCTGTATTGTGGTACTATTTGGGCAGTATTATGTGGGCGCAGTATAGCGGTACTATTTGGGCAGTATTATGTGGGCGCTGTACTGTGGTACTATTTGGGCAGTATTATGTGGGCGCTGTACTGTGGTACTATTTGGGCAGTATTATGTGGGTGCTGTATTGTGGTCTTATTTGGGCAGTATTATGTGGGCGCAGTATTGTGGTACTATTTGGGCAGTATTATGTGGGCGCAGTACTGTGGTACTATTTGGGCAGTATTATGTGGGCGCTGTATTGTGATACTATTTGGGCAGTATTATGTGGGCGCTGTATTGTGATACTATTTGGGCAGTATTATGTGGGCGCAGTATTGTGGTCTTATTTGGGCAGTATTATGTGGGCGCAGTATTGTGGTACTATTTGGGCAGTATTATGTGGGCGCAGTATTGTGGTACTATTTAGGCAGTATTATGTGGGTGCTGTATTGTGGTCTTATTTGGGCAGTATTATGTGGGCGCAGTATAGCGGTACTATTTGGGCAGTATTATGTGGGCGCAGTATTGTGGTCTTATTTGGGCAGTATTATGTGGGCGCAGTATAGCGGTACTATTTGGGCAGTATTATGTGGGTGCAGTATTGTGGTACTATTTGGGCAGTATTATGTGGGCGCAGTATAGCGGTACTATTTGGGCAGTATTATGTGGGCGCTGTATTGTGGTCTTATTTGGGCAGTATTATGTGGGCGCTGTATTGTGGTACTATTTGGGCAGTATTATGTGGGCGCAGTATAGCGGTACTATTTGGGCAGTATTATGTGGGCGCAGTATTGTGGTACTATTTGGGCAGTATTATGTGGGCGCAGTATAGCGGTACTATTTGGGCAGTATTATGTGGGCGCAGTATTGTGGTACTATTTGGGCAGTATTATGTGGGCGCAGTATTGTGGTACTATTTGGGCAGTATTATGTGGGCGCAGTATAGCGGTACTATTTGGGCAGTATTATGTGGGCACAGTATTGTGGTACTATTTGGGCAGTATTATGTGGGCACAGTATAGAGGTACTACTTAGGCAGTATTATGTGGGCGCTGTATTGTGGTACTATTTGGGCAGTATTATGTGGGCGCTGTATATCGGTACTATTTGGGCAGTATTATGTGGGCGCAGTACTGTGGTACTATTTGGGCAGTATTATGTGGGCGCAGTATTGTGGTACTATTTAGGCAGTATTATGTGGGCGCAGTATAGCGGTACTATTTGGGCAGTATTATGTGGGCGCAGTATTGTGGTCTTATTTGGGCAGTATTATGTGGGCGCAGTATTGTGGTACTATTTGGGCAGTATTATGTGGGCGCAGTATTGTGGTACTATTTGGGCAGTATTATGTGGGCGCAGTATTGTGGTACTATTTGGGCAGTATTATGTGGGCGCAGTATTGTGGTACTATTTAGGCAGTATTATGTGGGTGCTGTATTGTGGTCTTATTTAGGCAGTATTATGTGGGCGCTGTATTGTGGTACTATTTAGGCAGTATTATGTGGGTGCTGTATTGTGGTCTTATTTAGGCAGTATTATGTGGGCGCTGTATTGTGGTCTTATTTGGCCAGTATTATGTGGGCGCAGTATAGCGGTACTATTTGGGCAGTATTATGTGGGCGCAGTATTGTGGTACTATTTGGGCAGTATTATGTGGGCGCAGTATAGCGGTACTATTTGGGCAGTATTATGTGGGCGCAGTATAGCGGTACTATTTGGGCAGTATTATGTGGGCGCAGTATTGTGGTACTATTTGGGCAGTATTATGTGGGCGCAGTATTGTGGTACTATTTGGGCAGTATTATGTGGGGGCAGTATAGCAGTACTATTTGGGCAGTATTATGTGGGCGCAGTATAGCGGTACTATTTGGGCAGTATTATGTGGGCGCAGTATTGTGGTACTATTTGGGCAGTATTATGTGGGCGCAGTATAGCGGTACTATTTGGGCAGTATTATGTGGGCGCAGTATTGTGGTACTATTTGGGCAGTATTATGTGGGCGCAGTATAGCGGTACTATTTGTGCAGTATTATGTGGGCGCAGTATAGCGGTATGATGCCACTATTAGCCCTTGTAATATAAAACAAACTGTGTGAGGACCCCCGAACACATCCCCAGACTGGATCCACTCTGTGCTCTGACTATTCCACATTATCGGACTCTCCTGCGTCATTTTCTGACCTCATTTTCCAGAATTCTTCCTCCATTTTTCATCAAGATTGTTTAGAATTTTTTGCCCCTGCTTTTGCAACCAGCTGGGTGACAACCAGTATAACCCCCATGAGACAACTACACAGCACCTGCCACCCCACTTTTCCAGGCCCCTGAAGGGCAAGCCTGACAAGTTTGGCAGCGATGCCAGATATGACTTACTGCATAGCTAGTAAGATCTGCCATTCAGGTGTTTGGGAAAACTGAATGTCATCCCCTGTAGTGTTGCAATGGCAACCATATTGATTTTACCCAGCTTTCCCAGAAATGGATATAAGATGTTTGTGGTGAAATGCAATAAGCCCCCTGTAGACCACAGTGATTCCTGACTGAAATCCCGACTATGTCACGATATAAGCACTCTGTTACTACATGGTTTGTGAAGGCGATACATATAGAGAAGGTGTTTTACATCATTGGTATCTCGTGATAAAACCTCTGACAACACGTACTCGCCGCTCTGACTAGTCCGACAACTCAATGGCGCCTAAAGAGCCAGGGCTAACAGCGGAGGAAAATCCACCAATCACAATCCGAGAATGGCATAACAACCAATCAGCTGCCACTAAGCAGCAGCCGCTGACCAATCAGAGACGCCTCTCTAGATCAGCTGCTGTGACGGAATTTGAGGAAAAGAGGCGGGAAAGTGACTGCGCGGAGATCCTGTGAGGGAGCCATATTGTGTGTCTGGAGGGAGGAGGTTGTGTGCCTCCAATATGGGTACAGCAACACTAGAAAGGGTCATAAACCAGTCACAAGGGTTAAACATGTATTTATATATTGTATAAAACACTTGAGAAGATCTTCAGTCTGTTGCTTTGTCCTGTTCGCCATCTTTTCCCCTCACCAACCGCTATCCAGGGTGATTTTGACAGGAATTCATGCAAGAAACCATATAAGCAGTCAGACCCTCCAAGTGCAATTATTTGGGAGTAATCTACAATGTTTTTGCCAAGTACAAGGAACTCATCACCGTCTTATGGTCTCTTGGCGCTGCGATGAGTCGTGACGTGACATTATGTCCTGTAAAAGCGTATATCATATACGTATTTTGACCGTGCTTTGTATCTGACGGTTATCGCTGTACATTTTCATGGTTTCTCAGTCAGAAAGGCCATCAAAAATGGACGACAAAAGTTATCCAATTGCGATTGCCTTGAAGAAAGTTAGACCCTGTTCACACCACGTTTAGAGCTGGGCGTTGGAAGTAAATACCCAGATGACAGGCTGTGGCGTATCTCAACACATAGGCATACAGTGACGTATGTCAATCATAGGAATGAATTAACCGCATACTCCCGGCATTCTTACGCCTACGTGTAAATCCACGCCGGCCCCTTGCTGGAGTAGATTTTTTTCCTTCATTTATGCCAATTAAATGATGATGACTATGGCACGAGTTGTGCCCCCGCCAACTATCGGAAAAGCGGCGAGTCCGTCTCAAAAATGCCTCTTATAAGTAGTGTTAAATAGTCGCAAACTGCTAGTTTGCGACTATTTTATGCCACAAAATTGGCAGAACCAACGCGATGAAATCCCCCCTTTACGTTATAACATCCATATTATGGATCTCCCCTGGTCCAAAATATGTCAGGCTCGGGGCATGCAGGGAATGGTCGCAGCAGGTCAGTCAGTGCGAACGCGCCAGCGACTAACCTTTCTGCCATCTACAGTAGCAGCATTGGGGATTTAGGCTAAGGCCGCAGCTAAAAAACACTGCAGAAAAAATGCACAATACACGTTTTTTACGTTGCGTTTTTCATTGTGTTTTTGTTGCGTTTTTCTCTGCAGTTTTATTTCCCTTATTAAAGCTATATATTGTTTCTAGAGGTCATGGCGCTCACACTCCTCCTGTGCCAAAAACATCACATTTGTCACATGGTACAGCAGCAGCTCAGTTCCATTCAATTGAATAGGGCTGAGCTGCAGTACCAAGCACAGCCACTATGATATGTACGGCACTGTGCTTGGTATTCAGGAAGAGGCCGCAGCACTTACCTGAACACCACAGCTTATTCAACCAGCTGATCGATGTGGGTCCCGGGTGTCGACCCCCACCAGTCACATACTGATGGCCTATCCTAAGGGTAGGTCATCAATATATAAGTCCCAGAATACCCCTGGAAAAACCACAGCGTAATACAGTAGCATTTTTATTTATTAAACCTGTTTTTATTTTCAGATTGTAGATTTTTTATTCTATAGTATCTATAGAGGTGTTATCTTTGATTGTAATCCTGTCTGTGATGTAAATGAGGTGACTGCTATAAAGAAAACCCCTACAGAAATGACAAATGGCAGTCTATTATTAGGGTTAGTGGCCAGAGTGAAAATTGCATGGTGTAGTACTTTTTTTTTTTTATAAAATGGAATTTTTTATTTTTTTTTAAATGATCAAAAATATGTCTCGCATACAAACTTGTTAATTTCTTTGTGATACAAGTAATTTTCTTCATCGCAGGCACACGATGCAGATTTTGTTGCACAGAAATTGACATAAGTTGCAAATTTTACAATCCACAGCATGTCAGTTCATTACGCAGATTTTCACGGTGGATTTCACCTATTTCAGTGAGAGGGATGAAAGCAGTAACAAAATCCGTGACAAAATCTGGATTTTGTAGCGGAGTTTGGTGCAGAAAATGATTTACGTGTGCAAATAGCCCAAAAGTGGGGGCGAAGTTTCAATGGTGAAAACTGCTTAAAAAAACCCCCCAAACCTCTGTTATATTTTGGTTTATTGTCCATTTCCTAATGAGACCCCTGGGCGTCTGGTGAGAGCTGATCTGTGCGTGTACTTGCAGTTTATGCTTTTAGATTTTCTTGCCAGCAGATGGCGCCAAATTCTTTCCAATAACTTTTATTTTGTAGCCAAAACACCACATGCAGGGTAAGGGGTGGTCCGGAATAAATGGCCAGGCCAGGGGGGTCCAGGGGTGGTGGAAAATTAAAAAATAAGCGATACCTGCCCCTGACGGTCAACAAGTCCCCTGTTTTTTCTGGTGCCTGGTGTGGCCAGGCCGGAAATGAAGGGACTCAGGTGAGCACTGCGGCCAATCACAATATAGTCCATGCCTCCTAACTTTCAGAGGACTCGGAATATCTGAACTCTATACCCCCAACCCTGTCCCCTTTGTGCCGCCACACAGTATAACACCCTGTTAGTGACCCCAACATGGTATTGCACCGCCTTGTGGCACCCATACAATATAATGTCCCCCTGATTGTTGCCTCATTGAGGCCCCCACAGTGTAAGGCCCCTTTCATGTGTTCCCCTCTGTGTGGTCCTCACATCTATATGTGGCCAAGGCACTTTGTGCTGCAGATTTTTTTTTTCTGTAGTGTGTGAATAGGTTTTAAGTCCCATCTACTACACCACGACTGTACGTGACAGCGGCTAACCCGCTGCGAGGGTCCTTGGCCTAAGGGTGCTATTACACATCCTTTTTGTTTTCTATACCAATGAAAATGACTAAAATTGATCAAAAATGCAAAACGTATGGTTAAAAAACCCCTGTGTGTGACCGTATACCTGTAGATGGTGCCCTGTACTATAGGATATTGTGTATTATCAGTGGCGATGTGGATTGCTTACAGCTGGTCAGCCATGTCAGCTCTCCACACACAGCCGCTGCTGTTCAGGCCCATGCCAGGCGCAGAACATTCTTTACATAACTTCCACGTATGTTTTACTTGGCTTTTTTTCCCCTTCACAGACTCCGTCACACAAGACAAGCCTAACAGAGAAACAACACAACAACTCCAGGATACCTCAACCATAGAAGAAAGGATATATTCAGCCCTATCCATATTCTGTCAAGGTGCAGTATAACAGATCTGACTGGAACAAATAACGCATTTTACAGAGTGTTTATGGGGTGGGGATTTTTCAGCTTCCTACACCAGGCTTGTGGGGGTTTTGCGACTTCTTAAACGCCACTTACTAAAAAAAAAATTGCGTTTTTATGCTGCCAATGCCACTTTCTGACAAAGGGATGAAGGCTGCAACATATTTATCATCCATTTACACCATGTTGCTGCAGGGCTGAGGAATTTGTACTCATAAAGTCGGAGTCGGGACTAAAGTTACTGATTCCAAAATCAAAATAAAATATTGTAGAGTTGATTAGATACTGAGTTTGGTGCCATATACGTAGTATACGGCTTCCATTGACTGAAACTGATGATCGGGACGGGGTCCAGGTGTCTGACTCCAAACGATTCAATACTGATGTCCTAGCCTGTGGATAGGTCTTGAGTATCAATTATCTTCAGACCCTGGACAACCCCTTTAATTAAGACTCTCTACACCGACTGGATCTTCACAAGGAAAATCAGTCCCTTAGAGTTACTTCAAAGGCGACCCATCCAGCCAAACACACATCATGCTTTGTCCTGACCGTGAGCAAAAACTAAATACTAGTGTCCTCTATCGGTGGGTCTGGCTGATAGTCCCAGTTATGCCACAAGTCTCTATGGGTCAGACAATGGCTTACAAGGTAACTATCTGTAGGTGTTAGTAGAGTTTTCTTCTTTCTGAAGGAGAGATATTTTGCCTAATTTTCCCAGAAACCATTGCCTGTAAGTCTCCACATAGAAGCTGGATCTCTCAATGGCCTCTACCAAGGCTGCCTCTAAGTGGTAAGCAGTAAAGGCTTCTTGTGCGTGCCTTCACGCGCTGCTTTGTTTTTGTTGAAAACATTTTTTTCCACTGAAAATCAGTCCCCTTCACCTTGATGGAACTTGGAGATTTTCAGTTGCAGAAATTTCTGCACCAAAATCTGCCATATGTGAAGACACCCTGATATGATCTTCATCTTCCTACTCACGGACTCTCCTGAAACGAGGTTCCTGCAAATAGGGGTGACCTCCCAATATCCTGGAACAGATGGCAAATTTCCTAGGCTGCTACTCTCTTGTGATGTCATATGTGACTTGGGCACTTTATGTGCCAGTCACGTCACAAAAAGGGGAGTCGACAAAAAGTGCAATGGCAGGGGCCTTACCAAGAAGGGATGCGGCCGCCAGAGCACCAGGTCTCCTGGAGACCAACTTTGATTTACTGGAAAACATGCACTAAGTTGGGACAACATGGCAACTTGTTCTTGTGCACCAATACCTCCATTGTGCAGGTTTATTGACCTACACGCACAATGTACCTACTAACTATATGCAATGCTGCTGCTGCTGCTAATCTTTGACTGAGCCTAACTTGTAAACCTAAACCCCACGAGTATTTATTACAAATGTTAAATAACGCCTTGTCCAACCACTGCTTTGTGTCTTAAGAGAGACATAATAATGTTTGTACATCAGGTGGGCGCGATGTAAACGGCATGGAGTATACAGTCCGCGTCAGCTTCCTGGCATAATGTCATTTTGATTCAGGCAAAAAGAGAACGCAGCAATTAAATCCACGTAGAGAACAAATTAAAACATAGCAATTTCCAAAAATAGCAAGGCCTGCACGGTGGAGTAGAAGCGCTCATTAATCTAGCGGAGGTGATCTGCAGATCTGTGCCAGGCAGGAGGCCCCCTCCTAGAAATGAGAAACGCAGCAGACTAAAGTAGAGCAATCCTAGATGAAGCACTACAATCCCATCAGGTCAACTTCATTTAGCTGAATAGTTCAATTTGTGGCCACTTCTTAGATCAGCATTCTGCGCAGTGGAGCAAATCTCTCCTGTACATTACCATGGAACTGCAAACACAGTAAGACTCTAATTGGGCCTCAGCCGGCCACTAGAGGCATACAGCAGGAGAAACTGCTCTAGATAACCAGCCCTGGCAGGACAAGAAGCGCCCCATGTTGTGGAAACGCAGTTTTTGCCGCAGTTTTTTGAGCCAAAGCCAAGAACGGCTACAAAAGGAATGTGAAATATACAGCAAGCTCTTCTACTTTCTGATCAATCCACTCCTGCTTTGGCCTAAAAAAAAAAAAAAGGCAGCAAAATCTGCAAAAAAAAGTTGCGTTTCTGCAATGTGGGGCCTGATTTTCATGAAAGTGCAGAATAAGAAAGGCATCTTTGCAAAGCGTAGAAGCCGCCCTACAAGGTACCGTCATTATTTTGATTTTCCTGCTGACAGACTCCCTTTATCATGAAATTCTGGCAACGCATTCCCTTTAAGAATTGACCAAGAGCAAATGTCATATATCGTCAAGTTATTAAATCTAGAGAAACATCAGGACGTTTCAATTGGCAGATGCATTTTGAGATTACAGGGAATATCTTGGGGCGTTTTGCAGAATGTCTGAAAAACATGGCTATGTGAATAAGCCATATCCACGAGTCCCACCAGAGAAACACGGTCCATATGTGGTCCATATTTCTAGGACTGAACACGGCTGTGTGATTGGATCTTGCTGCATCATAGGGCACAGCGAATCACTACAGTGCAGAACTCTCAGCTTTATGCCACTTTATAACTGTAGTGATTTAGCTGTTCAGGTGCCAAGTATAGGTCATGTGAATACAGGCTAAAGATTATCCAGTACCTGAACTACTTGGTCTACTCAGAAATTCCCTGCATGTTAGTAATGGTTGATTCTAATAGGCCTGCTCCAGCTATTAATAGAGTACATAGGCATGATGCTAGATAATCCTTGCAGGAGACATTATAGGGTAGATGCTTCATTCAGGGTGTGTGCCAGTCAAAAATGTACAAAGCTCTCTAAAGACTGTGACTAACAATGTACGTAACTTTACAGTATAACTATACAATGACTATATACACACCATTAAATTCCTTTATAAGTGCATTATCCTCAGGACAAAATAAGTAATGTATGTACACAGTGACTGTACCAGCAGAATAGTGAGCGCAGCTCTGGAGTATAATACAGGATGTAACTCAGTATCAGTAAAGGATAAGTAATGTAATGTATGTACACAGTGACTGTACCAGCAGAATAGTGAGCGCAGCTCTGGAGTATAATACAGGATGTAATTCAGGATCAGTACAGGATAAGTAATGTAATGTATGTACACAGTGACTGCACCAGCAGAATAGTGAGCGCAGCTCTGGGGTATAATACAGGATGTAACTCAGGATCAGTACAGGATAAGTAATGTAATGTATGTACACAGTGACTGCACCAGCAGAATAGTGAGTGCAGCTCTGGGGTATAATACAGGATGTAACTCAGGATCAGTACAGGATAAGTAATGTAATGTATGTACACAGTGACTGTACCAGCAGGATAGTGAGCGCAGCTCTGGAGTATAATGCAGGATGTAACTCAGGATCAGTACAGGATAAGTAATGTAATGTATGTACACAGTGACTGCACCAGCAGAATAGTGAGTGCAGCTCTGGAGTATAATACATGATGTAACTCAGGACAGCGGATAAGTAATGTATGTACACAGTGACTGAACCACAGGATAGCGCAGCTCTGTTACAGGATAAGTAATGTAATGTATGTACACAGTGACTGCACCAGCAGAATAGTGAGCGCAGCTCTGGGGTATAATACAGGATGTAACTCAGGATCAGTACAGGATAAGTAATGTAATGTATGTACACAGTGACTGCACCAGCAGAATAGTGAGCACAGCTCTGGTGTATAATACAGGATGTAACTCAGGATCAGTACAGGATAAGTAATGTAATGTATGTACACAGTGACTGCACCAGCAGAATAGTGAGCGCAGCTCTGGAGTATAATACAGGATGTAACTCAGGATCAGTACAGGATAAGTAATGTAATGTATGTACACAGTGACTGTACCAGCAGAATAGTGAGCGCAGCTCTGGGGTATAATACAGGATGTAACTCAGGATCAGTACAGGATAATAATGTAATGTAATGTATGTACACAGTGACTGCACCAGCAGAATAGTGAGCGCAGCTCTGGAGTATAATACAGGATGTAACTCAGGATCAATACAGGATAAGTAATGTAATGTATGTACACAGTGACTGTACCAGCAGAATAGTGAGTGCAGCTCTGGAGTATAATACAGGATGTAACTCAGGATCAGTACAGGATAAGTAATGTAATGTATGTACACAGTGACTGTACCAGCAGAATAGTGAGTGCAGCTCTGGAGTATAATACAGGATGTAACTCAGGATCAGTACAGGATAAGTAATGTAATGTATGTACACAGTGACTGCACCAGCAGAATAGTGAGCGCAGCTCTGGAGTATAAACACCTACAGGATAAGTAATGTAATGTATGTACACAGTGACTGCACCAGCAGAATAGTGAGCGCAGCTCTGGAGTATAATACAGGATGTAACTCAGGATCACAGAAAAAAAACACACCCCACAAGTATTACGGGATAAGTAATGTAATGTATGTACACAGTGACTGCACCAGCAGAATAGTGAGCGCAGCTCTGGAGTATAATACAGGATGTAACTCAGGATCAGTACAGGATAAGTAATGTAATGTATGTACACAGTGACTGCACTAGCAGAATAGTGAGCACAGCTCTGGAGTATAATACAGGATGTAACTCAGGATCAGTACAGGATAAGTAATGTAATGTATGTACACAGTGACTGTACCAGCAGAATAGTGAGTGCAGCTCTGGAGTATAATACAGGTGTAACTCAGGATCAGTACAGGATAAGTAATGTAATGTATGTACACAGTGACTGTACCAGCAGAATAGTGAGTGCAGCTCTGGAGTATAATACAGGATACAAGAATGATTTGGTAAAGCATATCTTTGCTGGAAACCTCCAGATAGAACAATTCAGGCAGTTTTGTTTCTAATGACATTTTATTGAATTAAACGGAAAGAAAAAAATAAAATAAAAACAGAACAAAAAAAGGATACTTAAAGCAGTTAGTAGATTGCTTGTAAATAATACAATTTACTGTTGATAATGACTGCTGCTTGCAAATAAATTAAAGTGTCCATACAGCCTACACGAAGTGGAAGCTGCCCAGTGTCAGAGCCACACTGGTATCCCCTGCTACAGTAGCCACCCTGGGGTGCAGGGCACTGATACCTGGTGAGCATGTGGGCTGTATTCTTACAAGCCCAGTGTTCTCCCAAAACGTGTAGGCGACATGCACCCTTTAACTTCCGACAACAGGGTGGGAGAAGACTAGCAGCACATACAGTTTGCAAACTCTCACTTCTAAACTCTACTTCCAGAGCTTGAATGCAACGTTACTCCAGAAAATGCATCCAGAAGAATTGCAAATGCAGGATGTGCCGATGGAACGTAGAGGTGCTTCATGTGCAAACCAACATTTATTCTATACATGCTGTAATAGATCTCAACAGAAACAGGTAAATGGGGTGGGTACAGGAATATGGGAGGCGGTAGAGAGAGTTTTGACCACAGATGCCCCAAGACGCAGAATGTCAGTATCCAAAAAAATAAAATAAAAAAAAATGGAGACATCTAATGAACATTACAGGATCGATACGCTGCAGTTACCGGCTCATTCTCCTTTAACATCAGGCTGTACATTTTATAAAGCAAGCTGTACACAAACCATATGTACCAAGAAAGTCATCTTTAATGTCAAAGCAGATTAGAACAGAACAAAGGGGGGTTGTTTGTCAACAGAATGAAATGGGGGAGGGGCAAACAAAAAACATTAAAAAAAAAAAAAAAAAAAAAAAAAAAGCTAAAAGCGTGGAAAGCTGAAAATACCACAGGGCACACACAACGGGTGATGATTATTGTTTCTCAGAAGTCAGAATATACAACTAATGCTATAAAAAAAACCAAACAAAAAAAAAAAAAAACTAAAAGCAGTGAAGTTTTAGAGACAAAGGTAAAGCGTAACCCCTTCAATGCCAGGAGGAATATGGGGGGGGGGGGGCCTGCACCCTGGCTCTGGATATAGCAACAGAGAAATGTTGCACTGTAAAATGTATTTAGCACAGTTAAGTCCTGCAGATCCAGCCGGCACTGAAAGGGTTAACATGACAAACGGCGCTGCAGCAGGACGTTGACAGCAGGGGGCCGCGTTTTGACCTGGGGTCCTTGGTGGGGGACTAGCTGCATTACTATAAACATGGACCTCTTGCAATGTTTTGGTGCTTAATATGTTATGTGCATAATATATTCAGTTGTTTTTTGGGGATGGGGGTGTTGGGAGGTTTGGGGTATGAAGCAGATTTGGACAATAACTCTTTTTGGAATCCTTTTACCTGTCTCGTGAAGGTAAACGCGTGCGACATTTTAAAAGGGGGTCAGAATGGCTGGGTGATGTTAACAGTGCACACTTATTATAAGGTGGAGTTTGTCTTGATGGAGGATCTGGTGCTGTCTCATCGGCAGGATATGCTCTTCACCTCTTCTTGGGAGGATTGGCTGTCCGGGGAGGCGTCACAGGACGCCCTGAGTTCAATCCCCCGTACTGATACTTTGCTTTCTTTTCTGAGGGTTTCAGGATCTATGGATGGAGGGAAGAAAAAAAAATAAAAATAAATCAATTCAGATATTCAAGAGTGATCACTGTCTGATCGGCGGGAGCCCCACAGCCCACTAGAGGTTCCTTGTCATTGTATGACCCCAGAGAGGAGGAGGTAGAATGGAGCGGAGGTAGAGCAGGCGCGCAACTATCCCTTCTATGGGACCAATACAGACAGCTAAGCGTCCAGACTGGATGGAGTTGCAAGATGCTTGCTAGGCCATCACTACATTCAAGCTCCTCCTCGCTGCACATAGGATGAATATGGGACTCTGGATCCCGGTTCTGGCAATCACTGGGGGTCCCGAAGGCATCCTGCAGATGGGTGATAAACAACTATGGAAATAGCCCTTTTAAAGGCGCCATTCAGATCACATTTTTACATCCGTTTAGCAGATCTATTTAACGGAAGCAAAAAACTGACACAAACCGATGGCCAACTGTTCACATACATTGATCCCTATGTAAATGGCCATGCGTGTTGTGTCCATTTTTTGCAGCCATTAAATGGATGTAATATACGTGATCTGATTGGAGCCACTAATATGGAAAATGGAGCTCGGACAAAGATATTTTTTATATATAATTATTTTAATCAGCACAACAATAATGATTTTTAAAGCCGGGATGTAACATAGGAAAGAGCTGCAGGGGCATCCCCCACTAACAGGACGGCTGTGGTTACTTTCTGTAAGTGTAGGAAGGAAGCTTCCTGCTATGTGACACGGCTTCATGTATTATTACTGGCTAAGGCTAGACACAATTCTAATGGTTTTCCATGAATCAGACGAGAGCCCTAGTGTTCTTACAGAGTCATACATGCACAAATGTTGCATCAAATGAACAATTTTCTATATTACGGAGTTTTCCAGGACTAGAATATCGATGGCCTATCCTTATACGCACCACAGCCCCTTCAAACAGCTGATCAGCGGGAGTTCCCAATGTCAGACCCCCACCAGTCTGATGCTGATGATCTATTGAGCCAAAAACCCTTTAAACTGTATGACAGATCTGTGCTTTTCCTCACTGGGCACAGCTATAGTCAGGGGGTAGTGCTTAGTGACAGGTCAGGCCCTGCATTACCTGGAAGGAGCACATCAGGGTTTCATCCACGCTCATCATGCCGCCAGCATTATCAAACTCCCCGCAGTAATTTGGAGCAGAGAACAGGGTGACCAGCTGCCGCTTGGCAAAAAAATTCATAGCCATCTTCTACTACCTGTGCACGGAACGAGAAAAGCAACATCAGCAAACAGCACTCCCAGGAAACCAGCAACGTCACAGACCAGTCAGAGACAAACACAGTTTTTACAGAAAAAAAATCTTTGGATTAACTGTAAATAGCAAGGACTGTAAGAGGACCACTGTATGCACTTGTACCCATCATCGCCCTACCTGATGGGCCCGACAGATCAGATCCAGGTCGTGCCGATTCAAGAATTTGCTAACCACATCTGCTCCAAAGGTGAAGGAAACACCACGGTCATTCTCGCCCCAACCTTGCACGTCTTTATCCGGATCCGACCACAGGAGGTCGCAGAGCAAACCTACAGAAAGAAGAGGGGGGGGGGGGGATGAGGTCAGGACGACTTGCCTCGTGTGGCCTGAGCGTTACACAAATGTCCTGAAAGGTCAGAGGAGAAACGTGTCAAGTCAGGTAATCCATAACTGTGTATGACCGAGACAGGAGGACAGAGCCTGTGACATTAATCTTCCAATCCTCAATGACTAATCTGCTACAGATTTCCATGTTCCAGCTTACATCTGTCTGTGTGAGACAATGCTGCTGGCATCAGAAGGGTATTCCAGTGATAAGTTACCTTCTATCAACTGGATAGGGGGCGACTGCTACCAATATAGAGAACTGAGGTCCGGAGTCTGACCGGAGAGGCAGCGGCACCTGCACACTAACACTCCATTCATGTCTATGGGACTGCCAAAGAAAAACCGTACACAGTTTGGCTCTCTCTAAAAGCCAGGTGAATGTCACCTAATCCTCATACAGCTGAGGGTTTGTTACAATTGTATACAATCCTCTGTGGGCTAGCTACATCAGTGGCACAAATCTCTCTCCTTTCTCTGTCTAGGCGAGAACTAACCCTAATCTGTAATGTATTAGGGGGGTGGTCTCAATACAGACACACATCCCATATCCACAGGCTAAAGGATAAGTGTCTGATTCACCACTGGGACCTCCGCAGATTCAAGAATGGGGGTCCCGTTCCCCTGTGCATGAACATGTTACACTCCAGTTATCTGAAGGGTTTTCAGCTTCTGAATGTGAACACTGACAGAAAACAGAGAACCTGTAAATGGAGACAAAGTGCAGAACGTTTCCTTAAAAGGATTAAGCCTCACTGACCTAAAACCAGACAACTCCTTTGCCCTTTAGACTATGGATGTATGAAGGAAAGTTGCCAGCGCCAAATGACAATTTCAGAGTAATATTGTAATTGGCGAAGTCAAAGGGCACAAGTGTGAATAAGTGCAAGGGGCAAGGCATGAAAAAGAAAAAAAAAAAAAAAAAGCTTCTGGTAAGATGGGGAACATCACAGAGAGAATGGGCTATATTTTACCTCAGATTAAATGTCAAAAGTTTTCCACTAAAATATCAAATCAGATCGGTCCAAAGAACTTCTACAACCTCCTCCGTTTCTAGGAGTATAAAACTGGCCATATAAATGAATGTCGGCCAGACAAGCCAACCTATATGTCTATATGTCCTGACTCTCCCACCATGGAAGAGATCAGGGACTAGAAGGGTCAGATTCCTGGATTTCATTGGGTCCTATGTTTTTAAGATGCTACTAGATGAGTGGGAACAGAGGAGTCTGACAGCGTCTGGGTTTCCCTCCTCCTATTCACAATACATGCATACTTGGCCACGTGAGGGGCAGCCATTTAAAGTGTACGGTCAGTTTCAAAGGGCATCTTCATCTCGGACAATTATGGCATATCCAGAAGCGATATCCGCACCTATCTTGAGAAAAGGGCTTGGCTATTTGTGACCTATCACAAAAGCAAATGATCACAAACCCCGATCTAACGACAGGTGCGGTTCCCAGAAGTGGAACTTGCATGTATCTGACAAGCAAAAAAAATCCCATGTATGTACCCATAGATAACACTGCCATAGTCAGGACAAGTTATAGAATAACCATCTGTGAAACCAAGAAGGAAAAAAGCGAAATGAAAAGATCGCCTGAAGTAAAGCACAAGCTATCCCCGAATTCCAGGAACACAGCACAGAGTGTTCAACACAAGAGGCAGCTGCAATAGTATACACACGCGGCCATACAGAAGTAGAAGAAAGCTCAAGTAGTGACATGTAGATAGATAGGAACAGAGGACGCCAAGAGGAAGAAGTGCAAGACATGTGACGACTGTACTGTTCAGCCAGAAGACTCGCCCTCCATACACAGAAATGACACACATCCTATACAAAGATTCACTGCTGACATCCCTTAGGATTCATCATCCCTAGCAGATTAGAGGGGGAGCGGCAGTAACCACCAGCAGTGTATGGCGCCACGCTGTGCCTCTGGCCGGTACACTGTGTGGCTGCTGCCAGTCTGGCAGGTCCTGCAATCGGCTGAGCAGTGCGAGTGGCAGAAGTCGGACTCACCAACCTGGAAAACCAGTTAATCCAGCACAGCGTGTATTTTTAATCTAGGATCTATGAACAATTTCTGTGCCGATTTCTAATGAACAATTCTGAGGACTTAAGGAGAACTCTCACCTGTGTCAGGGACGTCTGTGGGCCTCATGATTCTTCTGATTTGTTCCATAGACTGTAGGTCTGGGGAGAGACCTGGAAGAGAGAATAGGAGATTATCATCGTCACAAAAATACTTGAAACATGTCCACTGCAAGACAGTATACAGCTGAAGGAGACAGCCCCAGAGACAAGAGAACGCTACAAATAGCTCAGGGGGAATGTGGCACGGCCGGCAGGGTTTGTGCCTTGGCACTGGGATCATGGGTGTGGATGCCAGAGTGCACTCGTCCTACAGGGTCAGAACAATAGGTCAGGTAGTTATAAAAAGGTCTGACTCCACGACAGATCTACATACTGAACTGTAATACATTCTCTTAAATTCACCCACTTTGATTTTAGTGGGGGGGCAGGGGAGAAACTGCAGCCATCGATAGGAGCTCAGTACGTCATACATCTAAAATCTATTAGACAGAGATCACATCTTTTCCAGTAAAGAAGTTCAGGAAGGGCCTTGTGCTCAGCCATAAAGGAGGTGCCGACTGCAGTAAAGCAAACCCAACCCCCCCACCCCCCATTTATTGGGTGTGACCCAAGGTCAGATCACATTTAGGGTGCGTTCTGACCTATCGACAGCCGTGTGCAGCTGCCAACAATTGCACAATTATACGCCTGTGAAGTCGTGCAACCATTGGCGGCTGTATGCTGGGGGCATGACCAGCGTGAGACAGCCTGACTATGATAAAGTCACTTAATATTACCATTGCTATATTATGGCAGCTGGGATTGAAGCTTTCTAGTCCTAGCCTTTTAACCATTTAGATGCCACAGCATCTATGTAGGGTGACGGAGGGGGCTCCCTTACTTAGCAATGCAATCACAGGGCGCCAATACATTTCTATGGTAACCGTGATTCTTACAAAAAGTCCCACCCCCGAATATAAATATATACAGAAATGTACTGCAAAAAAAAAAAAAAAAAAAATATATATATATATATATATATATATATATATGGGTATATATTACAAAATTAAATTAATAATCTCTTAAGGAATTGAAGAATCTTTACACTCTAAGCCATTTCATCAGAAAGTGGTCAAACTGATACACGCTGGCATGCAAAGCTGTTCCTTACAGACACAGATACTGAAGCCCCCCACCAGTCCAGTGCAGATATAGGCAGCGTAATCTCATAGCCTCCCAAATACTTTTAGTGCCAGTGCAGAAGATGGAGATTGCATGACTGCTGCTGTTTTGGGAGCTAGGGACACTATGGCTACCAAATTCACTCCAGGGGTGGTGGAGCTGGCGGCCTTGTCGTTGGATTCCAGCTTGAATGCCAGAATATGGATTGATTTGTTTTAAAGCTCCACATGTCAGTGAACATCAATTTACACAATTTCTAAAAATGACACAAAAAAAAAAAAAAAAAAAAAACACTGGTCAGCCCCCTTAAGGCAGACACCCCTGTCAGGGCTCAGGCGATTGTATTGGAGTGTCCAGCTGTCTACAGAAGGTCCGTGGTCTCAGCCCAGGGCTCTCCACTTCTGGCTGCCATCTCTCAGAGCAGGCTGGGGGTGTCACAAGCTGTCATTACCTTTATTACGTGAATGCAAATAGATGAGTGTGAGTAACCGAGCTGTTGTAAGCAGCACTATGTATGAGCGTGTCCTCTGGGAACCGGTCAGGCGTGTTCTATCACACACTGTCCCCATAAGAAGAACAACAACGGGCTCAACAAGCAGGATTTACCAGGCAAACATAAGAAGCCAAGGGAGACAACATCGAGCTGAACCACCAAGTCAGGAGAAAGTTGACCACATGTCACAAAACACAGAGTGCACTTTTAGGTAAAGGCCACAATGAGCAAGACATGAATGGGGGGGGGGCATGGTTATTGGTGTTAATTTTAATTGTGTAGTCCAAATACAAGTCATGCTGTATACAGAGCGATATTCCCAGTACATATATATATATATTATACATTATACACACACACACACGTGCCCCATGGGATAACAATGGAAACTCTCTAATTAGAAGCCTCACCTTCAGCCCTGGTGAGCAGCAACCAAACCTCTAGGGTCCGCGGCTCCCTGTCCCATCTCCTGCACTGACCTCACCAAGCAGGATATCCAAAAATAACCAATAAGACCCAAGCAGTGGCGATGACCCACGGGAGCACAGGGGCCCTGCCTTAGATCTCTGCCCTCTCACCTCCATGGCAGCAGAAGATCTTCTCATCCACGATGGCGGCAATCGGCAGGCAGTTGAAGCAGTCAGTAAATGTCTTCCACAGCTTTATGTTAAACCTCCGTTTGCCTAAAGAGAGCAGACAGGGGGGTTATGTATTTATTATGTGGGTCACAAGCGTAGCAAGGAAGAAGAGAGGAGGAATCAGCAGTTTATTACTGCGCTAAATCTCTGATCATCACATATCCAGCAACACACTCTGTACCAAACCCTTAGATACAAGGCCATCTTTCTCCATCAGCCCTTTGTGCCTGGGTGTGCACACACTGGAATATATCCATATAATACCCTATTATACACAGCAGTGTGCCCACAATTTATTCTCTGTTTCATAGATTCAGGTCCCCACTACATGGGTGGCACAAAACCGCTAGTTGTGACAATTCACCAGAGGAGTGCAACTTTTTATGCCCGAAAACTGGAGTAGGATAATAAATTTGCACTCTTGTGGCTAAAGGATATAGAATGCATGATAAAATCTATATGAATGCAAGATAAGATCAAGTGACGTAAAGTAAAGAAAATAGGGGGACGGGGAGGTTTGGCAGGATAGAGGTTTTGGAACACACAGCTTATGGAGGGAAGGTTTATGGTAAGCAGGCTGCACATATATATCACATATATAAAATACTTTCACATACAGGGATTTGCTCTCAATCCTTGCCATGTAAGGCCATGATCACTGAGGATCCTGCATATATGCTGTGGATTTCTAACATACAATGTAACATGCACCGCTGCCACGGGATCACCTCAGTCTGGATCCAGGCAGCTGCTGCTGCTAAGCACTGGTTCACATTGGTAGAAGTTGGATTTTCTTTAGATCAGATTGCAGACAGACTTTTACACTATGTTAATTAGTGAGTTAGGACACTGACACTGCAGATCTTTCTAGGTCATGACATCCTTTGTCATCAGAGTCATCTTATGTCTCCTGGAATCAGCGACTTACACTCATCATAGAAGCCATAAATGCGGTTGATGCTCGCACACTCGTGGTTTCCTCTGAGCAGAAAGAAGTTCTCAGGGTATTTTATTTTATACGCCAGCAGCAGGCAGATGGTTTCCAGTGACTGCTTCCCTCTGTCCACATAGTCCCCCAGGAAGAGGTAGTTGGCTTCTGGGGGGAAGCCGCCATACTCAAACAACCGGAGTAAGTCTGTGTACTGCCCATGGATGTCACCTGAGGGAGGAGAACAGAAGAAAGAAGTCAGATTCATCACAATCATTCAATGTAGGGGAATTCCAGAGAGAGCAATGGATAAAAAGGTGTCCAAAAAGTCTTCTGTAGGCTTTATCAATTGATGACCAATCCTTAGGGGCAGGAGTTTGACACCCAGGACCCCGCAGTTCAGCTCTCCATCCACCACTTTCACTTCAAAAGCCACATCTCAGTCCCATTCAAGTGAACATGTCAGAGGTGCAATACCAAGCACAGCCACTATACAATGTGCGGCGCTGAGTTTGGTGAGCACTGAAGAGACTGCAGCATTCACCTAAATGCTTAAGCCGAAGGATCCTAAGGACAGCTCATCAATGATACGACTGGAGAAACACTGGAGCATCCCTTGAAAGAGGTTATTATTTTAAGCCTCCTGAGGAGTGCATACCAGCTGGGGACCTGAAAAGAGACTCTGCTGGATACCTGGCCGAATGGACAGGTGAGTATGCACTGTATTTAAGGTCTCCCAAGGGGTCAAAAAAAAAAAAAAAAAAGTTATATATTAACCAGAACACCCCTGTAATATACTTCAATTCCATTTACTAACAGTGTAATATCACTGCTTACTGTAAACCCTGGAGAACATTCACAACTGTTACAATGTGTCGCTGTAAGTCATAGCTGATGTGAGCTAAAATCAGCAGCACAAATTTCACTACAATTTGCTACAATGAGCGGTGTAAATAGAATGCAGCGTGACTGCTCAGCTCACAGAGGACTCAACAGGGATGACCTCACCGGTCTGACTACTGTGTATCCAGATTGTGCCGTAACTAAAACATGTCAAGTATGTCTGACTAAGCTGAATGTCCATATATATATATATATATATATATATATATATATATATATATATATGTTAGAGGTGTATTGGCCGAACCTAACAACTTCTAAAAGGGACAGAACTTAATATTTTCATCAACATAGCTGTATGAGGGATTGTTTTGTGTGGTATATTTTAATAATACCAGTTTGGGGGATATATATCATCTATTCATAACTAGCAGAATAGTGAGCGCAGCTCTGGAGTATAATACAGGATGTAACTCAGGATCAGTACAGGATAAGTAATGTAATGTATGTACACAGTGACTGTACCAGCAGAATAGTGAGCGCAGCTCTGGTGTATAATACAGGATGTAACTCAGGATCAGTACAGGATAAGTAATGTAATGTATGTACACAGTGACTGCACCAGCAGAATAGTGAGTGCAGCTCTGGAGTATAATACAGATTGTAACTCAGGATCAGTACAGGATAAGTAATGTAATGTATGTACACAGTGACTGCACCAGCAGAATAGTGAGTGCAGCTCTGGAGTATAATACAGGATGTAACTCAGGATCAGTACAGGATAAGTAATGTAATGTATGTACACAGTGACTGCACCAGCAGAATAGTGAGTGCAGCTCTGGAGTATAATACAGGATGTAACTCAGGATCAGTACAGGATAAGTAAGTAATGTATGTACACAGTGACTGCACCAGCAGAATAGTGAGCGCAGCTCTGGGGTATAATACAGGATGTAACTCAGGATCAGTACAGGATAAGTAATGTAATGTATGTACACAGTGACTGCACCAGCAGAATAGTGAGTGCAGCTCTGGAGTATAATACAGGATATAACTCAGGATCAGTACAGGATAATTGTAATGTATGTACACAGTGACTGCACCAGCAGAATAGTGAGCGCAGCTCTGGAGTATAATACAGGATATAACTCAGGATCAGTACAGGATAAGTAATGTAATGTATGTACACAGTGACTGCACCAGCAGAATAGTGAGCGCAGCTCTGGAGCATAATACAGGATAAGTAATGTAATGTATGTACACAGTGACTGTACCAGCAGAATAGTGAGCGCAGCTCTGGAGTATAATACAGGAAATAAGAATGTATGACACAGTGACTGCACCAGCAGAATAGTGAGGCACCGGAGATAATACAGGATGTAACTCAGGATCAGTACAGGATAAGTAATGTAATGTATGTACACAGTGACTGCACCAGCAGAATAGTGAGGGCAGCTCTGGAGTATAATACAGGATATAACTCAGGATCAGTACAGGATAAGTAATGTAATGTCTGTCACAGTGACTGCCCAGCAGAATAGTGAGCGCAGCTCTGGAGGATAATACAGGATAAGTAATGTAATGTATGTACACAGTGACTGTACCAGCAGAATAGTGAGCACAGCTCTGGGAATATAACATAACTTACCGCAAATCTTGAGAGGAGCCTCCAGTTCCAGCAGGATGGGCTGACTGAGAAAAATTTCCCTGGACTTTATGCAGAGACCCCGCACCTCGGCCTCCGTCATCTGCACGATCTTTCCGGGGCGACATCCTCGCACTGCAGAAATAGGAGACAGACAGTGTGAGGTTTACAGTGAAGGACTCCATGACTAGTGTCTGCAGCCTCCTATATTCTCATCACCCGTCACCCACCCCTAGAGGATCGGTGTGTATCATGTCTTATGTGTTTAGGGGTCCTGATCTGACATAATGGACTAAGCTACTATATGTCTGGAGATTGCATGTTCTCCATGTAGGTGCATTGGCTTCCTTTAAGTCACCTGCAAAAACACACAGGCAGACCCACTGACCTCCTACATCACTAAGATGCAAGTGACTGTATTCTCCGCCAGGCTTATACAGACTCAGTAGAGGACAACCTCAGGACATTACGCCTCTGCCCACACAAGAAAACTGGATGACACCTGAACAGGCAGAAGTCGTCTTCAGAGGCCGCCACGTTCAAAATGCCTGTCCGATTTGCACGGACAGCTAACAGACTATTTTTAGACAAATGGAAAGTCCTGGCAGCCGCCCAGCACAAGCGTCTCAGCTACGTGAAAGGAAGCTGAGTGCTGAGGGACGTCACACAGGGCCCTCGCAGCAAGACTGGAAACCTACACTGCTGCCTCATCCCTCGCCCGGACACCGAGGACCCTGACTGCGCAGTTCTGACCCAGTCTCACATTCAGAGGCTTCACCCAATTTACTAACAAGTCGGTGACCTGGAATTAAAAGCAAGGTCATGCACCTAACTAAACATGTCACTGCATTATTTTGCTGCCACATCTGCTGCAGAGACCCCCTTTAGGTGTGTAAGTTTTTAGTCCCTCCTCAGATGTCTCTTTAGCTCAGGTGCAGAGATCCTCCATCCTGTCCATAGGCTGAACAGCCGGGAATACAACGGACGCTTTCTGTGAACTGATCACAAGGGGACCTGTAATCTAAACCAGGGCTTCTTAACCCTTTTATTTCAGGGTACAGGGTGACTTTTCCTAATTCACCCCAGATATAAATGAGTGAGCTGTGTGCAGAATGCGTGTACCCGTCCTACAGGTGCGGATCACAGACAGATGGCTTCTCACGCATCACAGAACTGGTAATGGGAGAGACAATAACAGCAGACGATGCCAGGAAAAAACACAGGCGCAGAAAAGAGCGCTTAAAGGAGCCACACGCTAAGGCAGACACCTTCACATTAGCTTTCCAACCTCGTGTGAATCTAATGGACCTATTAAAGTCAATGAGGCCATATTTTTTGTTGGTCACTGGAGGTACCACTGAAGCCCCTAACATAGTGTCTTAAAAAGGAAAGGACCACTTTCAACCACTCTGGCCCCACCTCAGTCAGCCGAGCAGCCGACTAATCTGCAGACAGTGACTAGAAGAGATGTCGAAAGAAGAAAACCCCATAAAAAGTGAGCCCAGCATCAAACCAAACTGTATCAGGAACATCTGAGGAGCGGAACAAACATTAGAAACATATTATTCAGGGATGGTCCGTGAAATTGGCAAATCATTTCCGTCAAATCATGGATGGGACAGAGATCTGTCAGTCATGCTTGGTGACCAGGGCTGTGGAGTCAGAAAATAAAATGACCTTAGACTTCACAATAAAATTATTAATAATATTACAATGATTAGTAATGTATAACTAGATGGATCATTTGTTTCATAGGAATCAATGTCTTAACGAATCAGAGAAGATTTCTGTCAGCCGTTTATGATGGAGTCTAAGTCAGAGCAGGAGTCGGAATTGGGTTGTGGAAAAATAGAGGAATCAGAGTTACGAGTCGGAGGTTTGGCCTAATGACCCACAGCCTGGTAGTGACCCGAGGCCGGGCCAGGGCTTCTACTGAACTTCAATACAATACTCACAGCAACCAAAACTGGCATCTGTCCTACTTGTTCTTGTGTAATGGTCTGTAAAAAAAGAGTCTAAATCTGCTTTTTTGGCTGTCTAAAATATGTTGCATTGCCAACTTGAGAAAGTTTATCTGATTTCTATTACTGACGGCCTATCCTTAGGCATACAAAAATGTTTAACTTTTAATTGTCTACAAATATAAATCTGGTTATGTTCATGGGACAATCCCTTTAATGTGAGCAGTTGAGATGCCCGACTTGAAGCAGCCGGATACAGCTTATTAACATTGGTGAGAGAGTCATCCTTCAGATAAATAGGTCACCTGGTCTGATGTAAGTGAACCCGCCCGCACCTTTCTAATACACTCCATATTTCTACTCTGGTCCATTTCCTTTCACGATCTATATCCAGAGACCGGAAATCAACTAAGCCCCAATACTTGTTACAGCTGAGGGTTTGATACAATCTCATCAGTCTAGACAATCAATGAGCTTATTAAATCAGTAGCTCTCGAGTCAAAAGTTTGTTACAATGTATCAGCGCATTGTCTACCGACTCCCTAGACACGCTCCCATTCACTGACAGCAAGTGGAGAAATCCCCACAAAGGCCACAAACAGCTTTGCGGTGGCAAAGGTAAGCCCTGCCATGTGATACAGTATATAGTCAGCCAAACCTAACCCTGCCAAGGTCAACAAACCCCAACCCCCTAATAAAGCAACAACATCTCACTGGCTGGAAACTGGAACTTGTATTCCATCCGCATACCAAAGTGGAGAGGTGAAAGGCGGCACTCGTGCCAACAATGATACGGGCAGTAATCCTAGTCTGTAAGAGGAATGGAAAAAAAAAAATCAAGCCACAGAGAAAAACTTTAAATGGAAAGAGTCACAGGGACGGCGGCCATATCTGTGCAACCTCCTATCAAAAAAGGAAAGGCCCCTGAAGTCAGCAGAAACAGGACTGCAGGGAGGGTTGAGCGGTATATGTCATATGTGCACATGAAGAGCAGAGGGGGATATGTGATGAGAGTTTACACCTCATGGTGGGCATGAAATTTAGTGGCTACGATAAAAGAGAATCTGTCAGTACAAAACAAACTCCAGAACCCTGTAGAGATGCCATTGCTACGCAGCTCTGATGCTAATGATATGCATATGAGGGTTTCAGTCTCTCTGCTCTAGCTTCCATTTGCAATACCTCGCCCAGCTCCACCCTCCAGACCTTGTCTAACAGTCTCTCCCCAGCTTCTAGTGTCTGTAGTGTCCCTGACTATATGTACTAGGCATGCCTGAAGTCAGTCTACACCTGGAAGAGGAGGAGAGTGATGTCACAGGCGGTACAGCTGCTGATTCTGGGGGGCAGAGCTGGGCGGGGTATTGCAGACGGAAGCTACAGCAGAGACCAAAACCCAGGCAAGACACACCTACAAAGCACTTTACCCTCTTTTGCATATTTATGGAAAATAAATCGCACTTTCAAATTGGGCATCAGAGCTGGATAACAAAGGCATCATCGGAAACAGGAGACTCTTCTCTTCAAGGTGCTAAGCCCACCTGTAAAGTGTTATCCTGGAGATCGGTTTCCTTACTCATTTCCTATCACTTTCTGGGTCATTTTGGCTACCAGTCAGCTTTTCCCAGGATAGATTGTGATGCATGGCCTGAGAGGATACTGGCCAGGGGCCTGCAGCTTCCCCGCACACTGGTTATTAGTTATCACTAGGGAGGCGGCATTATAGCAACCTGTGGGAAATCCTGCAAAAACCAGCAGGAAACTACAGGGATCCATCCAGTTACCGGAGAGAATCGCCCTATATTTGGTATCAGAGGAACAAAATGTACCCCCAGGTGAGAACCACCAATAAGCTCTCTCATCCCTGCTA
Source organism: Leptodactylus fallax (assembly GCA_947044405.1). NCBI lineage: Eukaryota > Metazoa > Chordata > Amphibia > Anura > Leptodactylidae > Leptodactylus > Leptodactylus fallax. Next base: position 112,983 of record CAMRHE010001147.1, read on the forward strand.
ATGGGGGCTGTAGGCGATGTTATACTACAGTCATGGCCAAAAGTTTTGAGAATGACACAAATATTCTATTTTCACATGATCTGCTGCCCTCTGGTTTTTATGTGTGTTTGTCAGATGTTTTTATCACATACAGAAATAGAATTGCATTCATATTATGAGTAACAGAAGCTTATATTGACAGTTAGAATGAGTTAATGCAGCAAGTCAATATTTGCAGTGTTGACCCTTCTTCTTCAGGACCTCTGCAATTCTCCCTGGCATGCTCTCAATCAACTTCTGGACCAAATCCTGACTGATAGCAGTCCATTCTTGCAGAATCAATGCTTTCATTTTGTCTGAATTTGTTGGTTTTTGTTTGTCCACCCGTCTCTTGATGATTGACCACAAGTTCTCAATGGGATTAAGATCTGGGGAGTTTCCAGGCCATGGACCCAAAATCTCTATGTTTTGTTCCCTGAGCCATTTAGTTATCACCTTTGCTTTATGGCAAGGTGCTCCATCATGCTGGAAAAGGCATTGTTGAGCACCAAACTGCTCTTGGACGGTTGGGAGAAGTTGCTCTTGGAGGACATTCTGGTACCATTCTTTATTCATGGCTGTGTTTTTAGGCAAGACTGTGAGAGAGCCGATTCCCTTGGCTGAGAAGCAACCCCACACATGAATGGTTTCAGGATGCTTTACAGTTGGCATGAGACAAGACTGGTGGTAGCGCTCACCTCTTCTTCTCCGAATAAGCTGTTTTCCAGATGTTCCAAACAATGGAAAAGGGGATTCATCAGAGAAAATGACTTTCCCCCAGTCCTCAGCAGTCCACTCCCTGTACCTTTTGCAGAATATCAGTCTGTCCCTGTTGTTTTTTCTGGAGAGAAGTGGCTTCTTTGCTGCCCTCCTTGAGACCAGGCCTTGCTCCAAGAGTCTCCGCCTCACAGTGCGTGCAGATGCACTCACACCTGCCTGCTGCCATTCCTCAGCAAGCTCGGCACTGCTGGTAGCCCCATCCCACAGCTGAAACACTTTTAAGAGACGGTCCTGCCGCTTGCTGGTCTTTCTTGGGCGCCCTGGAGCCTTTTTGGCACCAATGGAACCTCTCTCCTTGAAGTTCTTGATGATGCGATAGATTGTTGACTGAGGTGCAATCTTTCTAGCTGCAATACTCTTCCCAGTTAGGCCATTTTTGTGCAGTGCAATGATGACTGCACGTGTTTCTTTAGAGATAACCATGGTTAACAGAAGAGAAACAATGATGGCAAGCACCAGCCTCCTTTTAAAGTGTCCAGTGGTGTCATTCTTACTTAATCATGACAGATTGATCTCCAGCCCTGTCCTCATCAACACCCACACCTGTGTTAATGGAGCAATCACTGAAACGATGTTAGGTGGTCCTTTTAAGGCAGGGCTGCAATGATGTTGAAATGTGTTTTGGGGGATAAAGTTCATTTTCTAGGCAAATATTGACTTTGCAAGTAATTGCTGTTAAGCTGATGACTCTTTATAACATTCTGGAGTATATGCAAATTGCCATTAGAAAAACTGAAGCAGTAGACTTTGTAAAAATTAATATTTGTATCATTCTCAAAACTTTTGGCCATGACTGTACATGCATGGTGGAGCTGTGGGTACTACTACTAATATGCAGGCTTGACATGTGGCACGTACAGGTACAGTACCCAGTGCTGAAAACACTCTATAGCACCCTAAATAAGCTACAGAATTGTTTAGTCATGTCTGAAATTCTCCAATAACTGTACCCAGACACTTGCCACCTTCCCTCCAAGCTACAAGTAATGTAGTGTACAGAGTCGTCACAGGTCTGGAGGATTTTCTATTTCTGTGCGTGCAGTCGATGGAAACGTCTCCTTTCACATGGAAACCTTCTCCTGAGCAGCATCTTATGACCATGTATGGCCGCCTCCTGCCTAGGGTTTTACGAGAGCTTCTGACTATTACACGGAGACGATATACACGCAGTCACCACACGGCGTTCTAGGAGGTCTGTGCACTGCGGCCACACGATACAGAGGCTGAGAACAGCATCAGATGATGGGTAGGACATATAGCTGTAAACACCTATAGACTTCTCTACCATCTTATCACACCTTATTATTGGAAAGCAAATATTAAGGGAGTTGTCTGAGGTGAGGGGCACTTGTTAAAGGGCACAGAGAGGATTTCTGGGTTTCAAGATAAGGAGTGGCGAGGGATCACATCACTTCATGGGTTCAAAATATGGATGGCCTTAATATCATATTGGTGGGACCCAACTAATGATATTCCCATGATCAGAAAAGGGGCAATAACATGGGCCAAGAGCTGCAGCAGTGTCTTCATAGTTTACAGGGGTCCAACTACCAAACAGTGGCAGATCAGGGTATTGCAGCTTCCAATTCATTTGAGTGGGACACGATTCCCTTTTAAGTCTGAAGCCACAAGTTACGGCAAAGCTGCATTTTTTTTGTTCAGTTTTTTCAAGCAAAAGCTAATCGTGGCTTCAAAAGGAACGGGAAATATAAAAGAAAGAACTTTAAGTCCATGTCCATATGGCAGAAAGAGGAATTTGATGGGGACTTTGGCCTCAGAATACGCTCCTCTTTCTGGCCCTGTGCGTCTCATGGCTGAACCAGAGAGCTGGCTTTCTGTCTATGAATGCGTTTAGTCAATGGGGTGTCTCATGCCGCGGGTTCTGTGGCAACCGTGGCAAGAACAAGCAGGATGCCTTATTTTCAAGTTGAGTGTGAACTTACCCAAAGTCTCCTGCATGACCAATGGTTTACACCGTATACTCAAAAGTCTATACATTCCCACCAGGGCCTGTACGAAAAAAGTTAAAGCCCCACCCTGGTAATACGTATCACCTCTTATCCCAGTAGTACTGTGGGTACCAATGTCAAGCTAGGAAAGCCCTCACCGGGCGGATCGTTCACTTGATCAGTCCCTGATTTTTCCGTAAGATCCAGGCTCAGACTTTCCAACTCACAAGCAAATCAGAAGTCAGTCTGCTGATCACATGACCAGTCGGGGGCCCTTCCTGGAGCTCAATAATGAGAACGACGCGCCTGGTGAGAGCGCATTGCTTTATATTAATATGCCCTGCACTACAGGACTAAGCAGTAATACATGTAGTCGGAGTGGGGCTTTAGGCTGAATCCAAGTTATCACACTGAATTGTGAGGGATTACGGCGGGCAGGCATCACTGGTTGGGAGATTACACCGTTGCCGGAAGGTTTCCCACACTTATCACACAAGCTGACGATAGTGTTTTCTGAATGGCGGCGTTTACTGTAAGAGGGATAATTCCTGCTAAAATCAATTTCTTGCTGCGCTGGCATCTTCCTGTTCATTCCCCTAGATGGTGAGATAAGCCGTGTGTGTGGCAGCGCTCTGTCAGTACAATGAGCTATTCATGAAACCAGGACGGCAGATCCATAGCAACACCTCGCGTAGCCTGCAGCCAGAGCACTGTGTAAACGATACAGCAGGACACCCTACACCAGCTCCATGGGAAAGGTGTGCAGCAGACGGGACAAGCCACAGGCTGCTGGGACAGATTGTATTACATTAGGGCGGCTGCTAGTGCCCAAGACTACTGAGAAGTGACCGGAACCCCATGCCAGTTCCGTATAATATCTGCAACCACATCTTTTATAGATGGGATCAGCTGATGTGAGATGTGACAGTAGCTGCTGCACATGGCAAACGTAAGGCCCCAACATGCAACGCCAAGTGCTGCAGCCTCTCCATTATTTACCTGCACATCATCTACTACGCCACAGCGGTGATGCATCATCTTCATCTTCCCTTTAAGACTAAGTGCACACACAGTAGAAATGATGAAGGATGTTCACAAGGACACTCAGCAGCTCGCTCTACTGCAAAAGGCACCCAATATGGAGTGGTTCTTGCTGCTGTTGACACACACTATATAGTGGCTGTGCTTGGTATTGCAGTTAAACCCCAATCACTTGAATGGGACAAAGCTGCCGCTGTACCATGTGACTGCTGGACATGACATCATCGGCATAGGGAAGAGGCCGCAGTGCTCGAGCGCCGTTGCCTCCGAGAACTGAAATTGCCTGATCAGCTATTCAGGCTCCCACAATTACAAGGTGACGACATGTCCTAAGGACAGATCAACAATATACAAGTTCCAGGAAATCCCTTTAGGCCAAGGCCCTATGTGGCGTCCGCAGCAGAAAGGTGCTGCAGGAAAAACCGCGGCGGCAACGCAGAGGTTTTTCCTGCAGTGCTTTTCATATTAAGTTCATAGAGTTTTCCTCTGTGGACTTTCTGCTTCAATCATACCTATAAGGAAACCGCCAGCGTTTCCGTAGGTATAACTGACATTCTGCAATTTCCAAAATTGCAATGGTTTTGGAAATCACAGCATGTCCGCTGCACGTATTTTACCACACTGTGGGGATGGGATTCGCTAGAATCCCATCCACTACACAGTACATGTAAAACGCCGCGTTTTTTCCTGCAGCGTTTCCACCATGGGCAAACTGCAGCATTTCCGTCACATGGGGCCCTGGCCTTAAAGTCTAACATATACTTTAGTAACACATTTTGACTCCTTTCCGTGAAATCCTGCATCTCTTTATTTTCCCCCCTAATACGAAGAGGGAAAAAGTTGTCGGAGAGTTTAGTTCACTTTAAGCTGGTACTGCACAACGTGACCTATCACAATTACATGGGCGAAGCGTGCACAACCACTGCAGGAAATCCCTCCGGAACGAAGAAAGATCCTAGTGAAAAGGGAAAATAAAGCTCAAAAAAAAAAAAAAAACCCTCCATGCACCTGTGTATTAACCCCATATGATCAGCAGCAGAGCAGCTAATCCACTGTCCTGTCCTGTCCTGTCCCTGCCAGCGGCTGCTTTAAGGGATCTAACATGTCACTGGAAAATCACTGGCTCAGACAGCGGAACTTTACCGTGTTGGCACGGGCTGGAGAGGCGGGAGCCACACTGCGATTATTAATGAGGATCCGTCCATCAGGCACACATGTGACCACAGCGAGGAAAAAAATACCACCAGCAAGGAGAATGCAGCGAGCCAGCCCGAGATCCATCACACACAGCCACCAAGGAGAGGAGATTTATTACTCGGGCACCTAGAAGACAACTATGGCAGTCCAACGTTACGTGACGCACGGCACAACAAAGGAGGCAGCTCCTGTGACGGGAAATACAAGTATATTAAAGTCTGGTCAGGGTCCCTGAGCAAAGGGTTTACTGGGACGACGTCACCCGAGCAGGAAACACCTTCAGTATAAAACATAACGTCCCTCTGTACAAGTACTGTCACCACTTATACAGAAGTGACAGATACAAGAATTAAAGGGGAGCTCCACAATTATGGAAACAGGATTTAGGCTTCCGGCACAAGGAGGAACATGAGAGAAAGTTAAATCTGTACATCAGCCGGAAACGAACAAAGCCAGAAGAGCCAGACATGGCTGCAAAACTGTCTCAGGCTGATATGTAAATGATAACAGGTGTGGTCTGATCAGACTCTGGCTCTTACCACTAGAGGGTGGAAAAGTGCTTCACCTGCTGCCCTATAAAAAGGCTCTCAGAGGCTACTTTTGGGTAGTGCAGTAGTGTGATGAGAGATCATTGACTGCTAGCCATATTACCCAGAGAGGGGGCATCATTGGACAGAGTAGCAAGATGGTTGTTTCAGTGAATTGCCCCCATCTAGACCGTTCTGATCTGGTTGTTAGGAGATGTTAGGGCAGTGGTTATGTGAGGGCAGACACATGGTGAACAGCACGGCCCAGACAGATCACCAGTAGAGGATGGTTTGATCCCCCAACAAGCATGAGCAGCTCCTGAAGTTTCCTTGTCCACCATCCAGACAAAGGGGGCGCCCCCCTCCCTGTGCTGTGGAGCGGCACACTGCCCCCTGCTGGTGTGATGATGTGGGAGCCATCACATAGTGTCCTTGTATCAGTACTAGGGGGTCACAGACTGTCCTAACAGCTCAGTGATATATACAGGACATCCTGACAATGCCACATTATTTTATTTTATTTAGTTTACGTGCATAGCACCAACATATGCTGCAGCGCTTTATGGACATTGTCTGAGCCCCAAAAGGCTAAACTAGAACATGGGCTCCTAACTACACCTGATCCCCGGAGAAGACAAATTTAGGAGGGTTTCCTGTTTTTATCTATACAAATAAATTGATGCACAAAAAGTTGTATGCAGTGACTGTACCAGCAGAACAGTGAGCGCAGCTCTGGAGTATAATACAGGATATAACTCAGGATCAGTACAGGATAAGTAATGTAATGTATGTACACAGTGACTGTACCAGCAGAATAGTGAGCGCAGCTCTGGAGTATAATACAGGATAAGTAATGTAATGTACAGTCCCCATGTACACAGTGACTGCACCAGCAGAATAGTGAGCTAAGCAGTCCTTCTGGAGTATAATACACAGGATAAGTAATGTAATGTATGTACACAGTGACTGTACCACTATCACTACAAACTTAAACCACCTTCTAGAAAACCCCACACATGAAGTTTCAGGAGCTTTACAGTTGAGAGAAAGACTGGTGGTAGCCCCCCCCTTCTTCTCCCAAAAAATTTTTCAAAATTCCAAAAAAAAAAAAAAAAAAAAAAAAAAAAATCACCAAACCCAACCCCCCCCCCCTACACTTTTTAAAAAATAACTTCTTTTTTTTTTTTTGAAATTCCCCTCACCCCCCCTCCCCCAACCCCCCCCCCCACCCTCCCAACAAACCCCCCCCCCCCCCCCCCCCCCCCACCCCCCACCCCCCCCCCCCCCCCCCCCCCCCCCAACCAAAAAACTTAAAAAAACCTTTTTTTTTTTTTCCTCCTCCTTTTTTTTAACCCAACACAACCCCCCCTCTTTTTTTTTTTTTTTTTTTTTTTACAAACCCCCCCCCCCCCTTTTTTTTTTTATTTTTAAAAAAAAAAAAAAAAAAATTAATTATAAAACCCCCCCCCCCCCACACAACACACCCATAAAAAAATTTAAAAAAAAAAAAAAAAAAAAAAAAAAAAAAAAAAAAAAAAAAAAAAAAAAAAAAAAAAAGAATAGTGAGTGCAGCTCTGGAGTATAATACAGGATGTAACTCAGGATCAGTACAGGATAAGTAATGTAATGTATGTACACAGTGACTGCACCAGCAGAATAGTGAGTGCAGCTCTGGAGTATAATACAGGATGTAACTCCGGATCAGTACAGGATAAGTAATGTAATGTATGTACACAGTGACTGTACCAGCAGAATAGTGAGCGCAGCTCTGGAGTATAATACAGGATATAGCTCAGGATCAGTACAGGATAAGTAATGTAATGTATGTACACAGTGACTGTACCAGCAGAATAGTGAGTGCAGCTCTGGAGTATAATACAGGATGTAACTCCGGATCAGTACAGGATAAGTAATGTAATGTATGTACACAGTGACTGTACCAGCAGAATAGTGAGTGCAGCTCTGGAGTATAATACAGGATGTAACTCAGGATCAGTACAGGATAAGTAATGTAATGTATGTACACAGTGACTGCACCAGCAGAATAGTGAGCGCAGCTCTGGAGTATAATACAGGATATAACTCCGGATCAGTACAGGATAAGTAATGTAATGTATGTACACAGTGACTGCACCAGCAGAATAGTGAGTGCAGCTCTGGAGTATAATACAGGATGTAACTCAGGATCAGTACAGGATAAGTAATGTAATGTATGTACACAGTGACTGCACCAGCAGAATAGTGAGCGCAGCTCTGGAGTATAATACAGGATGTAACTCCGGATCAGTACAGGATAAGTAATGTAATGTATGTACACAGTGACTGTACCAGCAGAATAGTGAGCGCAGCTCTGGAGTATAATACAGGTGAACTCAGGATCAGTACAGGATAAGTAATGTAATGTATGTACACAGTGACTGTACCAGCAGAATAGTGAGCGCAGCTCTGGAGTATAATACAGGATGTAATTTAGCAGATTATGTAAATTATGGCTATATATATATAATCAGTATAACGTCGTTCATTCACTGCCCTGGTCTCTATTAATAGGATACATGGATTTATGGCTTTATGAAAGCAGATAAGCCAATTACACTCAGGTACTTCATGTCCATTGTGAGCACTAATGCTATAGGTTCAGTTACTTCTCCGTCACTATACACACACGCTGCCACGTGAACCTGTTTACCAGATTAGGCCGCTGTCACTGATCTCATAGCTGCTGAGTAAGATTCTTTTCTATGAGCCCCTTTAATTTGTGCCATGTCTTGAAACAAACAGATCTGTATCTAAGAGGTTGTGAAATCTGAAAACCAATATCCTCTTCGTGTGCAAAACAAACAAACGGGCAGGAAAAAAAAATAAGTCATGGCAGGGAGAATGGCAGCCTCATTCTTCAAGGATCAGCTGAAGTAAACGCTCCTTTCACAGCAGGATTACCGGGGCAGAGGGGACGTTCTCAGCAGAAAGCCCGGCCGGATAACTCCTCATACATTATTGATGCCCTGCACCAATGCATGCACTGAGTCACTGCTGACCTACCATTCAGTGCTATTAGAAAGATGGATGACTGACCCCCGACATTATCACTCAACTTTCCCAGAACTGACTTTGTACTAAAGCAACATTGACATTGTGTTGTAGAATCCACCAAAAGGCGGACACAGCATGACGGACCCCATTATAGTCAATGGACGCTGTATCATAAAAGCCATCCAGAGCTTTCAGTATGGGCACAAATGTGAACATGGCCAAAGTGGACAACTCAGAGGATCTGGCTAGGACACCCCCTAGCTGTAGGGCACATTGGAAGGTCGGGCATTGAATTCAATGCAGCAAGGAATGTCAGCGGCTTCTCCTAAGGCCTTATTCACACATCAGTGTACAATGGAAAGCTGTGCAGCCGTTGTGCGTTTCCACCCATTCCTGGTTTTGGCACACAATCACTGATGTGTGAATAAGGCCTAAACCTGACTATTTCCAGTGGTTTGCCCTACTCAACACACGAACCCCTGGGGTCATCCCTAAAATGTGCAACCCCTTGAAATGGGATTTCTTGCCTTTAGAAGTGATGTGAAATAGCTGGGACATACCATTACTTTCTGAGCAGTAGGGGTCCCATCGCCAGGACATGAGAGAGCCGGAGCACTAGTATGGTTTTATGTATAGTGATACGACAGGCCCACCAGCTTGGGTAACTTCGCACAACTAAATTTACAGCTAATTTTGAGACAGATTCAGCCTGAAAACGAAATTCAGCCACAGAGTCCGCGGCTCGGCTCGGTCTGGTAACTCCTAATGTGTCAGGGAATAACCAGCAGGCAAAGCCAGAGCCGCAGGCTGCACAGGTATACAAGGAGAAGGCTGATGTAGGACCCTACCACTCACATAGCGGTGGCCTATTCTAGTGATATAACGGGGGTGTCTGACTACTCCAAAAAGGCTATAAATTCTGCGGACTGTCTGAAGGCAGATGTCAGGGGAAAGAAGGGTCACGCGTGCCCAATCCTTTTGTTCTCATCCCTGTCTGAGGTGCCCGGCAGTAGCTTATGTGTATGTGTATGTGTAGGGGGTCTGGAGGAACAGCTGCTGATGTCACTGTCCTGTCAGCTCTAGTCCGCCCCTCCTAACACGTCTGCTCCGACTGTAAACACGAAGATACAGCAGAGCACCTCCCCCCCGCTGTGATATATGACAACATGTAATGGTTTTATATAGCATTCCTGTAATACTTCCTAATCTTCTACACAGGGTGGATGTTTACAGTGCAGGGTGTTCAGCCCTATAGATGATGGGTGTATGTGTCACATGGTGTATTGGTGACCATCGTCAAGACAACTAATTGCACGTCCATTGATCTTAGTATGTCTGATCTTTTGTACTATATCATTACAGTGGATGACGGACACATAACCGGTATTCAGTGATGTATGGAGCGCCCCCCGGAGCCAGCACAGCCACGGTAACTGCAGGCTGACGCGGGGCACTTGTTGGCTATATATACCAGGGGATCTTATTACAGTGACATCGCCACCCACATGAAGGGCGCCCTGCACTGCCAGGCTAAAAACAGCAGAGCAATCCCAGAGCCGCCACCTCCCAGCGGTCAGTTACTTACTGGACACCCCGGGCACAGACGGCTGCGGAAGCAGCGACGACACAAACATCAACACAGTCGTGTATGAAAGACACAGCAGAAAAGCTCTGAACTAGCAATTCCACAAACAGCCTTCAAGACGCCTCCTGTTAGGAGGAATCTCCATCAGCCCGGAGGAATCTCCATCAGCCCGGAGGAATCTCCATCAGCCCGGAGGAATCTCCATCAGCCCGGAGGAATCTCCATCAGCCCGGAGGAATCTCCATCAGCCCGGAGGAATCTCCATCAGCCCGGAGGAATCTCCATCAGCCCGGAGGATACACGACCGTCTACTAGAGGATGGATCCCAAAACACACCAGGGAATTGCCTTTTAACCCATGGCTGACAAGTCCACGACTGGCATCGTAGTGATGTATGACGCTGGGGGACCCGTCCTGCCGCCAGCTTCACTGTGGCATACTGTATATAGTACAGGCCAGTGATGCAGCGATCAGGCAAGGACTCTCAGTATCAGAGTCATGGTGCAGAGAAGCCTTTAATATGGCTGGGCCCATGTATGGCCAGACGATACACACATATGTTCTGTTACGTCGCATCCGCTGGTGTCAGGACCTGGAGCCGATATACTGAGATCTCAGTGACTAATACTCCCATCAGTCCTGCTTTCCTGTTTATTATACTGTATAACTACATTACATCAGCGACATTTCCCACTATGATCAGAACTGATCTCTGCAGTCGCACGTAGAGGTCGGACATGCAACATTTCTCGGGGTGGCGTGTCCCCATGAATCTCAGAGCACACAGGACAAGTTCAGGGAAAGCTCCGGCAGATCTGAGGCCCCTGCGGGATGACAGATACGAGTCTCTTCCTCATTCCTCCTGAAGCCTCGGCTCTCGAAGGAAATCTCGTCTCTCTCTAAACAATGGCCAAATATAGTAGAAGTCTCTCCTGCACTCTGCTCTATGGAGACGTCACTTGTAGCCAGTGCGGAGAATGAATCCCGGGATACAAATCAGTGGGTTTCTCTGCTCAGCCATCGTGACCTGGCACAGACTGTGCAAATGTTTTATGACTTCAATGTGAAAAGTGCAAGAAAACACAAACTGTCCCGCATGGGCTGGACAAGGCGACAGGTCTGTAGTGAAAGGGGCTCCTGGGCATATGAAGCGGGGTCTTCCTGATAGGACAGCCCTAACAGTGTTTATGAGGCCAATGGATAGGTCTGAGGTACTAGGCCGGATCTCCACCATGATCCCAGATATCAGTCCAAGTGTTCACTCTCACCCCATTCATTACTCACACACCACAGTCACTGAGCAAAGAAACACACCCAGCGCACACCTTGCGTACACCATGGCCGCCGAGCTCCTCACAGTAACATTTGTACCCAGGATACATCTCCTTATGTATTGTCTCTTTCCCTTAGAAAGAAATTAGATGTTGTTTCAGGTTCCCGAGGACTTGGGACAAGCTGAAGCCAATTCTCGTCGGCCATATTAGGTCTCACTGGGTCATTGACCCCCATCTTCTGGTCGCTGAAAAACTGTCAAAATCTTGTCCCTCCCCTCTGTCAGTTCTCCCAGACAGCCAATCTGATCGGTCTCCAACATCTTAACTCCCAGCATGCCATAAAAGCTGCCGCATGTTGGGGGTTGTGATTACACAACAGACACATCACTGAAAACACAGGGCAGTTCCTAGAACCTAAGGGGGATCTCACTTGGCATGGACCCAGCAGGTGGCGCTATGTCAACTCCTGGTAGGTTAGCCATATGGTCTAGCTGGCGCATCCTCCACTTTCGCATTTGTTATTGCAGCAACCCTAACCCACCTGCTTTGACATGGACTCGGGGGTGGTGCCCAATACTAAGTCCCAGAGGGGGGCTACATGGACATGGGGGTGGTGCCTAATAACACTCCCAGGGGCTCACGTGGATATGGGGGTGCTGCCTAATACTAACAGTCCCGGGGGGGGGGGGCTACATGGACATGGAAGTACTGCTTAATATTAAGTCACAGGAGATCAGGTGTATGTGCCAGATGGTGCCTAATGCTAACAGCCCCAGGAGGTCACGTGGACACAGGGGGTGGAGCCTAATACTAAGTCACAAGAGAGCACGTGGACACAGAAGGTGGTGCCTAATACAAAAAGTCAAAAGAGATTATTTGGACACAGGGTAGAACCTAATAATCACAGGAGGTCATGTGGACTTGCTGAATGGTGCCTAATACTAACACTCACAGGAGGTCACGTGGACATAGGAGGTTTAGGCACCGCCTTCTAGGAGCCTATACATTCTAGACAGCGCTCCTATAGCATGCTGGGTAATAATAGAGAGAAAAGTCCGGGTGTAAAGAACTAGAGCAAGAGAAACAGATCCTAATTCACAAGTGTAGGGTCCCGGAAACTTCCCCCACTAGCAGTTACCTAATGTAACCAGCAGGAGGGATCACCGCAATAATACAGCCGCTGCACTAGCGACAGGCTGGCGGGTAATTACTGGAAATCCGGGTATATTACAGATTTACTAGGAAAGAAATTCCCTGCTGGGTTCTGTGAAGCCGCTGCCTCGAGCTCCATATTATACCACAGACTGTGAGTGACCATGTATGGCGGCATGGTGTGGAGGAAGCCGGCAGAAAGCAGAACCTCCAAGGGCAGGGCAGGCTGGAAACGCCATACAGCAAAGCACATGAAGTGTCCACATAGCCATAGCAACAGGTCAGAAAGTGCTTTGCTGGTTGTTATGGACAACAATAGAGAACAGAATTCTATATAGAAGGCCCAATACTGAACGGTACACAGGAGGACATCCCCCCCATTCAGGTACCGCGTACAGAATGTAACCCATCCCGCACAGCGCCCGCTCCTCCGCCATCAGGTACCACGTACACAATGTAACCCATACCGCACAGCGCCCGCTCCTCCGCCATCTGGTACCGCGTACACAGTGTAACCCATACCGCACAGCGCCCGCTCCTCCGCCATCAGGTACCGCGTACACAGTGTAACCCATACCGCACAGCGCCCGCTCCTCCGCCATCTGGTGCCGCGTACACAGTGTAACCGATCCCACACAGCGCCCGCTCCTCCGCCATCAGGTACCGCGTACACAGTGTAACCGATCCCGCACAGCGCCCACCCCCGCAATCAGATACCACGTACACAGTGTAACCCAACCGCACAGCGCCCGCTCCTCCGCCATCAGGTACCCGCGTACAGAATGTAACCCATCCCGCACAGCGCCCGCTCCTCCGCCATCAGGTACCGCGTACAGAATGTAACCCATCCCGCACAGCGCCCGCTCCTCCGCCATCAGGTACCGCGTACACAGTGTAACGGATCCCGCACAGCGCCCGCTCCTCCACCATCAGGTACCGCGTACACAGTGTAACGGATCCCGCACAGCGCCCGCTCCTCCACCATCAGGTACCGCGTACAGAATGTAACCCATCCCGCACAGCGCCTGCTCCTCCGCCATCAGGTACCACGTACACAGTGTAACCCATCCCGCACAGCGCCCGCTCCTCCGCCATCAGGTACCGCGTACACAGTGTAACCCATCCCGCACAGCGCCCGCTCCTCCGCCATCAGGTACCACGTACACAGTGTAACCCATCCCGCACAGCGCCCGCCCCCCCCCCACAAGAAACCCCGCAAACAGTGTAACGGATCCCGCACAGCGCCCGCTCCTCCGCCATCAGGTACCACGTACACAGTGTAACCCATCCCGCACAGCGCCCGCTCCTCCGCCATCAGGTACCGTGTACACAATGTAACCGAATCCCGCACAGCGCCCGCTCCTCCGCCATCAGGTACCGTGTACACAATGTAACCCATCCCGCACAGCGCCCGCTCCTCCGCCATCAGGTACCGGTACACAGTGCAACCTACCCCGCACAGCGCCCGCTCCTCCGCCATCAGGTACCGTGTACACAGTGTAACCTATCCCGCACAGCGCCCGCTCCTCCGCCATCAGGTACCGTGTACACAGTGTAACCCATCCCGCACAGCGCCCGCTCCTCCGCCATCAGGTACCGTGTACACAGTGTAACCCATCCCGCACAGCGCCCGCTCCTCCGCCATCAGGTACCGCCGGACACAGTGTAACCGATCCCGCACAGCGCCCGCTCCTCCGCCATCAGGTACCGTGTACACAGTGTAACCTATCCCGCACAGCGCCCGCTCCTCCGCCATCAGGTACCGTGTACACAATGTAACCCATACCGCGCAGTGCCGCGCTCTTCACACCCCCAGTATCGCCCTCACTGGCCCTGCACCATCCTCCCTGTCAGGGTATATTCATCATTCATCCCAAGACCCTGGCCCAATATAAGAACATTCTGTACGGTTTTAGCTTCAACAAATTTATTATTCTATGCGTAGAAAGAGACGCCGCTCACAACTTTTTACAGATGTACAGGGGGCGTGGCCTAATCAGTAACAACAAAGTAGTCGCTTTACTACTCCAAGGATTCTGAGTATAGCGGCAGTACGACGCCTGATCCATGAGCTTCGGTATCTGCCAGAGACCCCACATAGCAGCCAGGGGCAGCGCAAGGTGTCAACATTAGCATGGCCCCCGCACCACGACACAGGCACCAAATATACCACAGAGCACTGGATAGTGCAGAAGCCAAGAAAGTGTACACCCCCCCTCCCCATACAGACAGGGAACAACTGCACGCTGCTGACATTTGTCCCGGCCCTTCTGTTACTGTACATCACCCTGTGCCCGCTGCTGCCCATCCCCCGGGTGCACTATTTTCTGATCCTGACCCAACACCCCCTCCCCTCTGTGTAGTCACAGCATGCCGCCATACCCACTCATCACCTAGATAGTAAGCTCCACAGCCAAGAGCCCTGGAGACCCCCATAGCAGCATTCTAAGTATTCACAGCCCATCTCCTCACTGGCCGCTGCCCAGAGTGTCAGCAGAATGAGAGTGTGCGTAAGTATTCACACCCCGCCATCTCCAGCCAGACTCACTATACCAATAACCAAAACACTAATATTAGTAAAGGGCGACAAACTTTAGTCATATGAGAGGAGATGTGGCCAAAGTCACCACAGAAGTATTCACACCCCCATCATCTCCCCCCACCTCACTCCTAGCATCCATTCATCTGTCTGTATATGATGAGAAGTATTCACCCCCCACCTCCATGGTCCGGTCAGACCTCTCTATGACCTTGCGTCTCTCTGGCGACACCTCACCCTGCCGGAATACTTCTACCCCAACCCTGTAAAATATCCTGCACACCAAAGACTACAACCCCCAATTTACACTGGTCCTTCCCACTGCACGTGCTTCTCCCCAACTTTCAGGGGTCACTGGCGCCAAAATGTGGAGTAACCAAAGCCATGTCTATTATACTGGGGGCGGCGTAAGACGTATAACACGGCCTGCGCCATCTTTACTGCCGACTTCTATGACAGCTGAACACCATGTCATGTGACCTGCAACTCCATCCCTCACTCTAACACCCCCAAAAAAATATTGGGGTACCCCTACCACCTCCAGTAGCATCATGTGACCCAAGTTGGGATGACTGTTCTGTGCCCCGCCCCCTAAGACCCTATCTCTTTATCAGACACGCCCCTAATGTGTACCCCCACATTACACCACACCCCCTGCACCCCCATTACTAACAGCTATGACACTCCTTTAATTCAGCTGCCCCTCCCCCCTCCTCACATTGACCCCCCCACAACCCCAATGAGCCCCCCACCACTAATAAGTCACTCAGGGGTCTCCATGGTAACAGCCCCAAGTCCGGGACCAGTCGTAGAGCAGGGCTGACGGGCGTCACTGGGGCTCCTGCGCCCCGGGCCTCTGACCCAGACTCCTCTCCCCGCCCTCTGCCCGCTCCTCTCACCCCACAGCCGCCCCCCGATCCTCACACACTCGATCCTCACCCCCCGGCCTCTCCTCAGCCCGCGCCCCCTGCTCATCCCCCGGGGACACTCACCCTCCAGCAGGCGGCTGATTAGACTGTCCACGTTCAGCTCTCCGTCCGCCATTTTGCGCTTCCCTCACCAGAGCCGAGCAGTACAAGCCGGGCGGAGCTGCGTCACAACACGACCGAGCCACGCCCCGGGGGCGGGAACCGCAGGAGAGCCACAGCCAATCACCACCAAGGGAGGAGCTACCTCTCACCACCACGCCCCTGACACAGAAACAATGGCATGTGGGAGGAAGATCGACCAATGGGCGGGAATTTAGCACAAAGGCGTGGTTAAAGACTTGACATTCCCACAGCGCTAAGGCTGCCGCTCCGCCTACCTGGGAGGGGCTAATAAAACCTCCCGCTTTTTTTAACCCCCACCTAACCACACCCCTCGTCCTTGCTCTGGCCGGTTTCCAGATGGAGCTGGCGCGCGCTTGTTGAAAGCCCCGCCCCGCAACCCGCCCGTTGTCATGGAGACTCCAGGGAGGATGAATTGCGCTGGGTTTGGCCTGAGTCTTCTTCAGCGGGTGTCATGGCAACAGTGACGTCATGGTGACTGAGCCATGTTTTTCACTTGAGGCAAAGGGAGGGAGAGAGGAGGAGAGGCGTGAAAACCCAGAGAGGAGCTGACAGAGCCAGCCATGCCTCATAGACAGGGCTATTAGGGCCGAGAGGGGTTAATACTTACCTCATACGTGTAGTGACGTCATAAGAACCAAGCTCATCAGCTGACGATTTAAAGGGGGTCTTCGGACAACTAAAAATTTTTTAAAAAACAGGTTCGGAGTGATGTAATATGATAAAATAAGTCATCCTGACCTCAGCGACACGCGCGTCAGGACAGTTTGTGGGCCCCCGGCTGTACGCTACGTCCTGAGCCCTCCTGATAATCAGGACATGGTCAGCCAATCACTAATAATAATGACCTCATACATGTGACATCATAATAACCAAGGCCGCCCATTTAAAGGGGTTCTCCAGCTGACAAATTTTATTTATTTTCTTATTTTAAAAAAAAGGTGCAGAATGGTTTAATATAATACTTATTGTAGTGTGTGGGGGGGCACCAATAGGACAATATACCATGTGGCGGCCACTAAGGGGCCATTATACTGTGTGGGGGCAATAAGGGGGCTTTCTGACAACTTGTCCGGTCTGTAGATTCTGACATGTGGCTCTTGCACAATCTGATCTGGGGTGAGCTTGCTGTGACGTCCTCTCCTGAGAAGACTGCCAACCGAGTGTGCATGTGTATGGAGGGAATAGATGAGCTAACTGTCTAAAGCGTAGTATCGGGGTATCGTAGCCACAGACTGGCAGTATGGTCAGTGATGAGGCAGAGCTGCGGAGAAGCGCTGACTATAAAACCTCTAGTCATATTGTTCATAGGTTTTTGTGTGGGTGTGACACCTGAGCGTCCTCCTACACCCATAAACAGGAACGGGGCGTCCAAATCCTAATAAACTGACCGGTCACACACATAAACATGGTGCAAACTCCCTTCCTTTCTCCGGTTCTGCTTCTGTATGTGTCAGTCTATACTGGGCTGGCATTCTGTTCGCTTCCTGTAGCCAATGATGCAGGTGCTCCAGTGCTATATAGAGGTGCACTGTACAACAGCAATGGAGGAGAGGATGTAAAAGTAAATCCACCCGTTTTATTAGGTGACTTGTGGCTTACAGAGATTCTCCTTGTGTAAATCATTTATGGGATCTGCGTTGTATGTTTGACTCCGTCTATAAATCAGAATGCTGTTATCTGGTTCGAGTTGTCACCTCGCTTTTAAAAGAGATGAAAACCTTATACACAGCCCACAAGTCTGAACAGAATTACTGTGTATCGCCAATGTAACCGAGAAATAGGTGTGATCATACTGTCAATCTGCCCAATCTCTAAACCTGAGCACCTCTTATCACGTATGGCTATAGGTCTCAATGTTATGACTAGTCAGGGGCGGAGCAGTGACTGCCACCTAAAGGCAGCAGCTTGTACAGTCATGGCCAAAAGTTTTGAGAATGATACAAATATTAATTTTTTACAAAGTCTACTGCTTCAGTTTTTCTAATGGCAATTTGCATATACTCCAGAATGTTATAAAGAGTCATCAGCTTAACAGCAATTACTTGCAAAGTCAATATTTGCCTAGAAAATGAACTTTATCCCCCAAAACACATTTCAACATCATTGCAGCCCTGCCTTAAAAGGACCACCTAACATCGTTTCAGTGATTGCTCCATTAACACAGGTGTGGGTGTTGATGAGGACAGGGCTGGAGATCAATCTGTCATGATTAAGTAAGACTGACACCACTGGACACTTTAAAAGGAGGCTGGTGCTTGCCATCATTGTTTCTCTTCTGTTAACCATGGTTATCTCTAAAGAAACACGTGCAGTCATCATTGCACTGCACAAAAATGGCCTAACTGGGAAGAGTATTGCAGCTAGAAAGATTGCACCTCAGTCAACAATCTATCGTATCATCAAGAACTTCAAGGAGAGAGGTTCCATTAGTGCCAAAAAGGCTCCAGGGCGCCCAAGAAAGAGCAGCAAGCGGCAGGACCGTCTCTTAAAAGTGTTTCAGCTGCGGGATGGGGCTACCAGCAGTGCAGAGCTTGCTGAGGAATGGCAGCAGGCAGGTGTGAGTGCATCTGCACGCACTGTGAGGCGGAGACTCTTGGAGCAAGGCCTGGTCTCAAGGAGGGCAGCAAAGAAGCCACTTCTCTCCAGAAAAAACATCAGGGACAGACTGATATTCTGCAAAAGGTACAGGGAGTGGACTGCTGAGGACTGGGGTAAAGTCATTTTCTCTGATGAATCCCCTTTTCGATTGTTTGGAACATCTGGAAAACAGCTTATTCGGAGAAGAAGAGGTGAGCGCTACCACCAGTCTTGTCTCATGCCAACTGTAAAGCATCCTGAAACCATTCATGTGTGGGGTTGCTTCTCAGCCAAGGGAATCGGCTCTCTCACAGTCTTCTAAAACCAGCCATGAATAAAGAATGGTACCAGAATGTCCTCCAAGAGCAACTTCTCCCAACCGTCCAAGAGCAGTTTGGCGCTCAACAATGCCTTTTCCAGCATGATGGAGCACCTTGCCATAAAGCAAAGGTGATAACTAAATGGCTCAGGGAACAAAACATAGAGATTTTGGGTCCATGGCCTGGAAACTCCCCAGATCTTAATCCCATTGAGAACTTGTGGTCAATCATCAAGAGACGGGTGGACAAACAAAAACCAACAAATTCAGACAAAATGAAAGCATTGATTCTGCAAGAATGGACTGCTATCAGTCAGGATTTGGTCCAGAAGTTGATTGAGAGCATGCCAGGGAGAATTGCAGAGGTCCTGAAGAAGAAGGGTCAACACTGCAAATATTGACTTGCTGCATTAACTCATTCTAACTGTCAATATAAGCTTCTGTTACTCATAATATGAATGCAATTCTATTTCTGTATGTGATAAAAACATCTGACAAACACACATAAAAACCAGAGGGCAGCAGATCATGTGACAATAGAATATTTGTGTCATTCTCAAAACTTTTGGCCATGACTGTACTATGAGCTAACAGATGGGATTTTGGCCTATTTTCACTAAGGGGTCTTCCCAATTCAGTTTCCAGGGTTTTCTCAGATGGGACAAGGTAGGGATCAACATGTCCTGTGATAGGGAGCTATGTCCGTGGCTTCTGCTTGAGAATATTAAAGAGGACCTCTCACCACCTTCACAAACTTGACTTCTTTTCATCCTTTAATAGTCGCCCCTCCACTAATTCTGGCACAGTTGGAATTTTTTCTCTAGTCCCCACCATTACTGAGCAATCAGTGCAGTTAGTTTTGGAATCTGATAACTAGACTAGACTCCCTAATGCCCAGTGGGTGGTGTCAGGCAGGAGCAGGCAAGGGGGTGTGTGACTCAGAGCACCAATCACAGCTGGACAATGTCAGAGTACTGAGTCACGCCCCCTTGCCTGCTCCTCCCTGACACCACCCACTGGACATTAGGGAGTCTAGTTATCATGTCAGGCACCAAAACTCTGGAACGGTGGGGACTAGAGAAAAAATTGCAACTGCACCAGAATAAGTGGAGGGGCGGCTGTTAAAGGATATAAAGAGGTGGAGGTGATAAAAGGTCCTCTCTTAGGAGTCAGGCTTTTCGTTTTCTGCAGGTATGTCTCAAGCTACATCCCTGTGAAAACCCAAGAAGTAGAAGAAGTTAGATACGTCCTCTCTCATTGTTAACGTCATTGAATTTTTTTCTTTGTGAGTACAAGGGTCGCCTTAAACCTTATAGGCTGTAAATAAGGAAGGGGAGGGTTCTGTGACCATGGCTTACTGTCAGGCAGAGCCAAATAAGGGAAGGGGAGGAAACGCTAAGTGACCGGGTGACAAAAAGGCAGCCCCATGATAGGTAATATGGCTGACCGTGGTAGGCATTAGGCAACTATGGCAGACAACATATAAACTGGAGACGTCTGGGAAAGAATGAGCCGAGGCTTATACGTTGGGCTGTAGGGAAGGAAGGTGCATAATGGGGAGATATCTCCGGCACCATCTGCAGGTTCACAGGTTGTTTTTGATAGGAATGAGTCAGAAAATGCAAATTTATGGTAGGAAGCTGGTGACATTACTGATATCTGGGACAATACGGAGGATTTCTGCACAATCAGATGCAATGAGATGATCCTGGATACAAGGGGCGTCCTGGACTGCGCCGTCCTGCAACATTCCCACCCTATAATACCCAAGTATCTCCTACACACCGTGGCATGTTATCTAAGAGGTTACAAATGGTTGTCTAAGGGATGCTATGCTGAATGCAACCAGGCAAGTAAATCATCAGGACTGGCCACTGACAGCTCCCATGCCATGGTCGACCAGTGACGTCCCAGATGTGCTTGATGGGAGCTCACAGTAACACAACAGTACACAACAGTAACACAACAGTAACACAAGTAACGTGGCCTGGTGTTGTCCTGTTGTAGAACAATCCACTGTAGAGAAATGGCTGCACCACTGGTACACCAACAAAATCAATGTCACACCAAGCAGTTAGTGTACTTTAAGTGTAGAGGGGTCTGACAACAACACCCCACACCATAATCCTGGACACAGGATCATTCTGATGTTCCATTCTGAAGAACTGAAAGACCAATTTCCGGCTATCATTGCATCTGGGACAAAGGCGGGACTCATCACTGAAGAGGATAGACCTCCATTTCTGTCTTGCTTTGCACCATGATACGGGGTCAGTGGATCACCTGTATCTGGACATCTGGCTCGTAGCCCAATGTGGAGTTAACCCCTTCTGATTGTTTGTGTCCACACTGTTTGCCACCCTATACTTGGGATTGACATACATTACTTATCCTGTACTGATCCTGAGTTACATCCTGTATTATACTCCAGAGCTGCGCTCACTATTCTGCTGGTGCAGTCACTGTGTACATACATTACATTACTTATCCTGTACTGATCCTGAGTTACATTCTGTATTATACTCCAGAGCTGCACTCACTATTCTGCTGGTACAGTCACTGTGTACATACATTACATTACTTATCCTGTACTGATCCTGAGTTACATCCTGTATTATACTCCAGAGCTGCACTCACTATTCTGCTGGTACAGTCACTGTGTACATACATTACTTATCCTGTACTGATCCTGAGTTACATCCTGTATTATACTCCAGAGCTGCACTCACTATTCTGCTGGTACAGTCACTGTGTACATACATTACATTACTTATCCTGTATTATACTCCAGAGCTGCACTCACTATTCTGCTGGTACAGTCACTGTGTACATACATTACATTACTTATCCTGTACTGATCCTGAGTTACATCCTGTATTATACTCCAGAGCCGACTCACTATTCTGCTGGTACAGTCACTGTGTACATACATTACATTACTTATCCTGTACTGATCCTGAGTTACATCCTGTATTATACTCCAGAGCTGCACTCACTATTCTGCTGGTACAGTCACTGTGTACATACATTACATTACTTATCCTGTATTATACTCCAGAGCTGCACTCACTATTCTGCTGGTGCAGTCACTGTGTACATACATTACATTACTTATCCTGTACTGATCCTGAGTTACATCCTGTATTATACTCCAGAGCTGCACTCACTATTCTGCTGGTACAGTCACTGTGTACATACATTACATTACTTATCCTGTACTGATCCTGAGTTACATCCTGTATTATACTCCAGAGCTGCGCTCACTATTCTGCTGGTACAGTCACTGTGTACATACATTACATTACTTATCCTGAGTTACATCCTGTATTATACTCCAGAGCTGCGCTCACTATTCTGCTGGTACAGTCACTGTGTACATACATTACATTACTTATCCTGTATTATACTCCAGAGCTGCGCTCACTATTCTGCTGGTGCAGTCACTGTGTACATACATTACATTACTTATCCTGTATTATACTCCAGAGCTGCGCTCACTATTCTGCTGGTACAGTCACTGTGTACATACATTACATTACTTATCCTGTATTATACTCCAGAGCTGCGCTCACTATTCTGCTGGTACAGTCACTGTGTACATATATTACATTACTTCTCCACATCCTCCCCCTCACTCCATTATTATTATACATGGCTGAGTAGGAAGGGGTTAAGAAGTCATTGGTCAAGGTAATGTGAACAATGTTTCATGTTTTTCATTACATTGTAGTTCATCCTTTATGCCCACACTGTGTATGGCGGTGGGTCAGGATTGTGTAGGGGTTGCTGCAGATGCCCACGCCGGTGTTTTTCACCCTCCATATAGACATTGGGCTGCCGCACACAATACCACGGCCGCCTGTTATAAGATGAGGAGCATCGCTCAGCCCAGCGGCGGCTCCTGACAATGGGAATCCTTTGTCTGCAGTTTATTACATAATCCATGCGATCATCTATTTCAGGAAATTGGCTCATTCGTTACGTTCTCGCAGGACTGGTCTCTGCTCAGCAATAAGGATGACTCCCATCATGTATCTAATACACAGGAAGACATGAGGGGGGGGAGGCTGAAGGGCAGCCGCTGTTATTACAGAGTCACATCTCATCCTTCATGTGGGATATTCTGTCTCCTCCACAATATAACCCGAGGCAAAACCTGCAAAGAGACGAAGAAGACGACTTACTGGAATGTGATTCTAGACAGGTTTCATTTCCTGCACTACAGTCCTCTTCGGCAAATATCTATGGAAGGTGGAGTGTCCCCTTACCACTGCTGTCACCCGTATCTCTGAGACTGCCTTGTATTGGGCAGGTTCGACATAGTGGGACAGTCTAAAGAGGGTCTGCTTGGTTTGGCCATGTCCCTTCCAAGATGGCGCCAGGGATGTATGACCCCAGATGCCATAAATAACCTGGTAACTGACCCTAAAGCATTAGAACACATAGGCGTAAGGACACCACGCTCCTCACATGGTGGTTGTATCACTACTAGGGGTGACCGACTGTCCTATGTGATAGCCCCTTCATCATCACACCAGCAGGGGGCAGTGTGTCGCTCCACAGCACAGGCAGGATTGAAGCGCTCACCATGAGGCCTCCATACTCCAACCCGACCGTCATCAGATCCCAAACAGATCCATCACTATATATGATACAGCTAGAGTCAGTGGGCGGGGCCTCCGCTCCCCCTAGCTCCGCCTCTCATGCTGGGACATACATTGACAACTATAAAGCCCTTTTTTAAAGACAGACTTTCACTTTAACAAATTGTAATTCTAACACCCCATTTATTCTTCTCATCCAGTGTTTTATCCTCCTCGGTGTTGTTGGAGCTGCCATATTGGAATAAAAGCCATAAATTACCATCTATACAATAATAAGGTCTAGGACAAAGCAAGAGGTGAATATAACAAGACGTACCCATGGGGTTGGATATTTACTCACATAGAACAGAACAGAATATACAGCGGGTACGGAAAATATTCAGACCCCTTTACATTCTTCACTCTTTGTTTCATTGCAGCCATTTGATAAAAGCAAAAAAGTTCCTTTTATTCCTCATTAATGTACACTCAGCTCCTCATCCTGACAGATAAAAACAGATATGTAGATATTTTTGCAAATTTATTAAAAAAGAAAAACTGAAATCTCCCAAGGAGTAAGTAAGTATTCGGAGCCTTTGCTGTGACCCTCATATATAACTCACCTGCTGTCCATTTCCTTCTGATCCTCCTTGAGATGGTTCTACTCCTTCATTGGAGTCCAGCTGTGTTTAATTAAACTGATTGGACTTGATTAGGAAAGGCGCGCACCTGTCTATATAAGACCTCACAGCTCACTGTGCATGTCAGAGCAAATGAGAACCATGAGGTCAAAGGAACTGCCCAAGGAGCTCAGAGACAGAATTGTGGCAAGGCCCAGATCTGGCCAAGGTTCCTAAGAGCACAGCGGCCTCCATAATCCTTACATGGAGGAAGTTTGGGACGACCAGAACTCTTCCTAGACCTGACTGTCCAGCCAAACTGAGCAATGGTGGGAGAAGAGCCTTGGTGAGAGAGGTAAAGAATAAGCCTAAGATCACTGTGGCCGAGCTCCAGAGATGCAGTAGGGAGATGGGAGAAAGATCCACAAAGTCACTATCACTGCAGCCTCCACCAGTCGGGGCTTTATGGCAGAGGGGCCCGAAGGAAGCCTCTCCTCACTGCAAGACATAGGAAAGCCAAAAAACACATGAAGGACTCCCAGACTATGAGAAATAAGATTCATCACCTGCCCAATACAATCCCAACAGTGAGACATGGCGGTGGCCGCATCATGCTATGGGGGACAGGACGACTGGTTGTAATTGAAGGAAAGATGAATGCGGCCAAGTACAGAGATATCCTGGAAGAAAACCTCTCCCAGAGTGCTCCGGACCTCAGACTGGGCCGAAGGTTCCAACAAGACAATGACCCTAAGCACAAGCTAAAATAACAAAGGAACAACTCTGTGACCATTCCTGACTGGCTCAGCCACAGCCCGGACCTCAACCCAACTGACCATCTCTGGAGACCTGAAAATGGCTCCACCAACGTTCACCATCCAACCTGACGGAACTGGAGAGGATCTGCAAGGAAGAATGGCCGAGGATCCCCAAATCCAGATGTGAGAGACTTGTCGCATCATTCCCAAGAAGACTCCTGGCTGTACTAGCTCAGAAGGAAGGGGCGTCTACTCAATACTTCTTTAATAAATTTGCAAAAATATCTACATTTCTGGTTTTTTTCTGTCAAGATGGGGAGCTGAGTGTACATTACTGAGAAATAAAAGGAACTTTTTTGCTTTTAGCAAATGGCTGCAATGAACCAAAGAGTGAAAAATGTAAAGGGGTCTGAATACTTTCCATACCCACTGTATCTGATATAGTTAGCAGACAATTACCCTGCTCTGGGGTATATATATATTATATGTACACTTATATACCTCCCCACTTTACTGTTATATGTGTCAGTTGTCACTGTAGCTTTGGCATTCGTTTCTTAATCTAATAATAGTTTCTTCCCATCTCATCAAAAGTTTAAGCCCCTTCATACTCTCCAGCCTGTCCATGGAAAGAAGAAGAAGAAGAAGACATGTGCCAATGTACTAACCAGACAAGTCACAATGGAAAAGATGATTCTCCCGCTGGAAACTTAGTGTAAAGAAAGCGGCTTATACCAGAGATTATAAAGATGACATTGATAGAACCGTCTCACCTGCATGTGACTGATGAGCTAAGGAGCCTAGGAGGGTTACAGAGGTTATAGATATACAGTCATATGAAAAAGTTTGGGCACCCCTATTAATCTTAATCATTTTTAGTTCTAAATATTTGGGTGTTTGCAACAGCCATTTCAATTTGATATATCTAATAACTGATGGACACAGTAATATTTCAGGATTGAAATGAGGTTTATTGTACTAACAGAAAATGTGCAATATGCATTAAACCAAAATTTGACCGGTGCAAAATTTTGGGTACCCTTATCATTTTATTGATTTGAATACTCCTAACTACTTTTTACTGACTTACTGAAGCACAAAATTGGTTTTGTAACCTCACTGAGCTTTGAACTTCATAGCCAGGTGTATCCAATCATGAGAAAAGGTATTTAAGGTGGCCAATTGCAAGTTGTTCTCCTATTTGAATCTCCTCTGAAGAGTGGCATCATGGGCTCCTCAAAACAACTCTCAAATGATCTGAAAACAAAGATTGTTCAACATAGTTGTTCAGGGGAAGGATACAAATCATAGAGATTTATCAGTACATCCCTGGTGGTCTAGGGTAGTAAGGGATTTATCAGTACATCCCTGGTGGTCTAGGGTAGTAAGGGATTTATCAGTACATCCCTGGTGGTCTAGGGTAGTAAGGGATTCATCAGTACATCCCTAGTGGTCTAGGGTAGTAAGGGATTCATCAGTACATCCCTGGTGGTCTAGGGTAGTAAGGGATTTATCAGTACATCCCTGGTGGTCTAGGGTAGTAAGGGATTTATCAGTACATCCCTGGTGGTCTTGGGTAGTAAGGGATTTATCAGTACATCCCTGGTGGTCTAGGGTAGTAAGGGATTTATCAGTACATCCCTGGTGGTCTAGGGTAGTAAGGGATTTATCAGTACATCCCTGGTGGTCTAGGGTAGTAAGGGATTCATCAGTACATCCCTGGTGGTCTAGGGTAGTAAGGGATTCATCAGTACATCCCTGGTGTTCTAGGGTAGTAAGGGATTTATCAGTACATCCCTGGTGGTCTAGGGTAGTAAGGGATTTATCAGTACATCCCTGGTGGTCTAGGGTAGTAAGGGATTCAACGGAATTGATATAACTAACAAACAAGTGAATTACTTACATTTAGTGGGGATTTTTAGGTTACATCATACCGATCTATGCTGCAGCACAGCAGGGGTTAACAGCGTGACTGCCGCAGTCCCGGGCGCATTCAGAGATTGGCGCAGCTGAATTCCAGAAGTCGCTGTGTCCGATAATTCCGGCCGCTCAGGGCTCGAGTTACTTTAAAGGCCGGCAGCAAAACAGATCAATATGTCAGACAGAGCCAAGTCATTAATTACAGCCTATGGAGTGAGGGCAGGGGCCCCGGGGCCCCCGGGAGCTCATAGCCTGCTCCTTGTAATTAGGGAACTTGATGGAATTTGTAATGCACTTACTCTGTGGGGGGAGGGGCAGAGAGCGGCGTCACTACGGGGGATAAATCCGCATCTTGTTACAGGAAAATCAATGGTTTGAATTGCAGAGAAGCAAATGTTGTGGCGTGGGCCCCTGGGGGCCACTATGTCAATGACATATAGGGGAACATAGCATATAGATGCTGTAAGGAGAGCGACTTCTGCTGCTAGGACCCCGCAGCATCAGAGCCCGGTAATTGTCATCTTCCCAAATATCTGGCAAAACGTCTGGGAATTCATCACTCGGAGCAATGAGTATAACTCACGGCCCATACTGGCCGCAAAGAGAGAACTAAGGCTAGCACCAGGTAATAGAGGACTCATCTACCACTAGCCACCAGGGCCTGGACACCACTGACTACATAGTATTGAGGCTACCACCAAGTAATAGAGGACTCATCTACCACTAGCCACCAGGGCCTGGACACCACTGACTACATAGTATTGAGGCTACCACCAAGTAATAGAGGACTCATCTACCACTAGCCACCAGGGCCTGGACACCCCTGACCACAGGGAACTAAGGCCACTGCCAAGTAATAGAGGACTCATCTACCACTAACCACCAGGGCCTGGACACCCCTGACCACAGGGAACTGAGGCCACTGCCAAGTAATAGAGGACTCATCTACCACTAGCCACCAGGGCCTGGACACCACTGACTACAGGGAACTGAGGCCACTGCCAAGTAATAGAGGACTCATCTACCACTAACCACCAGGGCCTGGACACCACTGACTACATAGTATTGAGGCTACCACCAAGTATTAGAGGACTCATCTACCACTAACCACCAGGGCCTGGACACCACTGACCACAGGGAACTAAGGCCACTGCCAAGTAATAGAGGACTCATCTACCACTAACCACCAGGGCCTGGACACTAGTGACCACAGGGAACTGAGGCTAATACCAAATAATAGAGGACTTATCTACCACTAACCACCAGGGACTGGACACCGCTGACTAGATAATATTGAGGCTACCACCAAGTAATAGAGGACTTATCTACCACTAACCATCAGGAACTGGACACTAGTGACCACAGGGAACTAAGGCCACTGTCAAGTAATAGAGGACTCAACTACCACTAACCACCAGGGACTGGACACTAGTGACCACAGGGAACTAAGGCTACCACCAAGAAATAGAGGACTCATTTATCACTAGCCACCAGGGACTGTACATCGCTGACCACAGGTAACTAAGGCTATCACCAAGTAATAGAGAATTCATCTACCACTAGCCACCAGTGCTTGGACACCACTGACCACAAGGAACTGAGGCTAATACCAAATAATAGATGGTTCATCAACCACTAACTATCAGGGCCTGGACACCACTGACTATATAGTATTGAGGCTACTACCAAGTAATAGAGGGTTCATCTACCACTAACCACCAGGAACTGGACACTAGTGATCACAAGGAACTAAGGCCACTGCCAAGTATTAGAGGACTCATCTACCACTAACCACCAGGGACTGGACACCACTGACCACAGGGAACTGAGACTACTATCAAATAATAGAGGGTTCATCTACCTGAATATCCCGACCACTGGGGAATGGAGGCTAATACTACGTAATAGCGGATTCAACTACCACTAACCACCAGGACCTGAATACCCCGACCACTGGGGAATGAGGCTGCATAGTCCAGAAGTGAAAGCTGACCACGGGACATTCTAGAGGTCGTCACCCTGGAATAGCCTGCTATCACTGACCACCCGGCCATACAAGATTTCTCTCCAGTAATCCTGACTGAGGACAAGACACAAAACCTCCTGATATTACATAACAGTAACAACAAGTATCAAAAAGTCAGATAAGAAACAAAAAGAAATCGTCTCCTTATTTATCTGCTGTTTGCTTCTTATTAGTTTTCTCTGCCTGGATCCAATATAAACCTTGTCAGCGTCAGAGTGACAGATGGGCGGCGAGCGCTGACACCGGCCCCAAGA
The DNA here is from genome assembly GCA_947044405.1 of Leptodactylus fallax. Taxonomy (NCBI): domain Eukaryota; kingdom Metazoa; phylum Chordata; class Amphibia; order Anura; family Leptodactylidae; genus Leptodactylus; species Leptodactylus fallax. The sequence continues at coordinate 142,187 of CAMRHE010001147.1, forward strand.
TGGATTCCGCCTTCTAGGCTGTAGTGAAGAAGTTGTCGCTTTGTCGGTGAGGGGCGAGAGATTAGTCTTCCCAGTGTAATAAATCACGCCGGCGGCAGGATGGAGCGATCCCTCAGAAGATGTGGCCATAAAACATCCACAGAACGGATACGAGGGCGGCGGAGAATTGTGCGGCTTTAATTGTCATTACCAGTGGCTGAGAAATATCAATCTCACCTTGTGCGGGACCCTAACACGCTCTGTAGGGGCCGTCACCCAGCTTTCCGCAAACCTGAGATAGCATGTGACCTCCCAACCACCAGAGGTCCAAAAGAGAGAGAAAATCTGTGGTGTGCGGAGCGCACAGCGGTAAATGTGTACCTCTAACCCCCTTGGGCCCCACCCAATATAAAGCCCCTTTAGTGGCCCCAATAGGGTATAATGTCCCCTTCTTGTGGCCCTCACACTGTAACGCCCCCTTCGTGCGGCCCCCACACTATAATGCTCACTCATTGTGGTACCCACACTATAATCCCCCTTATTGTGGTGCCCACACTATAATCCCCCTTATTGTGGTGCCCACTCTTTATAGTACCCCTTTCTTGTGGCTCCCACACTATAAAGTTTCCTCATTGTGGTCTCCACACGCTATAATACTCCCTTTTTGTGGCCCCCACACTATAATGCTCACTTATTGTGGTGCCCATACTATAATCCCCCTTATTGTGGCCCTCCCAGTAAAATTCCCCCTATTTTGTGGTCCCAAGTTAAATTGCACTAAGGAAACAAAATTCCCACCCAGTGCACTCTGGTCTCTGCAGGTGTAATGTATTCCCCATATTAACAGTATAGCATAACTTTGTGTCAGTCTTCACTGTCTAGTGTCACATTCTATTCATGGAACTTTTTTAAATACATTTTTCCATAAAGGTACTAACTGAGATGATGGGGGTTATCACCTATGGAGACGTAGATAGCGGTTCGGCTGTCCCATTCTAGAGTGCCCTCTAGTGGTGACATTGATATCTGCAGCACATGGCTGCTGGGATTACACGCAGGCAGGTAGCTGGCACAGGGCATGCTTGGAGTTGTAGTATCACCACAGGTTTGCGCCCTCTACAGGCCATAAGAAGTGACAACGCGGCTTTTCTTCATATACTTTATTACCAGGCTGCACAATCACAATATAATACAGGATCCATTTATTAACACATTCCCTGCCATTCTGGAATCTATTTACACACGCCTTGTGATTGGACGGCGGACTTCAGAAGTGATAAATGGGTGTGATAATTTATGCAAAACATCATGATTATTCACATTGCGTTATACTCATGTTCCGGGGATTGTATGTTAAGAGGGTCTGCGAGTTAGTGGTGCTGTGCACCCGCCACATGGACTCTTGGGGTGCCCTGAGGTGTGAGGGGCGCACATAGTGTCAATGTAAATCTCTGATCCCTCTCCCCCATCTGAGCAATTCCTTCAAAGGAGCGGCTGGTCAGGTGATGCGTCCTGGCTGCAGACACTAGACCGTCATGTTACTTACGTCTAATTTACTGAATTTTCTCCTGATCAGGATCTGATTTTTAGCTAATCCAGCAGAAGTGTGAATGCAGCTGTGGATGTGACTGGAGTATAAGACATGATATGGCCTAGATAGAGGGAGTCCTCTGAGGTGTCACCGCCCTTCTTATGAACAGAGCGGCTGCTACAATGTATCTCAGCAGGTGAATTAGACGGGAGATGTTTGTGGAGTTCATTATCATGAGATGTTTCCGGAATAACCTGAGTCGTCTCCTTGTTCTTATAGACGTTACTTGACCCTCACTCACCCCTCAGAAGGAGGAGCCGCTTTCACTCAACCGTTTCTTCCTTTTAGATTTGTTCCGTTTTTTTATACAGACCACAATCCCGACAACTGCACAACCCAGAGCCACACCACCGATGGAAGCCACAATCACCGACCACATGGGCACCTGATCACTGTCGTCTTTTACTGGGTCCTCGACCTCTGGCTCATCGACCTCTGGGGGTCTACTGTTCTTCATGGTGAAAAGGAACGGCTGATCCTGAGAGAGAGAGAAAACATGTAAATCATGTTACATACATTACATTACTTATCCTGTACTGATCCTGAGTTACATCCTGTATTATACTCCAGAGCTGCGCTCACTATTCTGCTGGTACAGTCACTGTGTACATACATTACATTACTTATCCTGTACTGATCCTGAGTTACATCCTGTATTATACTCCAGAGCTGCGCTCACTATTCTGCTGGTGCAGTCACTGTGTACATACATTACATTACTTATCCTGTACTGATCCTGAGTTACATCCTGTATTATACTCCAGAGCTGCGCTCACTATTCTGCTGGTACAGTCACTGTGTACATACATTACATTACTTATCCTGTACTGATCCTGAGTTACATCCTGTATTATACTCCAGAGCTGCGCTCACTATTCTGCTGGTGCAGTCACTGTGTACATACATTACATTACTTATCCTGTACTGATCCTGAGTTATATCCTGTATTATACTCCAGAGCTGCGCTCACTATTCTGCTGGTACAGTCACTGTGTACATACATTACATTACTTATTTATCCTGTACTGATCCTGAGTTACATCCTGTATTATACACCAGAGCTGCACTCACTATTCTGCTGGTGCAGTCACTGTGTATATACATTACATTATTTATCCTGTATTGATCCTGAGTTACATCCTGTATTATACTCCAGAGCTGCGCTCACTATTCTGCCGGTGCAGTCACTGTGTACATACATTACATTACTTATCCTGTACTGATCCTGAGTTACATCCTGTATTATACTCCAGAGCTGCGCTCACTATTCTGCTGGTGCAGTCACTGTGTACATACATTACATTACTTATCCTGTACTGATCCTGAGTTACATCCTGTATTATACTCCAGAGCTGCGCTCACTATTCTGCCGGTGCAGTCACTGTGTACATACATTACATTACTTATCCTGTACTGATCCTGAGTTACATCCTGCATTATACTCCAGCAGCTCGCTCACTATTCTGCTGGTGCAGTCACTGTGTACATACATTACATTACTTATCCTGTACTGATCCTGAGTTACATCCTGTATTATACCCCAGAGCTGCGCTCACTATTCTGCTGGTACAGTCACTGTGTACATACATTACATTACTTATCCTGTACTGATCCTGAGTTACATCCTGTATTATACCACAGAGCTGCGCTCACTATTCTGCTGGTACAGTCACTGTGTACATACATTACTTATCCTGTACTGATCCTGAGTTACATCCTGTATTATACTCCAGAGCTGCACTCACTATTCTGCTGGTGCAGTCACTGTGTACATACATTACATTACTTATCCTGTATTATACTCCAGAGCTGCGCTCACTATTCTGCTGGTGCAGTCACTGTGTACATACATTACATTACTTATCCTGTACTGATCCTGAGTTACATCCTGTATTATACTCCAGAGCTGCACTCACTATTCTGCTGGTGCAGTCACTGTGTACATACATTACATTACTTATCCTGTACTGATCCTGAGTTACATCCTGTATTATACTCCAGAGCTGTGCTCACTATTCTGCTGGTACAGTCACTGTGTACATACATTACATTACTTATCCTGTACTGATCCTGAGTTACATCCTGTATTATACTCCAGAGCTGCGCTCACTATTCTGCTGGTGCAGTTACTGTGTACATACATTACATTACTTATCCTGTACTGATCCTGAGTTACATCCTGTATTATACTCCAGAGCTGCGCTCACTATTCTGCTGGTGCAGTCACTGTGTACATACATTACATTACTTATCCTGTACTGATCCTGAGTTACATCCTGTATTATACTCCAGAGCTGCGCTCACTATTCTGCTGGTGCAGTCACTGTGTACATACATTACATTACTTATCCTGTACTGATCCTGAGTTACATCCTGTATTATACTCCAGAGCTGCGCTCACTATTCTGCTGGTGGAGTCTAAATTAATTCTAATCATTATATGGAAGAGTTCTGCAACTTTCTGCAACATATTTTGAGTTTCACTTGTTCACAATCTCTGCTTGCTGTCAGTCAGTTTGTCTTAGGCATGCCCAGCTGAAACAGGTGTATGACTCTTTACATGACAGCGCTCTGATGCATTGTAACAAGACATCCACCTGTATAAGTGGGACTCCAATTCTGGATATAATGATTCTACTCAATGTCAGCAAGCAGAGAGCTTCAACATTGTGAAGGAAACTGTCAGTGAGTCACATGACCTGCACCTCGCTCAGTATCCCCTGTGATTGTTCTTACATTGGAGGGACAGTTCAGCTTTAAGCGGCTGTGGGTGAAGTTGTTGTAGCTCATCTTTTGGCCAACAGGCTGTATCTGTAGATAAAACACAGACAGGGAGGATTCAGCACACAAAGTATAAAGATTGTCATAGAGTGTGTATAATAAGTAAGATATAGAGAGATAGATAGATAGATAGATAGATAGATATGAGATAGATAGATAGATATGAGATAGATAGATAGATAGATGGATAGATAGATAGATAGATAGGTATGAGATAGATATGAGATAGATAGATAGGAGATAGATAGATAGATATGAGATAGATAGATATGAGATAGATAGATATGAGATAGATAGATAGATAGATAGATAGATAGATAGATAGATATGAGATAGATAGATAGATAGATAGATATGAGATAGATAGATAGATAGATAGATAGATATGAGATAGATAGATAGATATGAGATAGATAGATAGATAGATAGATAGATAGATAGATAGTGATATGAGATAGATATGAGATAGATAGATAGATAGATATGAGATAGATAGATATGAGATAGATAGATAGATAGATAGATAGATAGATAGATAGATAGATATGAGATAGATAGATAGATAGATAGATATGAGATAGATAGATAGATAGGAGATAGATAGATAGATAGATAGATATGAGATAGATAGATAGATAGATAGATATGAGATAGATAGATAGATAGATAGATATGAGATAGATAGATAGATAGATAGATAGATAGGAGATAGATAGATAGATATGAGATAGATATGAGATAGATAGATAGATATGAGATAGATAGATAGATAGATATGAGATAGATAGATATGAGATAGATAGATAGAAGATAGATAGATAGATAGATGATAGATAGATAGATAGATAGATAGATAGATATGAGATAGATAGATAGATAGATAGATAGATATGAGATAGATAGATAGATAGATAGATATGAGATAGATAGATAGATAGATAGATAGATAGGAGATAGATAGATAGATATGAGATAGATAGATAGATAGATAGATAGATAGATATGAGATAGATAGATAGATAGATGCAGATAGATAGATAGATAGACAGATATGAGATAGATATGAGATAGATAGATAGATAGATATGAGATAGATAGATAGATAGATAGGAGATAGATAGATAGATAGATATGAGATAGATAGATAGATATGAGATAGATAGATAGATAGATATGAGATAGATAGATATGAGATAGATAGAAGATAGATAGATAGATAGATATAAGATAGATAGATAGATAGATATGAGATAGATATGAGATAGATAGATAGATATGAGATAGATAGATAGATAGATAGATAGATAGGAGATAGATAGATAGATAGATAGATAGATAGATATGAGATAGATATTGAGATAGATAGATAGATAGATAGATATGAGATAGATATGAGATAGATAGATAGATAGATAGGAGTAGATAGATAGATAGATAGATAGATAGATAGATAGATAGATAGATAGATATGAGATAGATATGAGATAGATAGATAGATATGAGATAGATAGATAGATAGATAGATAGATATGAGATAGATATGAGATAGATAGATAGATAGATAGATAGATAGATATGAGATAGATATGAGATAGATAGATAGGAGATAGATAGATAGATATGAGATAGATATGAGATAGATATGAGATAGATATGAGATAGTAGTGATAGATAGGAGATAGATAGATAGATAGATAGATATGAGATAGATATGAGATAGATAGATAGGAGATAGATAGATAGATATGAGATAGATATTAGATAGATATGAGATAGATAGATAGATAGATAGATAAGGAGATAGATAGATAGATAGATATGAGATAGATATGAGATAGATAGATAGATATGAGATAGATAGATAGATAGATAGATAGATAGATAGATATGAGATAGATAGATAGATATGAGATAGATAGATAGATAGATAGATAGATATGAGATAGATAGATAGATAGATAGATAGATAGATATGAGATAGATAGATAGATAGATAGATAGATAGATAGATAGATAGATACAGTATTATAGAATCCTGCATGGCCAAGATTATGTAAGGGAAACCCCAACCTGAAAAGCATCTGTGTCATAATTCATGTTTTATAACCATCTGTGTACCGGAGTATGGTCAGGAGACCCATCTATGACATTGCACATGCGCACAGATAATGTTCATAACTGCTCCAAATTACATTGCGGTTTTGGAAATTGCAGCATGTCAGCTATATCTACAGAAACGCCGGCGGTTTCCCTATAGGTGTAATGGAAGCCGAAAGTCTGCAGAGGAAACCTGTACGGACCGTCTGTGAAAAGCTCTGCAGGAAAAACTACAATACATTGCCAGTGCGGTTTTTCTCACGGAGCTTTTTTGCTACAGGACACTATGTTGGGCTTAGCCTTAAGGTCACTTTCAGGGTCATATGTGATTGTGCGGCCAAGGGGTTGTTTTGAATCCCTAACAGCGCCCCCTACTGCTGCTCTTACCATGTTATTCCACAGGGCGATCGCCATCTCAGCGTGTCCTCTCTCAGAGAAATGGAAGCAGTCTACAGCGAAGAAGGCCAGGTCTGGGTTCCCGTCCTGTGGTAAAGAGTCATATCTTAATGTGCTCTTCACTACTGCTCCAACATTACACCAGAACTCTACACTACTGCTCCAGCATTACACAAGAGCTCTACACTACTGCTCCAGCATTACACCAGAGCTCTACACTACTGCTCCAGCATTACACCAGAGCTCTACACTACTGCTCCAGCATTACACCAGAGCTCTAAACTACTGCTCCAGCATTACATCAGAGCTCTACACTACTGCTCCAGCATTACACCAGAGCTCTACACTAGTGCTCCAGCATTACACCAGAGCTCTACACTACTGCTCCAGCATTACACCAGAGCTCTACACTACTGCTCCAGCATTACACCAGAGCACTACACTAGTGCTCCAGCATTACACCAGAGCTCTACACTACTGCTCCAGCATTACACCAGAGCTCTACACTACTGCTCCAGCATTACACCAGAGCTCTACATTACTGCTCCAGCATTACACCAGAGCTCTACACTACTGCTCCAGCATTACACCAGAGCTCTACACTACTGCTCCAGCATTACACCAGAGCTCTACACTACTGCTCCAGCATTACACCAGAGCTCTACACTACTGCTCCAGCATACACCAGAGCTCTACACTACTGCTCAGCATTACACCAGAGCTCTACACTACTGCTCCAGCATTACACCAGAGCTCTACACTACTGCTCCAGCATTACACCAGAGCTCTACACTACTGCTCCAGCATTACACCAGAGCTCTACACTACTGCTCCAGCATTACACCAGAGCTCTACACTACTGCTCCAGCATTACACCAGAGCTCTACACTACTGCTCCAGCATTACACCAGAGCTCTACACTACTGCTCCAGCATTACACCAGAGCTCTACACTACTGCTCCAGCATTACACCAGAGCTCTACACTACTGCTCCAGCATTACACCAGAGCTCTACACTACTGCTCCAGCATTACACCAGAGCTCTACACTACTGCTCCAGCATTACACCAGAGCTCTACACTACTGCTCCAGCATTACACCAGAGCTCTACACTACTGCTCCAGCATTACACCAGAGCTCTACACTACTGCTCCAGCATTACACCAGAGCTCTACACTACTGCTCCAGCATTACACCAGAGCTCTACACTACTGCTCCAGCATTACACCAGAGCTCTACACTACTGCTCCAGCATTACACTCAAGATTACACAGAGCTCTACACTACTGCTCCAGCATTACACCAGAGCTCTACACTACTGCTCCAGCATTACACCAGAGCTCTACACTACTGCTCCAGCATTACACCAGAGCTCTACACTACTGCTCCAGCATTACACCAGAGCTCTACACTACTGCTCCAGCATTACACCAGAGCTCTACACTACTGCTCCAGCATTACACCAGAGCTCTACACTACTGCTCCAGCATTACACCAGAGCTCTACACTACTGCTCCAGCATTACACCAGAGCTCTACACTACTGCTCCAGCATTACACCAGAGCTCTACACTACTGCTCCAGCATTACACCAGAGCTCTACACTACTGCTCCAGCATTACACCAGAGCTCTACACTACTGCTCCAGCATTACACCAGAGCTCTACACTACTGCTCCAGCATTACACCAGAGCTCTACACTACTGCTCCAGCATTACACCAGAGCTCTACACTACTGCTCCAGCATTACACCAGAGCTCTACACTACTGCTCCAGCATTACACCAGAGCTCTACACTACTGCTCCAGCATTACACCAGAGCTCTACACTACTGCTCCAGCATTACACCAGAGCTCTACACTACTGCTCCAGCATTACACCAGAGCTCTACACTACTGCTCCAGCATTACACCAGAGCTCTACACTACTGCTCCAGCATTACACCAGAGCTCTACACTACTGCTCCAGCATTACACCAGAGCTCTACACTACTGCTCCAGCATTACACCAGAGCTCTACACTACTGCTCCAGCATTACACCAGAGCTCTACACTACTGCTCCAGCATTACACCAGAGCTCTACACTACTGCTCCAGCATTACACCAGAGCTCTACACTACTGCTCCAGCATTACACCAGAGCTCTACACTACTGCTCCAGCATTACACCAGAGCTCTACACTACTGCTCCAGCATTACACCAGAGCTCTACACTACTGCTCCAGCATTACACCAGAGCTCTACACTACTGCTCCAGCATTACACCAGAGCTCTACACTACTGCTCCAGCATTACACCAGAGCTCTACACTACTGCTCCAGCATTACACCAGAGCTCTACACTACTGCTCCAGCATTACACCAGAGCTCTACACTACTGCTCCAGCATTACACCAGAGCTCTACACTACTGCTCCAGCATTACACCAGAGCTCTACACTACTGCTCCAGCATTACACCAGAGCTCTACACTACTGCTCCAGCATTACACCAGAGCTCTACACTACTGCTCCAGCATTACACCAGAGCTCTACACTACTGCTCCAGCATTACACCAGAGCTCTACACTACTGCTCCAGCATTACACCAGAGCTCTACACTACTGCTCCAGCATTACACCAGAGCTCTACACTACTGCTCCAGCATTACACCAGAGCTCTACACTACTGCTCCAGCATTACACCAGAGCTCTACACTACTGCTCCAGCATTACACCAGAGCTCTACACTACTGCTCCAGCATTACACCAGAGCTCTACACTACTGCTCCAGCATTACACCAGAGCTCTACACTACTGCTCCAGCATTACACCAGAGCTCTACACTACTGCTCCAGCATTACACCAGAGCTCTACACTACTGCTCCAGCATTACACCAGAGCTCTACACTACTGCTCCAGCATTACACCAGAGCTCTACACTACTGCTCCAGCATTACACCAGAGCTCTACACTACTGCTCCAGCATTACACCAGAGCTCTACACTACTGCTCCAGCATTACACCAGAGCTCTACACTACTGCTCCAGCATTACACCAGAGCTCTACACTACTGCTCCAGCATTACACCAGAGCTCTACACTACTGCTCCAGCATTACACCAGAGCTCTACACTACTGCTCCAGCATTACACCAGAGCTCTACACTACTGCTCCAGCATTACACCAGAGCTCTACACTACTGCTCCAGCATTACACCAGAGCTCTACACTACTGCTCCAGCATTACACCAGAGCTCTACACTACTGCTCCAGCATTACACCAGAGCTCTACACTACTGCTCCAGCATTACACCAGAGCTCTACACTACTGCTCCAGCATTACACCAGAGCTCTACACTACTGCTCCAGCATTACACCAGAGCTCTACACTACTGCTCCAGCATTACACCAGAGCTCTACACTACTGCTCCAGCATTACACCAGAGCTCTACACTACTGCTCCAGCATTACACCAGAGCTCTACACTACTGCTCCAGCATTACACCAGAGCTCTACACTACTGCTCCAGCATTACACCAGAGCTCTACACTACTGCTCCAGCATTACACCAGAGCTCTACACTACTGCTCCAGCATTACACCAGAGCTCTACACTACTGCTCCAGCATTACACCAGAGCTCTACACTACTGCTCCAGCATTACACCAGAGCTCTACACTACTGCTCCAGCATTACACCAGAGCTCTACACTACTGCTCCAGCATTACACCAGAGCTCTACACTACTGCTCCAGCATTACACCAGAGCTCTACACTACTGCTCCAGCATTACACCAGAGCTCTACACTACTGCTCCAGCATTACACCAGAGCTCTACACTACTGCTCCAGCATTACACCAGAGCTCTACACTACTGCTCCAGCATTACACCAGAGCTCTACACTACTGCTCCAGCATTACACCAGAGCTCTACACTACTGCTCCAGCATTACACCAGAGCTCTACACTACTGCTCCAGCATTACACCAGAGCTCTACACTACTGCTCCAGCATTACACCAGAGCTCTACACTACTGCTCCAGCATTACACCAGAGCTCTACACTACTGCTCCAGCATTACACCAGAGCTCTACACTACTGCTCCAGCATTACACCAGAGCTCTACACTACTGCTCCAGCATTACACCAGAGCTCTACACTACTGCTCCAGCATTACACCAGAGCTCTACACTACTGCTCCAGCATTACACCAGAGCTCTACACTACTGCTCCAGCATTACACCAGAGCTCTACACTACTGCTCCAGCATTACACCAGAGCTCTACACTACTGCTCCAGCATTACACCAGAGCTCTACACTACTGCTCCAGCATTACACCAGAGCTCTACACTACTGCTCCAGCATTACACCAGAGCTCTACACTACTGCTCCAGCATTACACCAGAGCTCTACACTACTGCTCCAGCATTACACCAGAGCTCCAGCTACACTACTGCTCCAGCATTACACCAGAGCTCTACACTACTGCTCCAGCATTACACCAGAGCTCTACACTACTGCTCCAGCATTACACCAGAGCTCTACACTACTGCTCCAGCATTACACCAGAGCTCTACACTACTGCTCCAGCATTACACCAGAGCTCTACACTACTGCTCCAGCATTACACCAGAGCTCTACACTACTGCTCCAGCATTACACCAGAGCTCTACACTACTGCTCCAGCATTACACCAGAGCTCTACACTACTGCTCCAGCATTACACCAGAGCTCTACACTACTGCTCCAGCATTACACCAGAGCTCTACACTACTGCTCCAGCATTACACCAGAGCTCTACACTACTGCTCCAGCATTACACCAGAGCTCTACACTACTGCTCCAGCATTACACCAGAGCTCTACACTACTGCTCCAGCATTACACCAGAGCTCTACACTACTGCTCCAGCATTACACCAGAGCTCTACACTACTGCTCCAGCATTACACCAGAGCTCTACACTACTGCTCCAGCATTACACCAGAGCTCTACACTACTGCTCCAGCATTACACCAGAGCTCTACACTACTGCTCCAGCATTACACCAGAGCTCTACACTACTGCTCCAGCATTACACCAGAGCTCTACACTACTGCTCCAGCATTACACCAGAGCTCTACACTACTGCTCCAGCATTACACCAGAGCTCTACACTACTGCTCCAGCATTACACCAGAGCTCTACACTACTGCTCCAGCATTACACCAGAGCTCTACACTACTGCTCCAGCATTACACCAGAGCTCTACACTACTGCTCCAGCATTACACCAGAGCTCTACACTACTGCTCCAGCATTACACCAGAGCTCTACACTACTGCTCCAGCATTACACCAGAGCTCTACACTACTGCTCCAGCATTACACCAGAGCTCTACACTACTGCTCCAGCATTACACCAGAGCTCTACACTACTGCTCCAGCATTACACCAGAGCTCTACACTACTGCTCCAGCATTACACCAGAGCTCTACACTACTGCTCCAGCATTACACCAGAGCTCTACACTACTGCTCCAGCATTACACCAGAGCTCTACACTACTGCTCCAGCATTACACCAGAGCTCTACACTACTGCTCCAGCATTACACCAGAGCTCTACACTACTGCTCCAGCATTACACCAGAGCTCTACACTACTGCTCCAGCATTACACCAGAGCTCTACACTACTGCTCCAGCATTACACCAGAGCTCTACACTACTGCTCCAGCATTACACCAGAGCTCTACACTACTGCTCCAGCATTACACCAGAGCTCTACACTACTGCTCCAGCATTACACCAGAGCTCTACACTACTGCTCCAGCATTACACCAGAGCTCTACACTACTGCTCCAGCATTACACCAGAGCTCTACACTACTGCTCCAGCATTACACCAGAGCTCTACACTACTGCTCCACGCATTACACTAGTGCTCCAGCATTACAACACACTGCTCCAGCATTACACCAGAGCTCTACACTACTGCTCCAGCATTACACCAGAGCTCTACACTACTGCTCCAGCATTACACCAGAGCTCTACACTACTGCTCCAGCATTACACCAGAGCTCTACACTACCCAGCAACACCAGCTCCAGCATTACACCAGAGCTCTACACTACTGCTCCAGCATTACACCAGAGCTCTACACTACTGCTCCAGCATTACACCAGAGCTCTACACTACTGCTCCAGCATTACACCAGAGCTCTACACTACTGCTCCAGCATTACACCAGAGCTCTACACTACTGCTCCAGCATTACACCAGAGCTCTACACTACTGCTCCAGCATTACACCAGAGCTCTACACTACTGCTCCAGCATTACACCAGAGCTCTACACTACTGCTCCAGCATTACAACAGAGCTCTACACTACTGCTCCAGCATTACACCAGAGCTCTACACTACTGCTCCAGCATTACACCAGAGCTCTACACTACTGCTCCAGCATTACACCAGAGCTCTACACTACTGCTCCAGCATTACACCAGAGCTCTACACTACTGCTCCAGCATTACACCAGAGCTCTACACTACTGCTCCAGCATTACACCAGAGCTCTACACTACTGCTCCAGCATTACACCAGAGCTCTACACTACTGCTCCAGCATTACACCAGAGCTCTACACTACTGCTCCAGCATTACACCAGAGCTCTACACTACTGCTCCAGCATTACACCAGAGCTCTACACTACTGCTCCAGCATTACACCAGAGCTCTACACTACTGCTCCAGCATTACACCAGAGCTCTACACTACTGCTCCAGCATTACACCAGAGCTCTACACTACTGCTCCAGCATTACACCAGAGCTCTACACTACTGCTCCAGCATTACACCAGAGCTCTACACTACTGCTCCAGCATTACACCAGAGCTCTACACTACTGCTCCAGCATTACACCAGAGCTTTACATTAGTCTCAGCATTACACCAGAGCTCTACACTACTGCTCCAGCATTACACCAGAGCTCTACACTACTGCTCCAGCATTACACCAGAGCTCTACACTACTGCTCCAGCATTACACCAGAGCTCTACACTACTGCTCCAGCATTACACCAGAGCTCTACACTACTGCTCCAGCATTACACCAGAGCTCTACACTACTGCTCCAGCATTACACCAGAGCTCTACACTACTGCTCCAGCATTACACCAGAGCTCTACACTACTGCTCCAGCATTACACCAGAGCTCTACACTACTGCTCCAGCATTACACCAGAGCTCTACACTACTGCTCCAGCATTACACCAGAGCTCTACACTACTGCTCCAGCATTACACCAGAGCTCTACACTACTGCTCCAGCATTACACCAGAGCTCTACACTACTGCTCCAGCATTACACCAGAGCTCTACACTACTGCTCCAGCATTACACCAGAGCTCTACACTACTGCTCCAGCATTACACCAGAGCTCTACACTACTGCTCCAACATTACACCAGAGCTCTACACTACTGCTCCAGCATTACACCAGAGCTCTACACTACTGCTCCAGCATTACACCAGAGCTCTACACTACTGCTCCAGCATTACACCAGAGCTCTACACTACTGCTCCAGCATTACACCAGAGCTCTACACTACTGCTCCAGCATTACACCAGAGCTCTACACTACTGCTCCAGCATTACACCAGAGCTCTACACTACTGCTCCAGCATTACACCAGAGCTCTACACTACTGCTCCACGCATTACACCAGAGCTCTACACTACTGCTCCAGCATTACACCAGAGCTCTACACTACTGCTCCAGCATTACACCAGAGCTCTACACTACTGCTCCAGCATTACACCAGAGCTCTACACTACTGCTCCAGCATTACACCAGAGCTCTACACTACTGCTCCAGCATTACACCAGAGCTCTACACTACTGCTCCAGCATTACACCAGAGCTCTACACTACTGCTCCAGCATTACACCAGAGCTCTACACTACTGCTCCAGCATTACACCAGAGCTCTACACTACTGCTCCAGCATTACACCAGAGCTCTACACTACTGCTCCAGCATTACACCAGAGCTCTACACTACTGCTCCAGCATTACACCAGAGCTCTACACTACTGCTCCAGCATTACACCAGAGCTCTACACTACTGCTCCAGCATTACACCAGAGCTCTACACTACTGCTCCAGCATTACACCAGAGCTCTACACTACTGCTCCAGCATTACACCAGAGCTCTACACTACTGCTCCAGCATTACACCAGAGCTCTACACTACTGCTCCAGCATTACACCAGAGCTCTACACTACTGCTCCAGCATTACACCAGAGCTCTACACTACTGCTCCAGCATTACACCAGAGCTCTACACTATGCTGCTCCAGCATTACACCAGAGCTCTACACTACTGCTCCAGCATTACACCAGAGCTCTACACTACTGCTCCAGCATTACACCAGAGCTCTACACTACTGCTCCAGCATTACACCAGAGCTCTACACTACTGCTCCAGCATTACACCAGAGCTCTACACTACTGCTCCAGCATTACACCAGAGCTCTACACTACTGCTCCAGCATTACACCAGAGCTCTACACTACTGCTCCAGCATTACACCAGAGCTCTACACTACTGCTCCAGCATTACACCAGAGCTCTACACTACTGCTCCAGCATTACACCAGAGCTCTACACTACTGCTCCAGCATTACACCAGAGCTCTACACTACTGCTCCAGCATTACACCAGAGCTCTACACTACTGCTCCAGCATTACACCAGAGCTCTACACTACTGCTCCAGCATTACACCAGAGCTCTACACTACTGCTCCAGCATTACACCAGAGCTCTACACTACTGCTCCAGCATTACACCAGAGCTCTACACTACTGCTCCAGCATTACACCAGAGCTCTACACTACTGCTCAGCATTACACCAGAGCTCTACACTACTGCTCCAGCATTACACCAGAGCTCTACACTACTGCTCCAGCATTACACCAGAGCTCTACACTACTGCTCCAGCATTACACCAGAGCTCTACACTACTGCTCCAGCATTACACCAGAGCTCTACACTACTGCTCCAGCATTACACCAGAGCTCTACACTACTGCTCCAGCATTACACCAGAGCTCTACACTACTGCTCCAGCATTACACCAGAGCTCTACACTACTGCTCCAGCATTACACCAGAGCTCTACACTACTGCTCCAGCATTACACCAGAGCTCTACACTACTGCTCCAGCATTACACCAGAGCTCTACACTACTGCTCCAGCATTACACCAGAGCTCTACACTACTGCTCCAGCATTACACCAGAGCTCTACACTACTGCTCCAGCATTACACCAGAGCTCTACACTACTGCTCCAGCATTACACCAGAGCTCTACACTACTGCTCCAGCATTACACCAGAGCTCTACACTACTGCTCCAGCATTACACCAGAGCTCTACACTACTGCTCCAGCATTACACCAGAGCTCTACACTACTGCTCCAGCATTACACCAGAGCTCTACACTACTGCTCCAGCATTACACCAGAGCTCTACACTACTGCTCCAGCATTACACCAGAGCTCTACACTACTGCTCCAGCATTACACCAGAGCTCTACACTACTGCTCCAGCATTACACCAGAGCTCTACACTACTGCTCCAGCATTACACCAGAGCTCTACACTACTGCTCCAGCATTACACCAGAGCTCTACACTACTGCTCCAGCATTACACCAGAGCTCTACACTACTGCTCCAGCATTACACCAGAGCTCTACACTACTGCTCCAGCATTACACCAGAGCTCTACACTACTGCTCCAGCATTACACCAGAGCTCTACACTACTGCTCCAGCATTACACCAGAGCTCTACACTACTGCTCCAGCATTACACCAGAGCTCTACACTACTGCTCCAGCATTACACCAGAGCTCTACACTACTGCTCCAGCATTACACCAGAGCTCTACACTACTGCTCCAGCATTACACCAGAGCTCTACACTACTGCTCCAGCATTACACCAGAGCTCTACACTACTGCTCCAGCATTACACCAGAGCTCTACACTACTGCTCCAGACATTACACCAGAGCTCTACACTACTGCTCCAGCATTACACCAGAGCTCTACACTACTGCTCCAGCATTACACCAGAGCTCTACACTACTGCTCCAGCATTACACCAGAGCTCTACACTACTGCTCCAGCATTACACCAGAGCTCTACACTACTGCTCCAGCATTACACCAGAGCTCTACACTACTGCTCCAGCATTACACCAGAGCTCTACACTAGTGCTCCAGCATTACACCAGAGCTCTACACTACTGCTCCAGCATTACACCAGAGCTCTACACTACTGCTCCAGCATTACACCAGAGCTCTACACTACTGCTCCAGCATTACACCAGAGCTCTACACTACTGCTCCAGCATTACACCAGAGCTCTACACTACTGCTCCAGCATTACACCAGAGCTCTACACTACTGCTCCAGCATTACACCAGAGCTCTACACTACTGCTCCAGCATTACACCAGAGCTCTACACTACTGCTCCAACATTACACCAGAGCTCTACACTACTGCTCCAACATTACACCAGAGCTCTACACTACTGCTCCAGCATTACACCAGAGCTCTACACTACTGCTCCAGCATTACACCAGAGCTCTACACTAGTGCTCCAGCATTACACCAGAGCTCTAACTACTGCTCCAGCATTACACCAGAGCTCTACACTACTGCTCCAGCATTACACCAGAGCTCTACACTACTGCTCCAGCATTACACCAGAGCTCTACACTACTGCTCCAGCATTACACCAGAGCTCTACACTACTGCTCCAGCATTACACCAGAGCTCTACACTACTGCTCCAGCATTACACCAGAGCTCTACACTACTGCTCCAGCATTACACCAGAGCTCTACACTACTGCTCCAGCATTACACCAGAGCTCTACACTACTGCTCCAACATTACACCAGAGCTCTACACTACTGCTCCAGCATTACACCAGAGCTCTACACTACTGCTCCAGCATTACACCAGAGTCTACACTACTGCTCCAGCATTACACCAGAGCTCTACACTACTGCTCCAGCATTACACCAGAGCTCTACACTACTGCTCCAGCATTACACCAGAGCTCTACACTACTGCTCCAGCATTACACCAGAGCTCTACACTACTGCTCCAGCATTACACCAGAGCTCTACACTACTGCTCCAGCATTACACCAGAGCTCTACACTACTGCTCCAGCATTACACCAGAGCTCTACACTACTGCTCCAGCATTACACCAGAGCTCTACACTACTGCTCCAACATTACACCAGAGCTCTACACTACTGCTCCAGCATTACACCAGAGCTCTACACTACTGCTCCAGCATTACACCAGAGCTCTACACTACTGCTCCAGCAATACACCAGAGCTCTACACTACTGCTCCAGCATTACACCAGAGCTCTACACTACTGCTCCAGCATTACACCAGAGCTCTACACTACTGCTCCAGCATTACACCAGAGCTCTACACTACTGCTCCAGCATTACACCAGAGCTCTACACTACTGCTCCAGCATTACACCAGAGCTCTACACTACTGCTCCAGCATTACACCAGAGCTCTACACTACTGCTCCAGCATTACACCAGAGCTCTACACTACTGCTCCAGCATTACACCAGAGCTCAGCATTACACCAGAGCTCTACACTGCTCCAGCATTACACCAGAGCTCTACACTACTGCTCCAGCATTACACCAGAGCTCTACACTACTGCTCCAGCATTACACCAGAGCTCTACACTAGTGCTCCAACATTACACCAGAGCTCTACACTACTGCTCCAGCATTACACCAGAGCTCTACACTACTGCTCCAGCATTACACCAGAGCTCTACACTACTGCTCCAGCATTACACCAGAGCTCTACACTACTGCTCCAGCATTACACCAGAGCTCTACACTACTGCTCCAGCATTACACCAGAGCTCTACACTACTGCTCCAACATTACACCAGAGCTCTACACTACTGCTCCAGCATTACACCAGAGCTCTACACTACTGCTCCAGCATTACACCAGAGCTCTACACTACTGCTCCAGCATTACACCAGAGCTCTACACACTACTGCTCCAGCATTACACCAGAGCTCTACACTACTGCTCCAGCATTACACCAGAGCTCTACACTACTGCTCCAGCATTACACCAGAGCTCTACACTACTGCTCCAGCATTACACCAGAGCTCTACACTACTGCTCCAGCATTACACCAGAGCTCTACACTACTGCTCCAGCATTACACCAGAGCTCTACACTACTGCTCCAGCATTACACCAGAGCTCTACACTACTGCTCCAGCATTACACCAGAGCTCTACACTACTGCTCCAGCATTACACCAGAGCTCTACACTACTGCTCCAGCATTACACCAGAGCTCTACACTACTGCTCCAGCATTACACCAGAGCTCTACACTACTGCTCCAGCATTACACCAGAGCTCTACACTACTGCTCCAGCATTACACCAGAGCTCTACACTACTGCTCCAGCATTACACCAGAGCTCTACACTACTGCTCCAGCATTACACCAGAGCTCTACACTACTGCTCCAGCATTACACCAGAGCTCTACACTACTGCTTCAGCATTACACCAGAGCTCTACACTACTGCTCCAGCATTACACCAGAGCTCTACACTACTGCTCCAGCATTACACCAGAGCTCTACACTACTGCTCCAGCATTACACCAGAGCTCTACACTACTGCTCCAGCATTACACCAGAGCTCTACACTACTGCTCCAGCATTACACCAGAGCTCTACACTACTGCTCCAGCATTACACCAGAGCTCTACACTACTGCTCCAGCATTACACCAGAGCTCTACACTACTGCTCCAGCATTACACCAGAGCTCTACACTACTGCTCCAGCATTACACCAGAGCTCTACACTACTGCTCCAGCATTACACCAGAGCTCTACACTACTGCTCCAGCATTACACCAGAGCTCTCACTACTGCTCCAACATTACACCAGAGCTCTACACTACTGCTCCAGCATTACACCAGAGCTCTACACTACTGCTCCAGCATTACACCAGAGCTCTACACTACTGCTCCAGCATTACACCAGAGCTCTACACTACTGCTCCAACATTACACCAGAGCTCTACACTACTGCTCCAGCATTACACCAGAGCTCTACACTACTGCTTCAACATTACACTAGAGCTCTACACTACTGCTCCAACATTACACCAGAGCTCTACACTACTGCTCCAACATTACACCAGAGCTCTACACTACTGCTCCAGCATTACACCAGAGCTCTACACTACTGCTCCAGCATTACACCAGAGCTCTACACTACTGCTCCAGCATTACATCAGAGCTCTACACTACTGCTCCAACATTACACCAGAGCTCTACACTACTGCTCCAGCATTACACCAGAGCTCTACACTACTGCTCCAGCATTACACCAGAGCTCTACACTACTGCTCCAGCATTACACCAGAGCTCTACATTACTGCTCCAGCATTACATCAGAGCTCTACACTACTGCTCCACTACACCAGAGCTTCACACTACTGCTCCAGCATTACACCAGAGTTTCATACACTACTGCTCCAGCATTACACCGAGCCCACACTACTGCTCCAGCATTACATCAGAGCTCTCCACACTACTGCCTCAGCATTGCTATCAGAGCTCTACACTACTGCTCCACATTTACACCAGAGCTCTACACTACTGCTCCAGCATTACACCAGAGCTCTAACATTACTGCTCCAGCATTACATCAGAGCTTCTCCACACTACTGCTCCAGCATTGCCACCCAGTACCAAGTACTAGTGTTCCAGCATTACACCAGAGCTCTACACTACTGCTCCAGCATTACACCAGAGCTCTACACTACTGCTCCAGTATTACACCACAGAGCTCTTACACTACTGCTCCAACATTACACCAGAGCTCTACACTACTGCTCCAGCATTACACCAGAGCTCTACAATACTGCTCCAGCATTACACCAGAGCTCTACACTACTGCTCCAGCATTACACCAGAGCTTCACACTACTGCTCCAGCATTATACTAGAGCTCTACACTACTGCACCAGCATTACATCAGAGCTCTACCTACTGCTCCAGCATTACACCAGAGCTCTACACTACTGCTCCAGCATTACACCAGAGCGCTACAGTACTGCTCCAGCATTACACCACAGAGCCTACACTACTGCTCCAGCATTACACCAGAGCTCTACACTACTGCTCCAGCATTACACCAGAGCTTCACACTACTGCTCCAGCATTACACCAGAGCACCACCAGTGCTCCAGCATTACACCAGAGCTCTACACCACTGCTCCAGCATTACACCAGAGCTCTACACCACTGCTCCAGCATTACACCAGAGCTTGACACTAACAAGGCTCCAACATTACACCAGAGCCCACATCACTGCTCCAGCATTACACCAGAGCTCTACACTACTGCTCCAACATTACACCAGAGCTCTACACCATTGCTCCAGCATTACACCAGAGCACTACACCAGTGCTCCAGCATTACACCAGAGCTCTACACTACTGCTCCAGCATTACACCAGAGCTCTACACTACTGCTCCAGCATTACACCAGAGCTCTACACGTGCCCAGCATTACACCAGAGCTCTACACTACTGCTCCAGCATTACACCGAGCCTCACACTACTGCTCCAGCATTACACCCCGAGCTCTACACTACTGCTCCAGCATTACACCAGAGCTCTTCACTACTGCTCCAACATTACACCAGAGCTCTACACTAGTGCTCCAGCATTACACCAGAGCTTCCTACACTACTGCTCCAACATTACACCAGTGCTCTACACTACTGCTCCAGCATTACACCAGAGCTCTACACTATTGCTCCAGCATTACACCAGAGCTCTAAACTACTGCTCCAGCATTACATCAGAGCTCTACACTACTGCTCCAGCATTACACAGAGCTCCACACACTAGTGCTCCAGCATTACACCAGAGCTCTCTTAATAATTAAAATAAAACACTACTGCTCCAGCATTACACCAGAGCTCTACACTACTGCTCCAGCATTACAAAAAAAGACCAGAGCACTACACTACTGCTCCAGCATTACACCAGAGCTCTACACTACTGCTCCAGCATTACACATACAGAGCTCTACACTACTGCTCAGCATTACACCAGAGCTTTACACTACTGCTCCAGCATTACACCAAAGCTCTACACTAGTGCTCCAGCAATTACACCAGAGCTCTACACTACTGCTCCAGCATTACACAGAGACTTAAACTCTACACTACTGCTCCAGCATTACACCAGAGCTCTACACTAGTGCTCCAGCATTACACCAGAGCTCTACACTAGTCGCTCCAGCATTACACCAGAGCTCTACACTACTGCTCCAGCATTACACCAGAGCTCTACACTACTGCTCCAGCATTACCAGAGCTCTACACTACTGCTCCAACATTACACCAGAGCTTAACCCTACACTACTGCTCCAGCATTACACCAGAGCTCTACACTAAAAAAAATAAAAAGAAAAAAAAAAAAATAACTGCTCCAGCATTACATCAGAGCTCTACACTACTGCTCCAGCATTACATCAGAGCTCTACACTAGTGCTCCAGCATTACACCAGAGCTCTACACTACTGCTCCAGCATTACACCATAGTAACTAATATAAAACTCTACACTACTGCTCCAGCATTACACCAGAGCTCTACACTACTGCTCCAACATTACACCAGAGCTCTACACTACTGCTCCAGCATTAACACCAGAGCTCTACACTACTGCTCCAGCATTACACCAGAGCTCTACACTACTGCTCCAAGCATTACACCAGAGCTCTACACTACTGCTCCAGCATTACACCAGAAGCTCTACACTACTGCTCCAGCATTACACCAGAGCTCTTTATATAATTTAACACTACTGCGTCCAGCATTACATCAGAGCTCTACACTACTGCTCCAGCATTACACCAGAGCTCTACACTACTGCTCCAGCATTACACCAAAGCTCTACACTACTGCTCCAGCATTACACCAGAGCTCTACACTACTGCTCCAGCATTACACCAGAGCTCTACATTACTGCTCCAGCATTACACCAGAGCTCTAAAAAAAAAAATACACTACTGCTCCAGCATTACACCAGAGCTCTACACTAGTGCTCAAAAAAAAAAATAAAATAAAAGAGAGGAAAAGAAGAACAGCATTACATCAGAGCTCTATGCTACTGCTCCCAGCATTAAATTTAAAAAAACACCAGAGCTCTACACTAGTGCTCCAGCATTAAAGTAATTGGGACACCAGAGCTCTACACTACTGCTCCAGCATTACACCATAGCTCTACACTACTTCACCAGCATTACACCAGAGCTCTACACTACTGCACCAGCATTACACCAGGGCTCTACACTACTGCTCCAGCATTACACCAGAGCTCTACACTACTGTTCCAGCATTACACCAGAGCTCTACACTACTGCTCAATTAAACTTCAGCATTACACCAGAGCTCTACACTAGTGCTCCAGCATTACACCAGAGCTCTACAATAGTGCCCAGCATTACACCAGAGCTTAAACTTAAACTACACTACTGCTCCAGCATTACACCAGAGCTCTACACTACTGCACCAGCATTACACCAGAGCTCTACACTACTGCACCAACATTACATCAGAGCTCTACCCTACTGCTCCAGCATTACACCAGAGCTCTACACTACTGCTCCAACATTACACCAGAGCTCTACACTACTTGCTCCAGCATTAACCTGTTAAGTAGTAAATCACGCGTGATTAAAAAAACTAACTAGTAAATGCACCAGAGCTCTATACTACTGCTCCAACATTACACCAGAGCTCTACACTACTGCTCCAGCATTACACCAGAGCTCTACACTAGTGCTCCAACATTACACGAGAGCTCTACACTACTGCTCCAGCATTACAGCAGAGCTCTACACTACATAATATTAAAAAAACAATTGCTCCAGCATTACACCAGAGCTCTGATGTTGTACACTACTGCTCCAGCATTACATCAGAGCCTCTACACTACTGCTCCAGCATTACACCAAACTAGCCTGTTAGGCTCTGTTAACTCGTCAGAGCTTTACACTACTGCTCCAGCATTACACCAGAGCTCTACACTACTGCTCCAGCATTACACCAGAGCTCTACACTACTGCTCCAGCATTACATCAGAGCTCTACACTACTGCTAACCAACATTACACAGAGCTCTACACTACTGCTCCAGCATTACACCAGAGCTCTACACTACTGCTCCAGCATTACACCAGAGTTCTACACTACTGCTCCAGCATTACCAATAGTAATTACAAACACTGAGTACCAGAGCTCTACACTACTGCTCCAGCATTACACCGACTTAAATAGCTACACTACTGCTCCAGCATTACACCAGACTCTACACTACTGCACTCAACATTACACCAGAGCTCTACACTATTGCTCCAACATTACACCAGAGCTCTTACACTACTGCTCCAACATTACGTACCTTAAACCCAGAGCTCTACACTACTGCTCCAGCATTACACCAGAGCCTCTAACACTACTGCTCCAGCATTACACCAGAGCTCTACACTACTGCTCCAGCGTACACCAGAACTCTAACTACTGCACCAGCATTACACCTGAGCTCTACACTACTGCTCCAGCATTACACCAGAGCTCTACACTACTGCTCCTATTAAAAAAAATAGCATTACACCAGAGCTCTACACTACTGCTCCAGCATTACACCAGAGCTCACAGCTACTGCTCCAGCATTACATCAGAGCACTACACTACTGCTCCAGCATTAGACCAGAGCTCTACACTACTGTCCAGCATTACACCAGAGCTCTACACTACTGCTCCAGCATTACACCAGAGCTCTACACTACTGCTCCAACATTACACCAGAGCTCTACATTACTGCTCCAGCATTACATCAGAGCTCTACACTACTGCTCCAACATTACACCAGAGCTCTACACTACTGCTCCAGCATTACACCAGAGCACTACACTAGTGCTCCAGCATTACACCAGAGCTCTACACTACTTTATAATATTTTAATAAAAATATTAATAAAAAAAAAATGCTCCAGCATTACACCAGAGCTCTACACTACTGCTCCAGCATTACACCAGAGCTCTACACTAAAATTAAAAATTATATAAATTAAATTATTAAAAAAAAAAAACTACTCCAGCATACACCAGAGCTCTACACTACTGCTCAGCATTATACCAGAGCTCTACACTACTGCACCAGCATTACATCAAGAGCTCTACCCTACTGCTCCAGCATTACACCAGAGCTCTACACTACTGCTCCAGCATTACACCAGAGCTCTACACTAGTGCTCCAGCATTACACCAGAGCTCTACACTAGTGCTCCAGCATTACACCAGAGCCAAAAAATTTACACTACTGCTCCAGCATTACACCAGAGCTCTACACTACTGCACCAGCATTACACCAGAGTCTCTACACTACTGCTCCAACATTACACCAGAGCTTCACACTACTGCTCCAGCATTACACCAGAGCTCTACACTACTGCTCCAACATTACCCACTAATAAAAATCAACACCGACACCAGAGCTCTACACTACTGCTCCAACATTACACCAGAGCTCTACACTACTGCTTCAACATTACACAAAATTAAAATAATATTTAATTATTATATTAAATTAAAATAAATATAATATAATTAAAATAATTAAATAAAAATTAAAGTATAGTCAGTAGCTCTACACTAGTGCTCCAGCATTAAAATATGTAAAAAAGGACACCAGAGCTCTACACTACTGCTCCAACATTACACCATTGCTCTACACTACTGCTCCAGCATTACACAGAGCACTACACTACTGCTATTGCCCCAACATTACACCAGAGCTCTACACTACTGCTCCAGCATTACATCAGAGTTTTTAAAAATTAAAATGCTCTACACTACAGCTTCAGCATTACATCAGAGACTCTACACTACTGCTCCAGCATTACACCAGAGCTCTACATACTGCTCCAGCATTACACCAGAGCTCTACATTACTGCTCCAGCATTACATCAGAGCTCTACACTACTGCTCCAGCATTACACCGTAGCTCTACACTACTGCTCCAACATTACACAACCAAACAAAGTAACCCAGAGTTCTACACTAGTGCTCCAGCATTACACCAGAGCTCTACATTACTGCTCCAGCATTACAGTGACCAGAGCTCTACACTACTGCTCCAGCATTATACTAAAGCTCTACACTACTGCTCCAGCATTACACCAAACTCTACACTATTGCTCCAGCATTACACCAGAGCTCTACACTACTGCTCCAGCATTACACCAGAGCTCTACACTACTGCTCCAACATTACATCAGAGCTCTACACTACTGCTCCAGCATTACACCAGAGCTCTACACTACTGCTCCAGCATTATACCAGAGCTCTACACTACTGCTCCAGCATTACACCAGAGCTCTACACCACTGCTCCAGCATTACACCAGAGCTCTACATTACTGCTCCAGCATTACATCAGAGCTCTACACTACTGCTCCAGCATTACACCAGAGCTCTACACTACTGCTCCAGCATTACACCAGAGCTCTACACTACTGCACCAGCATTACACCAGAGCTCTACACTACTGCTCCAGCATGTACACCAGAGCTCTACACTACTGCTCCAGCATTACACCAGAGCTCTACACTACTGCTCCAGCATTACACCAGAGCTCTATACTATCTGCTCCACATTACACCAAGCTCTACACTACTGCTCCAGCATTACACCAGAGCTCTACACTACTGCTCCAACATTACACCAGAGCTCTACACTACTGCTCCAGCATTACACCAGAGCTCTACACTACTGCTCCAGCATTACACCAGAGCTCTACACTACTGCTCCAGCATTACATCAGAGCACTACACTACTGCTCCAGCATTACACCAGAGCTCTACACTACTGCTCCACATTACACCAGAGCTCTACACTACTGCTCCATACATTACACCAGAGCTCTCACACTACTGCTCCAGCATTACACCAGAGCTCTACACTACTGCTCCAGCATTACACCAGAGCTCTACACTACTGCTCCAGCATTACACCAGAGCCCTCCTACTGCTCCAGCATTACACCAGAGCTCTAACACTACTGCTCCAGCATTACACCAGAGCTCTACACTACTGCTCCAGCATTACACCAGAGCTCTACAACTACTGCTCCAGCATTACACCAGAGCTCTACACTACTGCTCCAGCATTACACCAGAGCTCTACACTACTGCTCCAGCATTACACCAGAGCTCTACACTACTGCTCCAGCACTACACCAAGCACTACACTAGTGCTCCAGCATTACACCTCAGCTCTACACTACTGCTCCAGCATTACACCAGAGCCTACACACTGCTCCAACATTACACCAGAGCTCTACACTACTGCTCCAACATTACACCAGAGCTCTACACTACTGCTCCAGCATTACACTAGAGCTCTACACTACTGCTCCAGCATTACACCAGAGCTCTACACTACTGCTCCAACATTACACCAGAGCTCTACAAAAACTACTGCTCCAGCATTACACCAGAGCTCTACACTACTGCTCCAGCATTATACCAGAGCTCTACACTACTGCTCCAGCATTACACCAGAGCTCTACACTACTGCTCCAGCATTACACCAGAGCTCTACACTACTGCTCCAGCATTACATCAGAGCTCTACACTACTGCTCCAGCATTACACCGAGCTCTACACTACTGCTCCAGCATTACACCAGAGCTCTACACTACTGCTCCAGCATTACACCAGAGCTCTACACTACTGCTCCAGCATTACACCAGAGCTCTACACTACTGCTCCAACATTACACCAGAGCTCTACACACTGCTCCAGCATTACACCAGAGCTCTACACTACTGCTCCAGCATTACACCAGAGCTCTACACTACTGCTCCAGCATTACACCAGAGCTCTACACTACTGCTCCAGCACTACACCAGAGCTCTACACTACTGCTCCAGCATTACACCAGAGCTCTACACTACTGCTCCAGCATTACACCAGAGCTCTACACTACTGCTCCAGCATTACACCAGAGCTCTACACTACTGCTCCAGCATTACACCAGAGCTCTACACTACTGCCCCAGCATTACACCAGAGCTCTACACTACTGCTCCAGCATTACACCAGAGCTCTACACTACTGCTCCAGCATTACACCAGAGCTCTACACTAGCATTACACCAGAGCTCTACACTACTGCTCCAGCATTACACCAGAGCTCTACACTACTGCTCCAGCATTACACCAGAGCTCTACACTACTGCTCCAGCATTACACAGAGCTCTACACTACTGCTCCAGCATTACACCAGAGCTCTACACTAGTGCTCCAGCATTACACCAGAGCTCTACACTACTGCTCCAGCATTACACCAGAGCTCTACACTACTGCTCCAACATTACACCAGAGCTCTACACTACTGCTCCAGCATTACACCAGAGCTCTACACTACTGCTCCAGCATTACACCAGAGCTCTACACTACTGCTCCAGCATTACACCAGAGCTCTACACTACTGCTCCAGCATTACACCAGAGCTCTACACTACTGCTCCAGCATTACACCAGAGCTCTACACTACTGCTCCAGCATTACACCAGAGCTCTACACTACTGCTCCAGCATTACACCAGAGCTCTACACTACTGCTCCAGCATTACACCAGAGCTCTACACTACTGCTCCAGCATTACACCAGAGCTCTACACTACTGCTCCAGCATTACACCAGAGCTCTACACTACTGCTCCAGCATTACACCAGAGCACTACACTACTGCTCCAGCATTACACCAGAGCTCTACACTACTGCTCCAGCATTACACCAGAGCTCTACACTACTGCTCCAGCATTACACCAGAGCTCTACACTACTGCTCCAGCATTACACCAGAGCTCTACACTACTGCTCCAGCATTACACCAGAGCTACCTACACTACTGCTCCAGCATTACACCAGAGCTCTACACTACTGCTCCAGCATTACACCAGAGCTCTACACTACTGCTCCAGCATTACACCGAGCTCTACACTACTGCTCCAGCATTACACCAGAGCTCTACACTCTGCTCCAGCATTACACCAGAGCTCTACACTACTGCTCCAGCATTACACCAGAGCTCTACACTACTGCTCCAGCATTACACCAACAAACAAATAAAAACTGCTCCAGCATTACACCAGAGCTCTACACTACTGCTCCAGCATTACACCAGAGCTCTACACTACTGCCCAGCATTACACCAAGCTCTACACTACTGCTCCAGCATTACACCAGAGCTCTACACTACTGCTCCAGCATTACACCAGAGCTCTACACTACTGCTCCAGCATTACACCAGAGCTCTACACTACTGCTCCAGCATTACACCAGAGCTCTACCTACTGCTCCAGCATTACACCAGAGCTCTACACTACTGCTCCAGCATTACACCAGAGCTCTACACTACTGCTCCAGCATTACACCAGAGCTCTACACTACTGCTCCAGCATTACACCAGAGCTCTACACTACTGCTCCAGCATTACACCAGAGCTCTACACTACTGCTCCAGCATTACACCAGAGCTCTACACTACTGCTCCAGCATTACACCAGAGCTCTACACTACTGCTCCAGCATTACACCAGAGCTCTACACTACTGCTCCAGCATTACACCAGAGCTCTACACTACTGCTCCAGCATTACACAAACTACTGCTCCAGCATTACACCAGATTACACTACTGCTCCAGCATTACACCAGAGCTCTACACTACTGCTCCAGCATTACACCAGAGCTCTACACTACTGCTCCAGCATTACACCAGAGCTCTACACTACTGCTCCAGCATTACACCAGAGCTCTACACTACTGCTCCAGCATTACACCAGAGCTCTACACTACTGCTCCAGCATTACACCAGAGCTCTACACTACTGCTCCACATTACACCAGAGCTCTACACTACTGCTCCAGCATTACACCAGAGCTCTACACTACTGCTCCAGCATTACACCAGAGCTCTACACTACTGCTCCAGCATTACACCAGAGCTCTACACTACTGCTCCAGCATTACACCAGAGCTCTACACTACTGCTCCAGCATTACACCAGAGCTCTACACTACTGCTCCAGCATTACACCAGAGCTCTACACTACTGCTCCAGCATTACACCAGAGCTCTACACTACTGCTCCAGCATTACACCAGAGCTCTACACTACTGCTCCAGCATTACACCAGAGCTCTACACTACTGCTCCAGCATTACACCAGAGCTCTACACTACTGCTCCAGCATTACACCAGAGCTCTACACTACTGCTCCAGCATTACACCAGAGCTCTACACTACTCCAGCATTACACCAGAGCTTATTTTAATTTTAAAATAATTTTAATAATTAATAATAATAAAAAATAATAACTACACTACTGCTCCAGCATTACACCAGAGCGCTACACTACTGCTCCAGCATTACACCAGAGCTCTACACTACTGCTCCAGCATTACACCAGAGCTCTACACTACTGCTCCAACATTACACCAGAGCTCTACACTACTGCTCCAGCATTACACCAGAGCTCTACACTACTGCTCCAGCATTACACCAGAGCTCTACACTACTGCTCCAGCATTACACCAGAGCTCTACACTACTGCTCCAGCATTACACCAGAGCTCTACACTAGTGCTCCAGCATTACACTAGAGCTCTACCTACTGCTCCAGCATTACAAGCTCTACACTACTGCTCCAGCATTACACCAGAGCTCTACACTACTGCTCCAGCATTACACCAGAGCTCTACACTACTGCTCCAGCATTACACCAGAGCTCTAACACTACTGCTCCAGCATTACACCAGAGCTCTACACTACTGCTCCAGCATTACACCAGAGCTCTACACTACTGCTCCAGCATTACACCAGAGCTCTACACTACTGCTCCAGCATTACACCAGAGCTCTACACTACTGCTCCAGCATTACACCAGAGCTCTACACTACTGCTCCAGCATTACACCAGAGCTCTACACTACTGCTCCAGCATTACCTAGCTACACTACTGCTCCAGCATTACACCAGAGCTCTACACTACTGCTCCAGCATTACACCAGAGCTCTACACTACTGCTCCAGCATTACACCAGAGCTCTACACTACTGCTCCAGCATTACACCAGAGCTCTACACTACTGCTCCAGCATTACACCAGAGCTCTACACTACTGCTCCAGCATTACACCAGAGCTCTACACTACTGCTCCAGCATTACACCAGAGCTCTACACTACTGCTCCAGCATTACACCAGAGCTCTACACTACTGCTCCAGCATTACACCAGAGCTCTACACTACTGCTCCAGCATTACACCAGAGCTCTACACTACTGCTCCAGCATTACACCAGAGCTCTACACTACTGCTCCAGCATTACACCAGAGCTCTACACTACTGCTCAATTAACCAGAGCTCTACACTACTGCTCCAGCATTACACCAGAGCTCTACACTACTGCTCCAGCATTACACCAGACCCCTCTGCTCCAGCATTACACCAGAGCTCTACACTACTGCTCCAGCATTACACCAGAGCTCTACACTACTGCTCCAGCATTACACCAGAGCTCTACACTACTGCTCCAGCATTACACAGAGCTCTACACTACTGCTCCAGCATTACACCAGAGCTCTACACTCTGCTCCAGCATTACACCAGAGCTCTACACTACTGCTCCAGCATTACACCAGAGCTCTACACTACTGCTCCAGCATTACACCAGAGCTCTACACTACTGCTCCAGCATTACACCAGAGCTCTACACTACTGCTCCAGCATTACACCAGAGCTCTACACTACTGCTCCAGCATTACACCAGAGCTCTACACTACTGCTCCACATTACACCAGAGCTCTACACTACTGCTCCAGCATTACACCAGAGCACTACACTAGTGCTCCAGCATTACACCAGAGCTCTACACTAGTGCTCCACATTACACCAGAGCTCTACACTACTGCTCCAGCATTACACCAGAGCTCTACACTACTGCTCCAGCATTACACCAGAGCTCTACACTACTGCTCCAGCATTACACCAGAGCTCTACACTACTGCTCCAGCATTACACCAGAGCTCTACACTACTGCTCCAGCATTACACCAGAGCTCTACACTACTGCTCCAACATTACACCAGAGCTCTATACTACTGCTCCACATTATTTTTTTTAATTCGCTGTAGAGCACTTATATTAAAAAAAAATAAAATAATAATAAAAAAAATATAAAAAAAATTAATAAAAAAAAATAATAAATTAGAACTGGGGTATAGTTGTGCTCTTATCAGCTTATTACAGAAGAATGCTCTACGAATAAAAGAAAATTAGAAGTACTGCACTACAGCATAGACCAAAAGTTTTGAGAATG
The DNA here is from genome assembly GCA_947044405.1 of Leptodactylus fallax. Classification (NCBI taxonomy): domain Eukaryota; kingdom Metazoa; phylum Chordata; class Amphibia; order Anura; family Leptodactylidae; genus Leptodactylus; species Leptodactylus fallax. The sequence goes on from CAMRHE010001147.1 coordinate 174,492, forward strand.
ATACAAATATAAATTTTTACAAAGTCTACTGCTTCAGTTTTTCTAATGGCAATTTGCATATACTCCAGAATGTTATAAAGAGTGATCAGCTTAACAGCAATTACTTGCAAAGTCAATATTTGCCTAGAAAATGAACTTTATCCCCCAAAACACATTTCAACATCATTGCAGCCCTGCCTTAAAAGGACCACCTAACATCGTTTCAGTGATTGCTCCATTAACACAGGTGTGGGTGTTGATGAGGACAGGGCTGGAGATCACTCTGTCATGATTAAGTAAGAATGACACCACTGGACACTTTAAAAGGAGGCTGGTGCTTGCCATCATTGTTTCTCTTCTGTTAACCATGGTTATCTCTAAAGAAACACGTGCAGTCATCATTGCACTGCACAAAAATGGCCTAACTGGGAAGAGTATTGCAGCTAGAAAGATTGCACCTCAGTCAACAATCTATCGCATCATCAAGAACTTCAAGGAGAGAGGTTCCATTGGTGCCAAAAAGGCTCCAGGGCGCCCAAGAAAGACCAGCAAGCGGCAGGACCGTCTCTTAAAAGTGTTTCAGCTGCGGGATCGGGGCTACCAGCAGTGCAGAGCTTGCTGAGGAATGGCAGCAGGCAGGTGTGAGTGCATCTGCACGCACTGTGAGGCGGAGACTCTTGGAGCAAGGCCTGGTCTCAAGGAGAGCAGCAAAGAAGCCACTTCTCTCCAGAAAAAACATCAGGGACAGACTGATATTCTGCAAAAGGTACAGGGAGTGGACTGCTGAGGACTGGGGGAAAGTCATTTTCTCTGATGAATCCCCTTTTCCATTGTTTGGAACATCTGGAAAACAGCTTATTCGGAGAAGAAGAGGTGAGCGCTACCACCAGTCTTGTCTCATGCCAACTGTAAAGCATCCTGAAACCATTCATGTGTGGGGTTGCTTCTCAGCCAAGGGAATCGGCTCTCTCACAGTCTTGCCTAAAAACACAGCCATGATTAAAGAATGGTACCAGAATGTCCTCCAAGAGCAACTTCTCCCAACCGTCCAAGAGCAGTTTGGCGCTCAACAATGCCTTTTCCAGCATGATGGAGCACCTTGCCATAAAGCAAAGGTGATAACTAAATGGCTCAGGGAACAAAACATAGAGATTTTGGGTCCATGGCCTGGAAACTCCCCAGATCTTAATCCCATTGAGAACTTGTGGGCAAACATCAAAAGACGGGGGGACAAAAAAAAAACAAAAAAATCACACAAAATTAAAGCATTTGTTCTGCGAAAAGGGACCGCTTACAGCCAGGATTTGGTCCAAAAATTGAGTGAGAGCGCGCGGGGGAAGAGGTGGGGGGCCCGAAAAAAAAAGGCGCCAACCCTAAAAAAACTCCTTCCCCCAAACAAAATAACCAACTCTAAAAAATAACTTCTATTAAATAAAATAAAAATAAAATCTTTAATCTTTAAAAAAAAAAAAAAAACACAAAAAAAAAAAAAAAAAACAAACGAGCGGAAAATAAAAAAAAAAAAAATTTCTCCCTTCTTCTAAAAATTCTTGACTATTACTATACACTACTATTATTACTACAAAATTGTGGGAGTATTAACTGAGCATTTGTTCATCATTATACTGTATGGTGTAATAAATGGTTGCATTTAATAATGTATTGCGGTATTAATTGACCAATGCATATCAACATTAATTTAGCAATATATTGTATGAGAGTAAATTGCAGTGTGATGTAATGTATTGAGTATTATTGGTAGTAAAGTCTATAGTGCAGTGTTTTATGTGGTATCTACTCACCCGGTCTCTGCAGTACTGGCAGAGGTCATTACCCCCAATGAAAATTGTGATCAATTTCCAGTCCTGATCAAAATTTATATCCTAAGAGGAGGCAGAAAAGAAAGGGATCAGCGTAAGGAAGCAGAATACTGCACACTGGTGCTTATACTGGACACTGGTGCTTATACTGCACACTGGTGCTTATACTGGAGACTGGTGCTTATACTGCACACTACTGTTTATACTGGACACTGGTGCTTATACTCCACACTGGTGCTTATACTGGACACTGGTGCTTATACTGGACACTGGTGCTTATACTCCACACTGGTGCTTATACTGGACACTGGTGCTTATACTGGACACTGGTGCTTATACTGCACACTGGTGCTTATACTGCACACTGGTGCTTATACTGGACACTGGTGCTTATACTGGACACTGGTGCTTATCCACGACCGGACACTGGTGCTTATACTGGACACCGGGGAGTATTATTACTGGCCATGATCACCGGATTAGTCGCTGAGAAAACTCACAGATTGAATAAAATGAAAGATACACCCGAGGAATGAGAACATCATTGACTTTACATTAGTATTCCCTGTACTACATGGCTAAGACATCAGAAATATGGTGGGATTGGATCAACCCTTAAAAACACTAATTCTAATCATAGACTAAAAGTTTATGTGTGTCAGAAACCCCCTGATGTGACATCATAAAGTAGGAATCATTACTGAGCTGATAATACTCACATTACTCTCACTCATCTTCTTTACTAGAGTCTCAGCTTGTGATGTAATATTCCTAAATGAATAACATATCATTATAACAATGCTGGGAGTGATAGTCACCTATAGATTATATAGGATATGAATTATAACATCCTCTTTATTAGAAACACAATATATAGCAATTATATTCTTGTATATAGGAGCAGTATTATAGTAGTTATATTCTTGTACATAGGGGCAGTATTATAGTAGTTATATTCTTGTACATAGGAGCAGTATTATAGTAGTTATATTCTTGTACATAGGGGCAGTATTATAGTAGTTATATTCTTGTACATAGGGGCAGTATTATAGTAGTTATATTCTTGTACATAGGAGCAGTATTATAGTAGTTATATTCTTGTACATAGGGGGCAGTATTATAGTAGTTATATTCTTGTACATAGGGGTAGTATTATAGTAGTTATATTCTTGTACATAGGAGTAGTATTATAGTAGTTATATTCTTGTACATAGGAGCAGTATTATAGTAGTTATATTCTTGTACATAGGAGGAGTATTATAGTAGTTATATTCTTGTACATAGGAGCAGTATTACAGTAGTTATATTCTTGTACATAGGAGCAGTATTATAGTAGTTATATTCTTGTACATAGGAGGTAGTATTATAGTAGTTCTATTCTTGTACATAGGAGCAGTATTATAGTAGTTATATTCTTGTACATAGGAGCAGTATTATAGTAGTTATATTCTTGTACATAGGAGCAGTATTATAGTAGTTATATTCTTGTACATAGGCGTAGTATTATAGTAGTTATATTCTTGTACATAGGAGCAGTATTATAGTAGTTATATTCTTGTACATAGTGGTAGTATTATAGTAGTTATATTCTTGTAAATAGGAGTAGTATTATAGTAGTTATATTCTTGTACATAGGAGCAGTATTATAGTAGTTATATTCTTGTACATAGGGGCAGTATTATAGTAGTTATATTCTTGTACATAGGGGCAGTATTATAGTAGTTATATTCTTGTACATAGGGGCAGTATTATAGTAGTTATATTCTTGTACATAGGGGCACTATTATAGTAGTTATATTCTTGTACATAGGGGGCAGTATTATAGTAGTTATATTCTTGTACATAGGGGCAGTATTATAGTAGTTATATTCTTGTACATAGGGGGCAGTATTATAGTAGTTATATTCTTGTACATAGGAGCAGTATTATAGTAGTTATATTCTTGTACATAGGGGCAGTATTATAGTAGTTATATTCTTGTACATAGGGGGCAGTATTATAGTAGTTATATTCTTGTACATAGGAGCAGTATTATAGTAGTTATATTCTTGTACATAGGAGCAGTATTATAGTAGTTATATTCTTGTACATAGGAGCAGTATTATAGTAGTTATATTCTTGTACATAGGAGCAGTATTATAGTAGTTATATTCTTGTACATAGGAGTAGTATTATAGTAGTTATATTCTTGTACATAGGAGGTAGTATTATAGTAGTTATATTCTTGTACATATGAGCAGTATTATAGTAGTTATATTCTTGTACATAGGGGGCAGTATTATAGTAGTTATATTCTTGTACATAGGAGTAGTATTATAGTAGTTATATTCTTGTACATATGAGCAGTATTATAGTAGTTATATTCTTGTACATAGGGAGCAGTATTATAGTAGTTATATTCTTGTACATAGGGAGCAGTATTATAGTAGTTATATTCTTGTACATAGGAGCAGTATTATAGTAGTTATATTCTTGTACATAGGAGGTAGTATTATAGTAGTTATATTCTTGTACATAGGAGTAGTATTATAGTAGTTATATTCTTGTACATAGGAGGTAGTATTATAGTAGTTATATTCTTGTACATAGGAGTAGTATTATAGTAGTTATATTCTTGTATATAGAAATTAGTATTATTGTAGTTATATATTGTAGATAGGAGGTAGTATTAGAGTTTTGTTTATTGCTACATGAATGTTAATTTCCCACTTACTCGGCTTTGGCACCACTGACTGCCACATTAAACATTTGGTTAGCTGTGCCTGTCCCGGTGGAAAATCCCTTTAAGTTTGAATTGAACTTCTTAAAAATGTCTAAAAGAAATAAAATAATAGGTTATAAAGAAAGAGACATTAGCATAAAATAATTTAATCTAAAAGTACTCATCATTTCCAGGATATCCTGAATCTTATTATTATTTCATTACATTACTGATGATCGTCTTTGTTTCTATACTCACAATAGCACTTCAGAACTCTGACAGATTAGTGTTATTATAAGGACACAGGGCCTCATATTACCAACCAATCAGATTTCACCTTTCATTTACCTATAAGGAATGAAAACTGGATTCCATTTGTGCTCTATGACATCTAGTCTTTCTGTGAATGCAGGAGCAGGAAGTGTTATCATGGGGTCACAGGCAGACTGAGCTCTTTTCACAGTGGAAATTGCATCTCCTGGCCCTCCTGTTCTCAGCAGTTGTCCCTGGCTACAGAATAGTTCTATCTTTGTTTATATTGGCTATTTCCATATTCTATCATACATGACGTACACGTGTACATTGATCTCTTCACATTCCCTCATTTAGTTTAGACTCATCATATAATCTGTGTAATATCCAGATGTTTAATGAAAGTTCTTACTTGGTAATGTGGTGTAGGTCTCCAGAGTCCCATCTCCTCCAATACTGAAAGGATAAGTAAATATATCAGTCACAACAGGTGGAGATGGCGCCTATAGAGTTGTCTATACGAAAGCTGAAATCTGTCCAGATTCCCAATAATCCAATCCAATAATATAATATGATTTACTGTACTATAATATAATATAATATAATATAAGTGTAGTTCTAGGTGTATTTTGCAGTTCTCACCTCCAGGAAATTCCTCTTGACTCTACAACAAGGTTTAGCAGTGACGTTGACTTGGCACCAAATGCAGCCTAAACACAAATAATATAATAAAACTACAATAAAATATTACAAATTGATATTCTTACATAAAAATTATCTAAAGGAGAAAAGATACTAAAAATAATGATAAGTAGTCACAGTTCCACCCATTTTACTAGCACTGAATAGTATTTATCCCTAGATTTCTGGGCAGATGATATTAAATATACTCATTGACAAAAGAAAAATAAATATCCATCCCCCAAATTAGTTGTTGTCCGGTGAATCTTCTCAGTGTGATGTAATGATGATTTATGGAAGTGATGAGGCTAGGTCAGGCTAGGACAACAACCATTTCTGGGGGATGGATTCACTCCCTGTTACTAGGGAAGTTCCGTCCTTAGTTATCTTTAAAATCAAGATGGGATCACAGTAAGCAAAGAGAGGAGGGGCTAGTTTTCTTCACACAGTGAATGCAGAGAGGAAAGGCTGGTACATGTCTGCACAAAGCTTTCCCTTCCTGTACACTGCAGGCACTGAGAGAATTCTGGAGTTTCTACAATGTAAGGAGAGTTTACAATGTTCTTGTATGTACTACTGGAATTTGAGCATCTTTCCCTATTGTGCTCATAGAATTCTCTTTTCTGTGTCAGGGATCTTTTTAGGTGCATCATGCCCTGTATTTGCAGCCCAGTGCCCCTGGATCTCCCATATGAGGTTTATTTTAGCTTTTCTCAGCTGTTTGTTTGCTATTTTACAGTTACACCTGGCAGAATGGCATGTAAAGAAACCAGTAGTGATTAATGGGGGGGGGGGGGCAGACTGCTCTGTATTGTACACACTTCCTGCGTCAAGGAGAAAAGTAAAATGTTCTGCAGCTATAATGGGGCTTGTAGCAGCAGAAAAACTGATAGGACTCCATATATGAAGATATACAGCCAGAGAACAGACTGCCTAGCAAGATATATTTCAACTTTTCAAGAAAACTCAGGTACCCTTTAAATCCCACCCTAATGATAACGTAAGGACAACATAAGAGACTTACAGTCAGTGAATCCCCCAGAGCTGCCACCACCTTGATGTCTCCCGGGCGGAGTTGATGGACTGTAAATAATAAGAACCAGAAGTGATATAAAGGCCAAACACCAATGACTATAATACGCCCCCTTGTGGTCACCTCCAGTATTACAAGTAATATAAAGTACTGTGTATTCTGATTTCTGTCATTTCCCCCATACACTAAAAACTACAGAAACTGTCCCTGCTGGATGGTGTAATATACAGAATAAGAAATATCTACAAAATAAAAAGTAATAATAATAAAATCAATGAAATTATAATAAAATATTAATTGGAGATTTTCATTTTTATGTCGTCGTCTTCTCACCTGACTTGGGAATACTATTGGACACTGCGATAAAATCTCGACAATTCATATCACTGCCCCAGTTCTGTGAGGAGACAGAATATAGGACTGGAATAATAATAGAATATAATAATCATAGTAATAAGCAGGAAATCATCTTTATATCGGGAATCTGATATAAAACCAGGGAAAGTCACAACTTATACCACAGAATGATCTGTAAGGGGTTAATGTGGAGCAAACACCCTGAAATTCTGCAATGATTTGTACTTGATTTTCACGGTGATGTATATTTAATACTGTGTCTTTTATTTGCAGAGATGAAGGCCGCAGGTGTTAGGAGGTGAAGGCCCATGGTATGAGTAACCTTACATCAATGGGCTTCGGTGTGGGCGATGGGACGGGGTAGTTGTAGTTGCTGTTCTTGTAGGTCCTCAGGTATGGCTGTGCCTGAAAGAGGAAGGAAGTGTTATAATTCATCATATTTACAAGCGTTTGGTCTAAGAGCCCGATCCGTGTGAGGGGTAAAGTATTGCTTGGGATGGTCTAAAGGACAACCATCATGGAGCTTCTCTAACACATGGCTGGCCAAATGAGGTCTTGACAGTTTCCCAGAATAGTGGAAATTGTCTTAATATGTGACCTGTAGATTATGCCAAATAGGACAAGCTTGGACCTGACCCCGTACCCTTGATGTAATACTTAGAGATTGTCTACTTCGGGATCCTCATCTCTTGAGCAGAGTGGAAAGCGATTACAATGGGGAATCTCTACTGATGGATTTCGAGTGGATGGCTTCGACCTGTTTCTTGTATTTAGGGTTGTCTTATCTCCATAGTCATAGTAGCAGTTGAGGACGGAGGCCGCCTACCTGTGTAGGACATCTGAGCGGGATATTCTCAGTAAAATCAAAAGTGTCCGTCTTCTGGTCAAGAGGCTCAAGCTGGGAAATAAAAGCAGACAAATGACCCAATAAGAGGCGGGAACACAACGAGAAGGTAGATGTATAACTCCAGACTAGACATGAAGATCCTTTACCCTATTGTAAGACACTGCCTGGCATTGGCATGGGCTCTGCCTCTGAATAGTATACGTTGGGACCCCCGCCGACATTCAAGTCTATGGGATACCACTGCAGTACTCATAACCGCCACTACTAAAGGTACAGCGAGGGAGCAGCACAATGCCCGGCAGATAAGCGATGCCACATACTATGTCACAGTGAGAACACACAGGTGGAAATCCAGACCAGCCATGAAGATCCTTTATAAGTGCTTCATGGCCATGGCAGAAGCCTACGAGTAGTATCCGTATTACATTACATCTTCTTTTCCATCCATCTTCTTCTTAAAGGGGTTGTCCACCTTTACATAATTGATGGCCTATCCTTAAGGTGGGCCATCAAGTTTAGATCAGTGTGGGCCTGAGTGTGAGGAGCCTCACGGATTGTTGGCTTCCTGGAACGCACAGCTCCTGGTATACATATCTATGGGACACCACTGCAGTACCCGGAACTGCGGCTGCTATAATATGCCGGGTGAGCAGCACAGTGCATGTAAACAATACTGAGTGCTGCGCACTCCAGGAAACAACAGTCAGATCCCCGACTGTCTATAATGAATGGACTATCTTGAGGTTTTGTATAGGTGGATGACCCCTTAATGTTTTGTGATATTACATTGTTCATATTTACCTGGAAACCATCAACAAGCAGGCAACCACTGCTGATAAATCCAATTATATATTGATTGACTGATTTTTTTGCAGATGTGGCCTGTGTTCCTTAAAAGACTTGTCTGTGGTGTGTAAATTAACTGGATTGGGGTGTTCCAGGCTGGCGCTGACCCCAGGTCACATGATGGGGATCAGTCCCCATTCTCTGGGTTGCTCTACCTTGTCCCTCCTCTCTCGGTTTCGCAGATAGTTACCTGAGCTATGGGGACTGGCAGACAGTAGTAGAAAAACGAGAGAGGAGGGAGGATGCAGAACTAAGGGGGATGGAGACTACTTCTGATCATGTGACCCCGGGTTAGAACCAGCAGGAACCCCCCAGGTTCAGCTTGAAAAAGTTCCCCGGAAGAGGCAAGTTAATTTACACTCCCCAGGCAACCCCTTTAAGAGCTCCTTCTCACACACTTTTATTTTTATGGTTTTTTTTGCCATTTTTGAATTTCTGCAGAAAAGTCAGTAGCCGAGCATGCTGTGTTCAGAAAAACAAAAACGCCAAAAACCAATATGCTGTAAAATGCTGTATGTGAATCCAGTCTAACACTGTAGATGCGACCACTCAGTTGATCGGCCCTTCCTAACATGAAGCCGCCCTGCAGATCAGCGGATTGCCATGGGTCTGGTTGCTCTGAGCCCTGAAGATCAGTTGATATGACAGACAGCAGTGCTTAGTGAGCTCAGCCCATGTGGTACTGCGTGGCCACCAATCACATCCATGTGTGGTCAGATCCATCACCAGCAGCTTGTGGACATTTTCCAGTTGGTGAAAGTCAACTGAAGAATCGGTGAAATCATCAATAAAGACAATGAAGACCTCAATGCTATAAAATCCAAGAATGACTTTACCATGTTGTTCCAGAGCATCCTGGCGAGCTGAGTGTGAGACTTCTGGCTGAGGTGGAAACAGTCCGGGGCGAGATACGAAATATCAGGTTCTCCCGTCTTATAAATATGGAAAACAGAATGACCAATAAATAAGATTATATATTATATGAATATTATTTGGACATCTTCTCCTAGTGTACCTCCATCTCCTCCTATTGTATCTCTACCTCCTCCTAGTGTACCGCTATCTCCTCCTCCTAGTGTACTGCTATCTCCTCCTAGTGTACCGCTATCTCCTCCTCCTAGTGTACTGCTATCTCCTCCTAGTGTACCGCATCTACCTCCTCCTCCTAGTGTACTGCTATCTCCTCCTAGTGTACCACTATCTCCTCCTCCTAGTGTACCGCTATCTCCTCCTAGTGTACCGCTATCTCCTCCTAGTGTACTGCTATCTCCTCCTAGTGTACTGCTATCTCCTCCTAGTGTACCGCTATCTCCTCCTAGTGTACCGCTATCTCCTCCTAGTGTAGCGCTATCTCCTCCTCCTACTGTACCACTATCTCCTCCCCTAGTGTACCGCTATCTCCCCCTAGTGTACCGCTATCTCCTCCTAGTGTACTGCTATCTCCTCCTAGTGTACCGCTACCTCCTCCTAGTGTACCGCTATCTCCTCCTCCTACTGTACCACTATCTCCCCCTAGTGTACCGCTATCTCCCCCTAGTGTACCGCTATCCTCCTCCTAGTGTACTGCTATCTCCTCCTAGTGTACCACTATCTCCTCCTAGTGTACCGCTACCTCCTCCTCCTACTGTACCACTATCTCCTCCTCCTAGTGTACCGCTACCTCCTCCTAGTGTACCACTATCTCCTCCTCCTAGTGTACCGCTATCTCCTCCTAGTGTACCGCTATCTCCTCCTAGTGTACCGCTACCTCCTCCTAGTGTACCGCTACCTCCTCCTAGTGTACCGCTATCTCCTCCTCCTAGTGTACCGCTACCTCCTCCTAGTGTACCGCTATCTCCTCCTAGTGTACCGCTATCTCCTCCTAGTGTACCGCTACCTCCTCCTAGTGTACCGCTATCTCCTCCTAGTGTACTGCTACCTCCTCCTCCTACTGTACCGCTATCTCCCCCTAGTGTACCGCTACCTCCTCCTAGTGTACCGCTATCTCCTCCTAGTGTACCGCTATCTCCTCCTAGTGTACTGCTACCTCCTCCTCCTACTGTACCACTATCGCCTCCTCCTAGTGTACCGCTACCTCCTCCTAGTGTACCGCTATCTCCTCCTAGTGTACTGCTACCTCCTCCTCCTACTGTACCGCTATCTCCCCCCTAGTGTACCGCTACCTCCTCCTAGTGTACCGCTATCTCCTCCTAGTGTACCGCTATCTCCTCCTAGTGTACTGCTACCTCCTCCTCCTACTGTACCACTATCTCCTCCTAGTGTACCACTATCTCCTCCTCCTAGTGTACCGCTACCTCCTCCTAGTGTACCGCTATCTCCTCCTAGTATACCTCTACCTCCTCCTAGTGTACCGCTACCTCCTCCTCCTACTGTACCACTATCTCCTCCTCCTAGTGTCCCGCTACCTCCTCCTATTGTACCGCTATCTCCTCCTCCTACTGTACCGCTATCTGCTCCTCCTACTGTACCGCTATCTCCTCCTCCTACTGTACCACTATCTCCTCCTCCTACTGTACCGCTATCAGCTCCTCCTACTGTACCGCTATCTGCTCCTCCTACTGTACCGCTATCTCCTCCTAGTGTACCGCTATCTCCTCCTAGTGTACCGCTACCTCCTCCTAGAGTACCGCTATCTCCTCCTAGTGTACCGCTATCTCCTCCTAGTGTACCGCTACCTCCTCCTCCTACTGTACCACTATCTCCTCCTCCTAGTGTACCGCTACCTCCTCCTAGTGTACCGCTACCTCCTCCTCCTAGTGTACCGCTATCTCCTCCTAGTGTACCGCTACCTCCTCCTAGTGTACCACTATCTCCCCCTCCTAGTGTACCGCTATCTCCTCCTCCTAGTGTACCGCTACCTCCTCCTAGTGTACCACTATCTCCTCCTAGTGTACCGCTACCTCCTCCTCCTACTGTACCACTATCTCCTCCTCCTAGTGTACCGCTACCTCCTCCTAGTGTACCGCTATCTCCTCCTAGTGTACTGCTACCTCCTCCTCCTACTGTACCACTATCTCCTCCCCCTAGTGTACCGCTACCTCCTCCTAGTGTACCGCTATCTCCTCCTAGTATACCTCTACCTCCTCCTAGTGTACCGCTACCTCCTCCTCCTACTGTACCACTATCTCCTCCTCCTAGTGTACCGCTACCTCCTCCTATTGTACCGCTATCTCCTCCTCCTACTGTACCGCTATCTGCTCCTCCTACTGTACCGCTATCTCCTCCTCCTACTGTACCACTATCTCCTCCTCCTACTGTACCGCTATCTGCTCCTCCTACTGTACCGCTATCTGCTCCTCCTACTGTACCGCTATCTCCTCCTAGTGTACCGCTATCTCCTCCTAGTGTACCGCTACCTCCTCCTAGTGTACCGCTACCTCCTCCTAGTGTACCTCTATCTCCTCCTAGTGAACCGTGACCTCCTCCTCCTACTGTACCACTATCTCCTCCTCCTAGTGTACCGCTACCTCCTCCTAGTGTACCGCTATCTCCTCCTAGTGTACCGCTATCTCCTCCTAGTGTACCGCTATCTCCTCCTAGTGTACCGCTACCTCCTCCTAGTGTACCGCTACTCCTCCTCCTAGTGTACCGCTATCTCCTCCTCCTAGTGTACCGCTACCTCCTCCTAGTGTACCGCTATCTCCTCCTAGTGTACCGCTATCTCCTCCTAGTGTACTGCTATCTCCTCCTCCTAGTGTACCGCTATCTCCTCTTAGTGTACCGCTATCTCCTCCTAGTGTACCGCTATCTCCTCCTAGTGTACCGCTATCTCCTCTTAGTGTACCGCTATCTCCTCCTAGTGTACCACTATCTCCTCCTAGTGTACCGCTATCTCCTCCTAGTGTACTGCTACCTCCTCCTCCTAGTGTACCGCTATCTCCTCTTAGTGTACCGCTATCTCCTCCTAGTGTACTGCTATCTCCTCCTCCTAGTGTACTGCTACCTCCTCCTCCTAGTGTACCGCTACCTCCTCCTCCTACTGTACCGCTATCTCCTCTTAGTGTACCGCTATCTCCTCCTAGTGTACTGATATCTCCTCCTCCTAGTGTACCTCTATCTCCTCCTCCTAGTGTACCGCTACCTCCTCCTCCTACTGTACCGCTATCTCCTCTTAGTGTACCGCTATCTCCTCCTAGTGTACCGCTACCTCCTCCTAGTGTACCGCTATCTCCTCCTCCTAGTGTACCGCTACCTCCTCCTAGTGTACCGCTATCTCCTCCTAGTGTACCGCTATCTCCTCCTAGTGTACTGCTATCTCCTCCTCCTACTGTACCGCTATCTCCTCTTAGTGTACCGCTATCTCCTCCTAGTGTACCGCTATCTCCTCCTAGTGTACCGCTATCTCCTCTTAGTGTACCGCTATCCTCCTCCTACTGTACCACTATCTCCTCCTAGTGTACCGCTATCTCCTCCTAGTGTACTGCTACCTCCTCCTCCTACTGTACCGCTATCTCCTCTTAGTGTACCGCTATCTCCTCCTAGTGTACTGATATCTCCTCCTCCTAGTGTACTGCTACCTCCTCCTCCTAGTGTACTGCTACCTCCTCCTCCTACTGTACCGCTATCTCCTCTTAGTGTACCGCTATCTCCTCCTAGTGTACTGATATCTCCTCCTCCTAGTGTACTGCTACCTCCTCCTCCTAGTGTACCGCTACCCCTCCTCCTCCTAGTGTACCGCTATCTCCTCCTAGTGTACCGCTACCTCCTCCTCCTACTGTACCGCTATCTCCTCTTAGTGTACCGCTATCTCCTCCTAGTGTACTGATATCTCCTCCTCCTAGTGTACCGCTACCACCTCCTCCTAGTGTACCGCTACCTCCTCCTCCTAGTGTACCGCTACATCCTCCTAGTGTACCGCTACGTCCTCCTAGTGTACCTCTATCTCCTCCCTAGTGTACCGCTATCTCCTCCTAGTGTACCGCTATCTCCTCCTAGTGTACTGCTATCCCTCCTACCCTCCTCCTAGTGTACTGCTACCTCCTCCTCCTAGTGTACCGCTACCCCCCTACCCCTCCTCCTAGTGTACCGCTATCTCCTCCTAGTGTACCGCTACCTCCTCCTCCTACTGTACCGCTATCTCCTCTTAGTGTACCGCTATCTCCTCCTAGTGTACCCTATCTCCTCCTAGTGTACTGATATCTCCTCCTCCTAGTGTACCGCTACCACCTCCTCCTAGTGTACCGCTACCTCCTCCTCCTAGTGTACCGCTACATCCTCCTAGTGTACCGCTACGTCCTCCTAGTGTACCGCTATCTCCTCCTAGTGTACCGCTATCCTCCTCCTAGTGTACCGCTACCTCCTCCTCCTACTGTACCGCTATCTCCTCTTAGTGTACCGCTATCTCCTCCTAGTGTACTGATATCTCCTCCTCCTAGTGTACCGCTACCACCTCCTCCTAGTGTACCGCTACCTCCTCCTCCTAGTGTACCGCTACATCCTCCTAGTGTACCGCTACGTCCTCCTAGTGTACCGCTATCTCCTCCTAGTGTACTGCTATCTCCTCCTCCTACTGCTTTCTCCTGTGCTCCCCATATTGACTATATCTTTCAAGTAACAGCCACTCTATCTCTATCAGGGAATGGAGCTGCCGCCATGGCAGAAACAGGAACGGTCATGTAATTGGCTTCTTAGCAGCATCTTGTGAACAGAGCAGTGTGGCATTATAAAGCAAGGGAAATGACTAAAGTGTACAAGGGACTCCAGGGACCTCAATTTTGTAGATTTAACGATGTTTTATTAGAAAATCTAAATCTAGGGTATAGCACATGGTCTATATACAAGGACTGGATTACCGAGAGATGAGGAATTTTTGGATTGCGGAAAAATGGCTGAAGAACCACCGTGAAATTTTCTCTGGTGTCGTATCGTCCAGAGTCAATGAACTGACGGAGACTGTGCTGTAGGGGGCAGAAAACATGACCGGTCAGAAAAGGCTGAGAGTTTGATCCAAAAGGTTCATGTGGTTCACCTATCTCAGCTTATAACACTGTCATATACCTGATAGGCGTGGTTGGTTGTCCTCAATACTTCGAGCTCTTGAGTATTCCCCTGGACGCTCAGCAGACAGGGACACAACATACTAGGAGGATTACAGGAGACATCCAGGTTACACAGACTCACATCTACCGCCCTGTGCTCTACTACTACTTGTATAATACTACACGACAATGCTCCTTACACTCATTGGACGCTGCCTGGTTTGGTACTATATAATTTATTAATAGATCTTTATAAGAAGTGGAGTCTTGTGTTTCTGATATTACCTTGTCAGGATAGTAGGACACCTGACACGCTGATCCAGCACCGCCTCTCTCAGTGGCATAATGTCCATCACCTCCACCAGGTTGACAAAGGCCCGGGGGAACCTGGAGGAGAGATACAGGTAGTCAGGAAACTGCACAGACTCAAAGAAATTCACTTTCTGATATGTCATGTAGAGAAGGTGGCGGCCGGGATACTGCAGATCAGCTACCACTCAAATGAACACAAGCAAAGCTGCAGTACTCCGGCCCCGCTGCTATACAGTGGATGGAGTTTTCTGGCCCTGGCACTGCCGCTAAACAATGGATGAAGTCTTCTGGTTCTGGTTCTAGCATCACCACATACAGTTGATGGAGTCTTCTGCTTCCAGCTCCATCTCCTGTATAATTTTCGGCACTGGAGGGTGCCTGGAACAGCTGATCTGTGTAGGGTCTGGGTGTTGGACCTCCCACAGATCTGATACTGATGAGGACAGATCTTCAGTATCAAAAATGCCCTCCAGCTAAGGAAACGCCTTCATAGAGGTTCTCCACTTTTCAACTGCAGTTTTATGAAGGGTCTTCCAATAATAAACTGATGACAGGAGGCTCTCACTGCTGGGACCCCCAACCTTCACCTGTGAGAAGCTGTCACCATGGGGTTATTTCCCTGCAGCGCCACCACAGGGGAAATGACACAATACACACTTGTCATCGCCATTAATAAGGCTGTCTGTAATGTCCACAAACCAACCTCAGCATGTAGGATATCCAGAGCCCTCCTGATGTTGTTGGTGTAGGTAGATGGTGAGAAGACATTCTGAAGGGGGAACCACAAGAACATGGACATTAGATGAAGTCTGAGATACACCGTGCATTACAGAAGTATTCACACTCACTAGAAGACTCACCTTATGTGTCCATACAAATTATATGATCAATTTACTGAACCCAATAATTTTTGACTCATCTGCAGATGAAGCCCCAATGTGCAGACCCAATACATATCTAGAACTGGGGGAAGGGAAGTGACAACCAATAGGAGTATATTCTGTGACCCTGACACAATCCTCTATGATAGGCTGTCACTGTTACCATCCTGTATTCCTAATATATAGCAGTAGTATTAGTTCTCATGACTTACGCTGTCGGTGCAGGACGCACACAGGTCATTGGCTCCGATAAATACCGTGATCACCTTCCAGTCATTATTAAAATTAATTCTCTGCAAAATATTCAAGATATTTATTAATTGTCATCATCATATTATAGTTATATTTACATCAGCCATTATGTATTCAGTGTCAGATCTCTCTCGTGTGGACATGTTCCCCCAGTACTACATGCTGGGTGTAAGATCTGTGTGTGCAGGATGCGGCTGCCATCACTAGCTCTCATGTATCAGCACAGATCAGTCTCTCTCTTGTGCTGACTGACACTGATGCTGAGTAGTATGTGATTCACCCTCCCTCCCCTGCAGAGCCTGTCCTGGGTGCTGTCCTATTAAACAAACAAACACAACAAAAAATAAATTTAAAAAAATAACAAATACACAACCTGCGTGATTCCCCTCTCCTTGTGTGATCTGCCCTCCCTGCAGACATGGATGCTTCCCACCCCTCCACACTCTGATCTACCCTGTATAACCTTCTCCCCAACACATATAAAAGGGAAAGGGAATGATGACCTAACAGAGCTGTGCGTTGTCAGAGATATATAAGACTCAGCAGGACAGCCAACTATGTGAAGGAGTTACACAGACTCTACAGCGCAAAATAGGATGTAATATACCCTACACACATTTCTGAGGCCATGCAGTAACTCACCTTGTCTTGCCTCATCTGGTCCACCAGAGCTCTTGCCTGGGTGGGCATATCACTGCAAGACAGCAAGACATATTGTCTATTAATAACCTTATACAAGCACAATTCTGAATGTAGCTTTGGATGTGACTAAAGTCAGTTCACAACAGTATTTACTCAGTGCTACATATACATTTATATTAATGGGGTTTTCCAAGACTTACACATTGATGACCTATCCTTGGATAGGTTACGAATATCTGGTCGGTGGGGAGCTGACACAGGGGACCCTCACAGATCAGCTGTTTAGGTGAGGGCTGAATAAGGACAGCGCCATACAATGCATAGTGGCTGTCCTTGGTATTGCAGCTCAGCGCTATTCATTTGGAAAGGACTGATCTGCAAACTGGCTATGTGACAAAGGTAGGTGACATCACTGGCCTTAAGATAAGTCATCAATATGCAAGTCCTTTAAAATGCTTCACATAGAGAATAGAAGCATTGCTAAGCTCCTGGAGGGTCAGCTGAGGGGCCTTTATCACCTATAGGGGCAGTATTGTACACTTTAGCCCCTCGGCTCCCAGTAGTGACCAGTCAGGGGTATATAATGAGAGGTAATGACACGTATATCTGATATTATACAGTTAATTATATCATGGGTGTTAATGGTTCCTTTACTACAGGCTGTAAAATGTACATTTATCTGCTGTATAGAGCACAATCTGCTGGAACATTGGTGCAAAGTACAGGACGATATAGGAAATCCTAAGATAACCCCGTGCACAGGGCCAGGAAGAGCCGCCTCATTTAACACGTATGGACTGTGCTCTAGCGCTGGTCCTATGATGTGTAAAGTGCTGAGGAATATGTTGGCGCTATATAAATATAAAATATATTCTTCTTATTACATCGGGGATTGGCTTTGTGTTAGGGAGATCTCAGGCACTTCCAATGACCAGTATTTTGAGAGTTTCCATCATGGTGGGATATATTTATATGATCCTTCCCTGGTGAATTTCTGTTGGAGCTTTGTAAGCAACCAAAATAAGTCATTGTTATGCTACAGTTAATAAAGGCTTCTCATTTTACAGCCTGCAGTAAAACACTGTAGAGGAGGAGGAGGACACCCAGGGAGGGTCAGGGGGACAAACTAGGTATTGCCTCCTTTCTAGGTGGAGCTGAAGGTACTGACAATTTATACCTGCAGCTTCCTGATTATATATATGTGTAGTATTACAATAGTATTATAATATGTATAGATATTATGACGTATATTTTTATATGAGTTACGCAGGGCTCACATGAGCAGTTTTGCAACTTCTATAATTGTCAAATAAACTTGATAAAGAAAGATAAATTTCTTACATAGCTTTAGCCCCCGGAACGGCCTTATTGAGAAATGCGTTGTGCGAATTGCTGTTTCCAGCCTCTAAAGAGTATCCCGCAACGAAAGGGTTAAACTGTCGTAGAATATCTTAAAACACAAGAGAACAGTCCATGGGAAGGATTAGAAGTCATTGTAGAGAACACCCATAGTATACTCTATAGTGACACAAAAAGATGCAAGGCTACTGACCTTACAGTAGAGGTCTACTCTTAAAGGACCTTTCGCTAACTCCCCCCACTCCAAATCTTTGCATGCTTCAATACCCTCTCCCGCACTGATTCCTGCACATTTGGATTTTTTTTCTGAGCAATCATTCCTTTTACTTTCAGCACAGTTGTGCTCTCTACTGTCAAGTAGGCGGTCCCTGCCTTTCTGCAACGGCCCAGGACCTCCCACCTTATAATAGAGAGCATAGTTGTAATTGAAACTAACAGCAATGATTGCTCAGGAATAGTGCAGGGCAGAGAAAACATTCCAACTGTGCTGGAATCAGTGGAGGGGAGACTATTAAAGGATGGAAAGAGTTGTGCTTGGTGGAGGTGGTGAGAGGTCCTCTTTAAAGGTTTTGTTCATTTTTGACAACCTGTTCCAACATCCATAGAAAATAGTTTCTTGGAGACAGACCCGTAAAAATCATATTATGGCTGGAGCAACTGTTATTATTATTTTCATGAGACATCCCTTTAGTGACCGGCCTGTATTGCCCCTTACTGACCGGCCTGTATTGCCCCTTAGTGGCCGGCCCCTATTGCCCCTTAGTGACCGGCCTCTATTGTCCCTTAGTGACCGGCCTGTATTGCCCCTTAGTGACCGGCCTGTATTGTCCCTTAGTGACCGGCCTGTATTGCCCCTTAGTGACCGGCCTCTATTGTCCCTTAGTGACCGGCCTGTATTGCCCTTTAGTGACTGACCTGTATCGCCCTTTAATAAACAGCCTGTTTTGCCCCTTAATGACTGAGCCAATTTTTGCATTTTTCTGTCGTCGAATACTAAGAGCCATAACTTTTTATGTTCTGTCAATGCAACTATATGAGGGCTTGTTTTTTGGGGACAAGTTGTGGTATTTAACTCTTTCAACCACAATTTTTCACCATTCTCCATGCAGCTTAAATAACCTGATAAATCTATACTCTGGGTTGATTCATTCATCATAAGTACATTGATACAAAATGTATATATACTGTATTTGTTTCAGTTTTACTACTTATACACAATAAACTCTCTTTTTTTGCATCACCTCTTTCCAAGGCCATAACTTTTCTCTCTCTCAATTGAATTGTGTGAGGTCTTTTATTTTGCAGGAAGAACTGATGTTTTTATTGGTACCATTTTTGGGAACATAACACTTTTTGATCACTTTTTTTTGGTAGTGGACACACAAACCCCAGCAATGTAGCCAATGTTTTTATTTTGTTTTTTTTTTTAACCCCTTTAATGCCATGAATAGTTTTACATATGGCTGAACTTACTAGGTAAGGTGGTGACTTGATGTAGAGTAGAATCTCCTCCGATGCTGAAACACATTGACATAGGACATCATTATATTACAGTCATTACATTCTGCGGTGATTGCTGAATCGAGTCCTCCACTCTATAAGATATTCCTGCTTGTTGTATTATTTCTTTCTTGGAAAATACCCCTAAATATGTACTAAAGATGAATTTAATCAAAGTACTATTTATTATAAGTTGTATTATAAGGCTCAACTAAATATACTTTGTTCTGGCTGGCCATAAGTCATGGTATCGTGGCTGGCCATAAGACATGTTATCTTGGCTGGCCATAAGACACGGTATCCTGGCAGGCCATAAGACATGTTATCTTGGCTGGCCATAAGACACAGTAATCTGGTTGGCCATAAGACGTTATCCTGGCTGGCCATAAGACATGTTATCCTGGCTGGCCATAAGACATATTACCCTGGCTGGCCATAAGACACGATATCCTGGCTGGCCATAACACACGGTATCCTGGCTGGCAATAAGACACGTTATCCTGGCTATCCATAAGACATATTATCCTGGCTGGCCATAAGACACGTTATCCTGGCTGACCATAAGACACGTTATCCTGGCTGGCCATAAGACATATTATCCTGGCTGGCCATAAGACATATTATCCTGGCTGGCCATAAGACACGCTATCCTGGCTGGCTCGCCAACTGTTTTATTCTAGTTTGCAACAGTAATACGGCTCGTTACATAACGAAGCATTACAAATGGATGTCATGTGAGTGTGATCCGAGTGCACCCACTCAGTCGTGTGCATGAGGCCTAAAGGTATATTATATTTGGAATGTTGTTTGGGGTTTATGGTTTGTTGGTATTATTATTATTATTATTTAATAGCCATACCTCCATGATAATCCACGATATTGTTTGATCACATCCAAGACATCATTGGGATTGGAGCCAATTCCATTGCCGGCCTAAAATATATGAACCCACAATGCCTTATAGCACAGTAACAGTAACATACGGACCCGTGTATTATAGAAACTAACCAGGTATTTTTGAAGGGCAAACCTGTTTATGTAAATTACACCTATATAGATACAGTATATTGGGGGCAGCCCAGAGGTGTAGCTAGCGGGGGGGGGGGGGGGCAGGGGGGCGGCTGCCCCCGGGCCCACTGACTCTTTGGGGCCCACCCCGGGGCCGCCATTAATACATCCTTTATTTCTAATTGGATCTAGTTAAAACGTATCCTGCAACTTCACAGTATTGTAAACCGCAAGCCACATGAGGCTTGCGGTTTGCAAGTCCCCAAGACCACAGACCGATGTCTTCTTATCACACAGGCAGCGCGATGACGTCACAACAACGCGCCGCCTGCGCTCAGACACAGACGTCCTGTGTATGGACAGGGAGGAAGCGACGGCTCCATTCAACAGCATCGCAGGTAGGTGAGTATGACTTTTTTTTTTTTTTTTTTTTTAGCGCAGTTGTGGATATATTAATAGTATAAGGGATGGATAGGAGGGGGGAAATATAACTATAAGGGAGGATTCATTAGGGGGCATTATCATTATGACAATGGGGGTCATTTATATAAGGGTTATTAGGAGGTATTATGAATACAAGGGGGGAGGTTATTTATATAAGGGGTCATTAGGGGGCATCATTTATATTAGGAGGCATTATGAACATAAGGGTGTGGTCATTGATATAAAGGGGTCATTAGAGGTGCAGTATTTATGTCAGGGGGAATCAGGGGAATAATATGAGGGTCAATTAATTTAATTAAAGTGACACTTTATTAAGACTAAGCCATGGCGGAAACATTGTGGTTTTTCCCGCAGCGCTTTTCACAGAAGGTCCGCAGAGGTTTCCCCTGTGGACTTTCTGTTTTCTATACACCTATATGGAGACCGCCGGCGTTTCCATAGGTATAATTGACATTCTGCAATTTCCAAAACTGCAACGGTTTTGGAAATCGCAGTGCTTCTGCTGCACGTATTTTTCCGCAATGTGTGGATGGGATTTTCTAGAATGCCACGGTTTTTACTGTGGGTTTTCGCCACATGGGGCCCCATCCCCACTTTGCAGTAAAATATGCGCAGCGGATATGCTGCGATTTCCAAAACAGTCGCAGTTTTGGAAATTGCAGCATGTCAAATATACCTAAGGAGATGTTGGCAGATTCCCTATAGATATAATTGAAGCAGAAAGTCCACAGAGGAAACCTCTGCAAACATTTTGTGCAAAGTGCTGCAGGAAGAATGTCATACCAATTTTGTACTTATTATTATTATTATTATTATTATTATTATTATTATTATTATTTAAACCAAATAGTGAAATTTATCACTTTTTTTCCTAATCTGTTTTATTTTCTGATTGCAGATTTTTTACTCTATTTTTTGTATATGATTATGGGGGCGGCCATCTTGCCTGAGCTTCTCCTCAAATTTAACAGCATTTAGTGATCTGCTTTACAGCACAGTCATGGCCATCGTCAGCAATAATCTGGAGCCGACTCACTGAAATCTATGGGAGAGTTTTTGAGAAATGTTCTGTGCAGGGAGTGGGCAGCGAAATTTCAGGATTTAGTACTATTTTAAAAAAATATAGTGACATGAAATTTTTTTACAAAATTATCAAAAAGTCTTACAAAACATGTTTATCACAAAA
The DNA here is from genome assembly GCA_947044405.1 of Leptodactylus fallax. Taxonomy (NCBI): domain Eukaryota; kingdom Metazoa; phylum Chordata; class Amphibia; order Anura; family Leptodactylidae; genus Leptodactylus; species Leptodactylus fallax. Next base: position 196,570 of record CAMRHE010001147.1, read on the forward strand.
ACTTGGTTTAAAAAAAAATAGGTTATTTTCTGGTGACTATCCAACACAGACAGTACAACATTGTGATGGTCAAATTGACATGTTTACCCACAAAGTCTTTTAATATAGATGTAGATTTTTTGTGACTTTTTTAAAAAGTCATGTTATTATCTATATTTTAAAAAATCCCAAAAAAATTGCAATTCCAAATCTTGCCACTAAGCCTAAAATAGTTTGTGACCACCTGTCCCCTGGAGATGGACCTTGGAGCATAGACACAATTGTCTGGAGCAGACCCTATTAACTTATGGGAGAGTTTTCTAGGCATGCTCATTGTGCAGAGGAGAGAAGATGAGCTGTGATATCACCTATTGTGACTCGTTCTACATATACATGATAGCTGTGATCATCTGTGTGCTGTAAGTGAGGTGACTGCTGCAAAGAAATCATCTACAGAAAACAGGAAATCTCTGTATATTATTTGGCCAAGTGGTCAGAGTCAGAACTGCAAGATTTTTAGGAATTTTTTAAAAATATGAATAAGAACAATAAATATTTATGATTAACATAACACTTGATTAAAAAAATAGGTAATACATTAAATGCAATCTATTAAACATTTCAGTTTCTTACCGTCAGGGAATCACCGAGGGCTGCCACAACTGTGATATCGGCTGGCCGAAGTTCGTGAACTGAAAAAAAGAGGAAAAGCCATAAATAATCTCAGCTGTGAAGATGCCAAACTCGAAGAAGCAAAGAGATATTTAGAAAGGTGAACTGGATTGTACAGGTACTTGGGCTTTACCAGAGGTGGGCGTCACAGGAGATCGATCGCGGTCTGTACATTCTAGTTTGGTTCCGTGCACCTAGAACACATAACAAAGAATAAGTAACGTTGTTCATGTCCCAATAGCAATGGTGATGGGAACAACTAGGACTGGACCTTCACTCTCCAATGGGCCAAAGAGCAAATGGATGGGATGTCTCTATGATGAGTATACCACTGGTAACATAAGATGCCATAGAAGTCTTCCTTCTTCAGATGTTCAACTGGGCTGAGAGCCTGGCAGCTGCTCCATTGGTGCCAACAGTTGGAATTTTTTCTCCAGCCCCCACCATTCTTGAGTAATCAGTGCAGTTTAGTTTGGTTCCTGATACGATAATTAGGCTCTGTATTGACAAGTGGGTGGTGTCAAAGAGGAGCGGGCAAGGAGGCGTGATTCTGATCTCTCTGACTATGTCTAACCAGAGGCAGGCAGTGTCAATCTCACCCCTTACTTGCTCCTGCCTGACACCACCCACAAATGTGCCAGAATCAGAGGAGGGGCGGCCAGTAAAGGATGTAAAGGAGTGGAGCTGGTGAAGGTGGTGGAAGGTCCTCTTTATATGATATGATTTATATGGTATGAATACTCACTGGGTTGGTAGTAATGGTGGGATACACATAGTTGCTGTTCTTCACGGTCTTCACATATGGGTCATTCTAAAACAAAGTACAATATTAGATGGTGACTATTCAGTCGGTTTTCAGCTTCTAGGACATGTACAAAGTGACCATCTCAGATATCTCAGGACAATTTTCATATCACAGGCATTTCCATTACACGTCCACCTTACGAAATGGTTGAACTTATCTGTGAACTTATAAACCCATCAAAGGCGAGCGCTATCATGAGTCCTGTGTCCTGTCAACAGTAAAGTATCCTGAGACCATTCATGTGTGTGCGGGGAGGACTCTCATCCAGAGGAGTGCGCTATCTCCCGATTTTGCACTGCCATGAATAAAGAATGGGATCTAAACATCCTCCAAGAGCAACTTCTCCCAACTAATCAGGAGTCACTTCTCTCAACCATGCAAGAGCAACTTCTCCCAACCAACCAAGAGCAACTTCTCCCAACCATATAACTACTTCTCCCAGCAATTCAGGAGCATCTTCTAACCATCCAAGAGCAACTTCTCCCATCCATTAAGGAGCAACTTCTCCCAGTCATCCAAGAGCAACTTCTCCCAGCCATCCAGGAGACATTTGGTGAAGAACAATACTTTTTCCAGCATGATGGAGCACCATGTCACAAGGCAAAAGTGATAACTTAGTGGCTCAGGCGAAAAAAAACATAAAAATTTTGGGTCCATGGCCATTGGTGGACAAAAAAAACCCCACAGAAATTATGATAAAGCACTCATTAGACAATGTCAGTATTTGGCCTAGGAGTTGATATCCATCATGGCAGGTAGATCTTTAGAAGTCTTGAAAAACAAAGGTTAACGCTGGAAATATTAAAGACATTGTAGAAATGTCATGTATTTGTCTATAAATGTATAAAAACATGGCAACAAATGCAAACAATACTTAGAACGGCACTTCAGTAACCATAAAAAAATCTGACTTAAAGACCCAAAAACAATGAGGTAGTAAATTTTGTGACAACCAAAATTTGTGTCAGTCTCAAAATTTTTGACCACACCTGTATGTAAATATGAAGCTGGACAAGTTATTATTAGTTCTAGATCTAAGCACACCTACCTCAGGGGGCAGAAAATAGTGATGTTCTCATCAAGCCCCTGGTTATCCGTCTTCTGTCCGACAGGTTCGAACTGAAACAAAAAAATGTATTAATGGCTTTACGGGGACGTCCCCTCTATACATGGACAATGTATACACAAGCACAGAAAAGCCTCAGTAAAAAGCAATAAAATATGAAGTTATCATTGGCCATGGCAAATCCATATTTTAAAAAGACAATTCCAAGGCTAACACTTGTACTGCAGATGTGCCATTGATGAGCCTCAGACACATTGACATTTATTGGAGGTGGAACGTTAGCACATTTTAGCAATTTTTGTATATACACTGAATCCTCTCGAAAACACCAGCTCTTTGAGGACACAACCCTGCTATCCAGAACACTTTTTCTGTGACGGATTTTTAGTTATCTATACTAGCCTTCTTCTGTGGTTGTCTGAGAGAGGTTTCAGTGTATATGACCAAAGCTTTAGCCCATTTCTTGACTCAGTAGATGATGCTTATATAGAGACTTATGGCCAACACTAAGATTGTCTAGAATGGTTTGAGGTTTTTATGAATAGTTCGATCAGTCCATGCAAAGAAAAAAAAAAATAGATCTGAAGCTCACCATGTTTTTCCATAAAGCACGTGCCCCCTGAGCGTGAGCCTTCTCTCCAAAATGGAAACAGTCCGGAGCCATGTAGGATCTGTCCGGGACACCTTCCTGTACAGAGCAAACAGATATCTCTTTAGATTAGAACCAAGACTCTGTCACAAGATGGTCCATTCTCTAAATTGGGTCGCCTTCATTTTTGCTCTATCAATATAAGAGGTTGTAGAGTTTCGACCTAATCCTCTGTGAGGTCCACAATTCAGAAAATTTAAAGGAGTTGTCCAGGATATAACAAATTTTCCACAAGGAGGCCGGGTAAGGTGAAAAAAAACAAAAAAACAAAACTCACCTGTACCCGATTCTCCAGTGTCTTCCGCTGCTGTCCGGTCACGTGGCGTCCTGGTGGAAGTCCTCACCTCACGTGACCACCGAGGCCAATCAGCGGCCTAAGGAAAGGAATCAGGACGTCACTTGTAATGTCCCGTGTCCTTCCTTAGGCCGCTGATTGGCCTCAGGGGTCACATTTGGTGAGGACTTCTGCCACAACAACACCTCGGGAACAGCAGGACAGGAACACAGTGGAAGACCCTGGACCACCAGGGACAGGTGAGTATGGTTTGTTTTTTCCTCACCTTCCCTAGCGAAACTGTATTTCCTGGACAACCCCTTTAAATTTTTTTTTTTTATTATTTTTTTAACACAAATTGCTTACTTCATTTTTTGGTATTTGAAGATGCTCCATAAATGGCTGAACAACAACGGTGAAGTCTTCCTTGGCGTCATAAATCCCGGTCTCTATCAACTGGCGAGTTTTTTTCCTGAAAATAATTGAAAGATTTCAATAATGATTTTCTATAGTCTATGGTCTCTTTCATTGGTATTCTCACGATGAGGGACATTCTGAATAGAATATAAGTTTATTTATCCCGGGGGGGATTGGTTTGCCTTAGTGGCATCTGAGTACAATACCTTACAAGACAAAGGAGATACGGAGCAATACACAACACAATACAGTGCAGAGGATAAGGCATGGGGGTGCAGATGTAGATCATGGATGGATCAGCAGTCCATAGTGCAATGACCTGCAGTGTTCTCACAGTCCTGGTTTGGGGTTCCTCATGGGTGTCATAGCCACCTCCCTATTGTCCCTGCCAGATGTGGTTTTGAATAGATTTATGGCAGTCGGTATCAATGATCTCTGAGCTACAACGTAGTTGTATTAGGTGAAAGCTGAATGATATTGTTTTGTGGGTTCAACATGATAGACTTCAACTTCTCAAGTTCTTCTCTCCACAGTCTGCGAGAGGATGGATATTGGGGTACCCATTACATACAGTAGCTGGCTCTCTTAATAATTTTTTTACTCTATTCCTGTCCCTCTCCTATATGACGCTTCCCCGGCGGGTGACTGTGAGAAAGATTGTGCTCACTAGCACAGTATGGTGGAAAATCTCCAGCAAGGTCCTGTTTATATGGTGCTTTCAGCAGGGCTGTGGTAGACCAAACCATTGACCCGTACTCCTGGTACTCAGCAGGAAAGCTCCCGATGCCCATGTCACATGTATCACCCCCGAGTCACCCAACACAATTGACTGCACTTCTGTTTGCGGAGGGATCCTGCCTCAGAATTAGTATATTGCAGCATACAGTGGCATACAAATTCCTCCCGCCATATACCTCCATCAGAAAGATCAAATGTCATGTGAACAGAGCCTTATAACTGATTAGTTCAGTAATGACTTACCTGATATTGCTTGTTGAATAATTTAAGAGTCGAAATTTCATTTGATCCTTCCGGATTGGTGACCACACATCCACACAGTGCCCTGCGGACAGGCACATTTTCAATAATCTAA